>JAABNY020000064.1:3449492-3462955 GCA_015164015.2 Brevimyrus niger
GTTCTTAGGAAAACTAGCCCTCTGACACTGTCCAGGATTGCGTTGCCTGAGTCAGCTGTAATAAGGCCCCCTCCCCTAGGCAGGGGGTGGGGGGGGGATTCTCGCTGGGGTTGCTGTGTGTCAGCAGATGGACACTTAGTGAAATGAAATCCGTTGTTTTTGGTCCGAATTAATAGTTTTAAACTTGTGTTTTGCCAACCTCCTCCTGCTGTTCAGGGTTGGTCAAGTCATACGTGAGCTTTAACACGACAGTAGAACGCAAAATGAGGGCAAGAGTGGATCATCTGATGTTTTATATCCTGATACTTTGTAAGGTTGTAAATTAAGACGGTGAGTTTTTAATGGTGGGAACAAAAACAGAATGTCCGCGCCAAGACGGTTTCCAGTGCCAAGGCGCCAGGAATTTTGATGCACGTGATTCCGTTTGGGGGCGTTGTCGGGGCGTGGCTGCTGCTCTCTGTCTCTTCCTGTCTCCTGGCTCTCCTGTAGCACGCTTCACATACCTTTCGTTTCACTCCCCGCTGCCGCGTGCTCTTCTCCAGGTTAGTTGGAGATCCAGGACTGGTTTGAGCAGCCAGGAATGCAGTGTTCTCATAGGTGAACAACAGCAGCGTCATCTTCTGGCCTAAAGCCCGGGACAAAGCAAAAGTCCCAAAATCTAACGACATCTTTGTGCCCAAGGCCAAGAAAGAGCAACAGTCCCATAATGCAACAGCATCTTGTTGCCTATGGCTTAAGATGGAACAACAATCCCACAATGCAACAGTATCTTTTTACCTATGGCCTAAGACTGATTGACAATCCAATAACCCCCCCCTGCCCTATTAACCTCTAATTTTCCTTCCACATTACATAGTAATGTTTATGATACACGTGCCTGTTAATAACTGCTGTTCTGTGTGACACACGGGCATCTCCTGCCTGCTGTGGGAGGGGCTGTCTGCACTGTAAGGCCTGCAGGAAAATGTCGAGCCTTCAGCCGACTGGCGTGAATGAAGTACTGACTGGGTACATTGTACAGTTTGAACCACTGGAGCAAAAAAAAAAACTGATCTGAGGGATGAATCGAAATGCGTATATTATCTGTGTTGACATTGTGAGTGACAAACGGATTGGACAAAGTATGGCGTTGCGATTATACTACAGATTAAACGAATACAGTGTCATTAAAAGGGAATCGCAGTGAAATATGATCATTGCATTACCTCCAGGGTTAAGAATCCGCACTGTAATCGCTGTCGGTTTTCATGCTGGTTCCGCTTTCTGCTCTGTGTATTACAGTGAACGGTTTCTGTCAAGTTTTTTCACACTTCATGCGTTTAGCATGTAGATTTAATGAAAGCGCCGTATGTTTCACGAAGCAGGGGGGTTACAGGGGTCGCTCGGGGACCCGGCAGCAAAATCACACCGCTGACCGTGGGATCCGAACCAGTGACCTCCCGATCTTAAGTACGTCAGCCGAAGCTGCCGAGCCACCGTGCGCTCTGGGCTTCCTGCGGGCCGGCTTCAAACCTGTCGTAACTGGATCAGAGCTTGTGGGAGGTGGGGGATAAATGTCTGAAGGCCTGAAAGTCTGTTGACACACTCCTTTTTTTCTTTTTTTTTTTTTCCTCATCCAGGATCAACCCCCCCTCCGATGGAAAGCTAGTGGCACCGCAGAGTCTGGGGGCCGTGGAGACATGGTCAAACACCAACCCTTGCAGGTGTACGAGAGGCAGCTGTGCTTGTCATGCCTGACTGGGATCTACGGGTGTCGCTGGCAGCGGTACCAGCGGTCGCATGACGACAGCACGAAGGTGAGCGCCACCTTGTGGGGGATTGCGTGCTTCCATAAGGAAGTCACCAAAGACTGCAACTGGATGTTTTATTTTTTTTGCTAGGGAACAGAATGTCGTGGTTAATTAGGGGTGTTTTAACAGGCTAGAACGTGCTTGCTGATTGGACGTTGGTCTATCACAGTCCAAACACCAGCTCATAGCTGAGTCTTCGTTAACGCTTCCTAATTGCTGTCTTAAATATTTATGCAGTTCTGTCTGAGTCCCTCTGCTGGTGCTGTGATCTTCCAAACGCCCACACAGTCACATGATATCTGCCATGAAGCTAAATGTTCAGGAGAAGCTTCCACCGTTAAGTTAGAGCGTGGGGACCCCCCCCAGACAGTCCACATTTTTGCTCCCTCTAAACTCCCAGCGCACCTGCACTTAGGAATTTGGTGTCCTTGATTTGGCTGGGAGCTGGGAGGGAGCAAAAATGTGGACCGTCCTTGGGGGCCGGGTTGGGAAACACTGACTTTATTTGATTTTTTTTTGTAATTTTTATTGCACTAAATCCACCTCCTGGTGAATCCGTCTGTGAGCAAGAGCTAGATCAGGCGATCAGGGTCCTCAGATCTTGAAGGGCATGATCTAGTCAGTTTTGTGAATTACATATCTGACCATGGTCACGAGTTCGGAGTGCACTTACGATCACAACTCGCAAACGTGGTATTTTGCGGTCAGATTGTATCGCTTCTGGTAACTAGTATTGATAGACTCGTCCATAGTGGGGGAGGGGGGTCAAAACTCCCTATGCTTATTGAAGTCTGGTCGACGTGGTTGTCTCAGGAGTGATTTGTCTTAATTAGCACAGAAAAGCTCGTTTTAGCTCAGAGTACAGGTAATCCGTGCTGCTGGTCACAGTGATGGATGTTACTTTAAATATATCATTTGCAAAAACACTGTCTGGTTCATAGTCCTGGTCGCAGGTTTTTTTTTTTGTTTGCTTTATAATAGGAATGTTTTTTAGGCAAATACCAGTTCATATATTGGCCCACTGTGGTTTTTTTGTTACCAGTAAGTTGTTTAAAAACAATTATCTCTGCTGTCTCTGAGCTCTGCACGTAAGTAAATAGGAATGACTTCAAAATCTATTTGTTAAACACACGGACAGCTGATAAAGCACGATGTTGAGAGTTCACCATGGCAACGAGCGTCCCACCCCAACCCAGAGCATGAAGGTGCTGCGGTTCAATTGGGGGCGAAATTCTGCCCTTTATCATGTGTTTTCTCTGATTGTGGGTCCCTGATCATTAAAATGAGTACTCAACCATTACTCATTTTCTGTACTCAAATACTGTAGAGACCATCTGGGTACTCGAAGGGGTGTAGACCTCGAAGGGCTGTGCACCTCCATCCATGAGAAGTATAGCTGGGAGGGGTGCAGATCCAGGAGAATCGGCGGGTCCGTTACTCGGGCCCCGGAGCTCACCTCGTCTCTAACCGGCGTTTCTGCCGGGGCCCGCACATGTCGTTACAGAAGACTATATTTAGGGTAATACTTCAACCGTCACCTATTCCAAGCCCAACCGCGGAACATGGACGCGGCGCCAGTGTTGCGACTGAAACACTGTACATGAACCGGGCCTGGAAGGACCGGATGGAGTAGGCAGTACAGTGACTGTGCAGTGACGAACTTTTAACAGACACTGCGGCAAATATATCACTTTGGTCTTTGGCAGAGATGCAGTGCTTGCTGGAACTGCGGGCTGACCGGAGGGTCGGGAAACAACACGAAAACACTCAGGGATAGTATTTTCTATGTGCAGGACGATTAAGTGAAAACCACTGTACGTCGTGCTCCATTAATCTGCTGTGTTGTTGCCCCCAAAAACGACTCCAAATAAACCGCGAAATAAGGAGATTAATCATGAACTCCCGTGTACTGTGCGACGGATGCTTTTCTTCCTGTTTACTTCAACACGTAAACTCGCACATTGATGACAAAAGCGTGGTCGGGCTCGGAATGTTAAGTGCAACGCGAGTGCAGGCCAACGGGGGAGTGAGGAGGGGGGTCGGTCATGCTCGGACACGGTACAGAGCCAAGCGTGAGCATGCCCTAACGTGCTCCGATCATCTGCAGGTGCTTCTCGCAAGGTGTTGAGGCACAATTGCCAGTCCATGGCCTTGAGAGCAGGCCATCCCCCGCAGGGCCCCCCGTTTTCCCCCAGCTGAGTCGTATCGGAAACAGAGTGTCCCCAAATCCTCGATTAATAATTCAGGATTGAGTGTGGTTTTCGTTCCTGCTGCCTCAAAGACCCACACAGAACCTCGAATCTCTGCCCTGAGGCCTCCCAGCATGTAATGCATTGGATTCAGCCAAAGAAAGCCCGCTTTCTTGACTTTTGCATGTGGTTCAGCAGGTTGTGCCTGTGACCGGAAGGCTGTAGGTTCGAATCCCACTCTCTCCTGAATGGTCACATCTTCATTAGGCCCTTGAGTGTGGCTCTTAATCCCCCCTGAAATGCTCCAGGGACGGCGGTAAATGTCTAACCTTGAACTCCTACCCCGGGCTGTGCGCCTGCTGTATGCGATAACTGAATAATTCCAATGTCCCCGTACTCATACTGACAGAAGGCAACAAAAGCATCACTTTTTATAAGTAGCGGTGTAGTTCCTATTTATGGTGGAATAAACAAACTAAAGATTTACTTTAAGGACCTGCAACAGTTAAGATAAACAGCGTCTCTTCCCTGAAGACAACTCCGGGTTTCAGAATCTGGTCATGCCAGCTTCCAGCCAATCAGGGCCACCTGCCAGCTTCCAGCACACCTACCAATCCCAGCCAATCAGGGCCACCTGCCAGCTTCCATCACCTATACCAATCCCAGCCAATCAGGAACACCCAATACCTGGCGCAGGTGTGCTGGGAGGGAGCGAAAATGTGGACTGTCTAGGGGTTCCCATGGGGACCGGGTTGGGAAACGCTTCTCTGTCGCTCCCTCCGTCTGGGAGCCCGTGGTTCCCCCATTGGCTCTCAGCCTGATGCGGTCGGCTCTGTGGAAAGAGCAGTCCTCGCGGTTCTGACCCCTCACCATTGGATGGTGTAGCCACTGCCCCCAGTTATGATACCGGTCAAGTGTATTGTTGGATTTTTGCCTCATTGAAGAGTGAAACGTAAGCTTTCTCTGCACCCCAAATCTGCGAGACCCCCTCCTGTGCATGATTAGTGTCATTAGCTGCACGTGCACGGGAAGCATCAATTTGCTGGGCCCTTCGATCCTGCCGGCATCCCCCTCTCTGGCCGGGTGAGGGGCGGGGCCTGTTGCCATGGTCACATGGCCTTTCCAATCATCGCTCTGCTTCTCTTGGCAGCAGCATGCCTTATTCTGCATCCCCGATGGTCCATGTCAAGTCACACGCATGCAGTGACTACATTCTGGTTAATGGAAAGACCATTTTCATAGAGGGGGAGGCTTGAAAAGTGCGTGTGTGTGAGGATCCCTTTCTGGGGGGCTGGGGAAAGGATTTCTTTCTGAGCAACGTCAGTAATCCTCTGCTGAAAATGTTCAGACACCAATTTTGTTATATTGCGAGAAGGGTAATTGGAACACGTTCCCTGAAGTCATGCATATTTGCTTTTTACAAGGCAGTTTATGGGCATTTTATGGTGTTAGCCGTTTTCCTACGTCTGACAAGTTCTAGCGTGCTGGATTCTCACATCTGCTGCACACCAGTGTTTTCATCAGTGTCTGTGGGTGTTTCCCTGGTTCTCGAGCTGTTCTCCCTGGTTCCTGATCATCTCTCTCTTCTTCTGCCACAGTGGGAGCGACTCTGGTTCTTCATTCTCTGTGCCATCTTCCTCCTGCTCCTCGTCTGGACCTACTTCTGGTGGGCCACTCAGAATGACTACAGCGAGCTGAACTGGTACGTTTGGGCGGTATTCCATCCTTAGACGCTTAAACCCTTTCGGTTCTCGTGCCCTCGGCATACGTAGAACCCTATACCACTTGCCCCAAAACATCACATGGTTTAGATGTAGAACTGGCAGCTTCCTCAAAATACACTCGGTAATTAAATACTTCGGGCGATTAAATATTCATGGACACAAAAACAAGCATTCCATTATTTAAAGATATCTGTTAAGCAAAATAATAACGTAAGCTGAGGTCAGGAGTGTTTCATGGCTGAAGCGTGTCCCGAGTATCCAGGTCAAAGCCCCGCTGCGTTGGGGAGACACTGGCCACTTTCCAGGCTTATCTTCACCCCCTCTCGCCATCGACCGTCTCCACTTGGACGGCAGTCCTCCTGGGTTGGGTTTCCGTCTGCCTCGGGATGACCTCAGGGCGTCTGTGGTGTTCCCCAGGACATTTAAGGCGTCATTACCTCCCGCATTAGATTGTACTGTTAGGTAGCTACCAGTTCCACTCTTTTAACTTGGTTACTGTTACACCCGCCCACCCCCTACCCGCCTTCTCTTGGAAACATTCACATCTTCAACCCGCCAGGATCCTTTGTGGCTCTGAAACGTTCCTTTGTGGGATCTGAGTAACGGCTGCTTCAATTTGCCGTTCTCCTCCCACATCTTCTGAGGGCAGCTAATGAAATCACACATTCCAGCCATGGATCTGTGAGCTTTGGCTTCAGATGTATTCTGAGGTAAATTGCCCCGAACATTTATTATGTTTAAGCACTCTGCAAGCAATTAAGTCGATAGAAGATGGATATATGTAGGCACTTGATACGTATGTAAGTATAATGGGACTGAATATTTTTGCGCGTGAAATTCTGGTGACACGCTTTAAGTGACCAGCAGGGGCCTCGCCTCAGCCCTCCAGCCCACTTTCTCAGCCAATCTGAACTTCCTGGACTTGCAGAGGCTGTAGGAGCTTGATGGAGTTCATCTAAGGGTTATGCACTTTGAGATTTTCATTGTAAAATGTAAAGTACATTATAAATTAACCGTATTATTATTATTATTATCCCCTGACCACACAGGCATTGCTTGATCATGTAGGCCAGACCGGCATGTCTCTAATGGGGGGGGGGGGGGTGCTTTCTCTACAAACCCCTGTGGAATGAGGTCTGCTGGGAAATGTAGTTCTACCTGTGGGTCCACTGTACAGCCTTCTCAATTCTTCCGGCTCTTTCTGCCAGCTCAGTCACGAACCACTTTTAAGCATTTTCGCCATCAAACCCAGCTGCTTCCGGGCCCTTCCCAGTGCCGCAGTGGGTAAGGTACCGCCATAGTGCACGTTTTACCCACCTTGCCTTTCAGGCTGCTGTATAACCGATCCGGGGAGTGGACAGATGGGACAGTCACCATAGTTGCTGCCACGGCCACCAGCTTCACCTACGTTACATTTTTAATGGTGAGTTGTCAACGCCGGTGTTCACGCAAGCGCGGCCCGGCAGTCCCTGCAATTTCCTTTCCCTGGGCGTTAGCTGGAGGACATTTGCAAAGCGTTGTTTATGTCACACGGACGTGTTTGCGGAAGCTGAAGTTTCCTGGGGCGTTTTCTCCCTCCCTCCCAGATTCTGGCAGTATGTCACATGCCGGTGGGACAGCAGCTGCACCTCTACTGGCTGCACAAGGTACCCCCTACTGGCTACTCTATTAAGATAAGCTACTGTCCCTTTAGTGTGATGCGCCACTATTAACATGAGCCGTCATTCTTTAATATAGCGTGCAGTTACCACATGACCAATGAGCATCCAATCAGATCTCTCAGGCAATTTTTATCTGGCCAATCTTGAGATAATATGCAAATGACGCGATGAGTTCTGTCTGAAGTGGGCGGGGTCTCTCTCATTTGCCGTTGAAGGTCATGCTTACTGCAGCGTTCCTGACCACGGTCGTTGGGTTTGTTTACATCAGCGGCGTTTGGGGTGACGAATGGAAGACTGTACTCATATCCCTGCAGGTGAGAGGGGTTGTTCGGCCCCCACCCCGGCCTAATGTGGGCCCCTGCACCCTTGTGGCTGAAGCTGACACGGCAGTTTGTTTACAGGTCATGGGGCCCATCCTGCAGCTGGGGGCCCTCATTGTCATCACACTGCTGGCTTGGGTGGTGGCGGGACAGGTCACCCGTGCCGAGAGCATGAGTGAGTCATGGGGGGGGGGGGTCCTGATTAAAGGTCAGGCCTCCCTATGTGGGGGGAGAGGTGTCAGAAGTGTAATTCAGTGCCCGTTCTGGAATTCCAAACAAGACGACTCGGTCAAAACCCACCTTTTTTTTTTTTTTTTTGCCGTTTCCTTGTTGATCAGGTGACTGAGGAGTTTCAAGTTTTATTTTTCTCATACGGAAACATACTCTGTACTTCCGCATAGTGAAATACCTTTCCACCCGCTTCCTGGATCGCGTGCTACGGAAGTATGCAATTCAAAGCTAAATGGAATTATATAAAAAATAAGCATAAATAATATTACCGTAAGAATAAAATTGCAATAAATAAATATAAATAGCAGAGCCGCAACATGGTTGGATGTTAATCTGACACTGATGTGCTACCTTCCCAGACAGCCAGGTGGCGCTGGCACTGACCTATCTGGCCGTTCTGCTCGCCATCTACCTGGCCCCACTCTCCATATCTTCCCCCTGTCTGAAGGGCCAGGGGAACTTCAGTACACGGCCTGCTGTCTTTGGTTGCCGGGGCGCCCCCATGGTGAGACGGCTGGCTGGGAGGGATGGGGGGGGGGGTTGAACAGGGCGCCCTCTACAGTCTCTTCCAACCGTATGCTGCTTGTCTCGCGTGGCCCTCCCTCATGGCCGTCGTCTGCTCATTGTCGCCCCCTGCAGCTGGCGCCTGAGAACACACTCATGTCTTTCCGCAAGGCCTTAGAACAGATGGTCAGCGGACTGGAGGCAGATGTGGCAATCAGGTGACTATGCCCTCTGTTTTTTTTGGGGGGGGGGGGGGGAGGGGAAGCATGGACCCTGTGCTGCAAGTCTGGGTCACTGCCCTGCATCTCGCTAATGACTGCTCACGCGGGCATGTCCCGGGTGTGATTGACAGCCTAGATGGCGTGCCCTTCCTCATGCGGGCCGGCTCGCTGAGGAGAACCACAGACGTACAGAAGGTGTTTCCCAAGAGGTCAGAAGATCCCTCCTCATTTAGTTGGGCGGAGCTGTCAGCCCTCAATGCGGGCCGCTGGTTTGTCAGGGTACGTCCCGTTATTTATTTATGCAAATTGCTGGCTATGATGTCATGCCAGGGTGCTGTGCTGATTGGTCCTTGGCCTTGGGCAGCTGTCACAAACCTTCGCTGCTGATTTTGAACTGATTTTCCTTCAAATATAAGGTTATGCTTCATTAAAAAAAAAATGTATATCTCTGGCAGGACGACCCCTTCTGGACAGTGAGGTCAATGACCCCCCAGGAGATCAGCTGGGCAGCCAACCAGACAGTGTGCAGCCTGGCGGAGCTGCTGGCGTTGGTGGTGCAGGCCAACACCTCTGTGCTGCTCCACCTGCAGCGTCCGCCGCCAGGGCACCCGCGTCACCTGACCTGGCTGAACGACACCCTGCAGACGGTCTTGCGCTCCGGTGTCCCTCAGAAGCAGGTAGGGACCAAATGATGACAATTTGGCGCCTTATCTCTGACGGCACTAATCCTCGAAAGAGGAGACATCAGGGCTAAACTTGTCTTCTCCCCCGAATTTTCTACGGGACCTCAGGTGCTGTGGAGCTCTGATTGGGAGCGGGATATGGTGCGGCGTGTGGCCTCCGGGTTACAACAGACCTCTGAGGAGAAGCTTCCCGTGGATGCTCTGCACGAACGAGGCCTCCTCCGCGTCTATCTGCGCTACGACCAGCTCTCTGCAACCGAGATCCGGTACGGCTTTCCCCGCCGCAAAGATTCTCGGACGTTTGAGAACGAAAGCTTCTCGGAGTGAGGCTGCACCGGCGCCCCCTTCTGGTGAACTTGGGGGGGAAAAATGGCAGATCTCTCCAGACTTACCTGGGTGTTTTGCTTGCCTTTGTGCTCTAGGGAGCTTTCCTCGCACAATGTGAGCGTCACTCTCTTCACAGTCAACGTGCCCTGGCTCTACTCGGCACTCTGGTGCAGTGGGGTCTCCTCGGTCTCTTCCGACGCCCCCCACATCCTTAAAAGCGTGCCTTCACCTATCTGGCTCGTGGTGAGACCCCATTCTGTGTGTACAGGTCTAGATCTACAGTGTCTCTCTCTGATATGCTGTTACCAATTTACATTTTGTTACCGTTCATTGGCGGCCGATTATCGGTAAGGTGTGGAATTTTATCGACATCTAGTGGTGGAATAGTGTAAGTGGGTGTTTTTTTCCCTCTTATTTCAGAGCCCTGATAAATACTGCTTGGTCTGGATAACATCGGATCTCATCTCATTTGCCATTGTTATCGCAGTGTTTACGTTGCAGAGGTAAGTAACACCGCAGTGAAGTGTGCTTTATTAACCTCGTGTGGATTTCTTTGAGCCCAGAGTCCGGCTATGCCTTCCTGAGTGATGTAATTGTCATCATGGTGAATAACACTCCTTTGCCGTCAGCCTCCTGTGATGCCCCCCCATGTCTATGCATTGCTTTTGGGGCCATGTAATGGACTGGTCCTGTCTGTGACCGATTTCCTCTCAGCCCGACAGCGGCTGTGTTTTTCTGCTCGTGCCTGGTCTGTCACATACATACATTAATCTCTGACAAACTCTGAACGTCCTGGTCCTGCAGAATCTCTGCAGTGACTAAAATCACACCCTCCTGAAGCTTTACCAGTATATCCCTACAAAGACATCTTGCAGGCAGCGCCCCCTTTAGGTTGGTGGACTGAATTGCATTTATGGGCCCCTCCAGGCTCTGCACTCATGGTGTCTGTTGTATCAGCGGCTACACTCACTGCTCTGTTGTTTCTCAACCTGTCTTGGTCTTTCTCTCTTTTGGGGGGCACATGACTCTCAGCTGTCACATAACCAGGTAAATGCCTTCTTTCAGCATCCCTGTCCTTCCACTCCGTGCTCCTGGCATCCCACCCTCCCTTGAATGCCCTTCAGGCGGTTCCAAAGCTTTAACCCTTTAACATCCACTTTCTTTCTCTGCTTTTAGAGGCCTGAGTAGATAGAGCAGTTTTGTTTCTGTGGACATAAGATTCCAGAGGATCTTTGGAAGAAATAATCTCACATTTGATCAAATCAAATGTCTGCTGCATGATGCTCTGGCCCGTAGCTGGTGCCCAAACATGGTCAGGCAGTTGAGGGCTCATGGACAGATCCGGAGATGATCTGGGAGTGTATACCTGCTCTCTAAGCTTCATGAATTGATAAGATTTAGAGTGACAGAATCACATTTTCGTGCCTGTGCACAAGCCATTACACCTTTTACGTAGTGATGGCTAAATGAAGCTTCATGAACCATTTGCTGTAGAAATGGTGACAGTAGATGGCAGTCTTGGTTTATTTTGGGGGCATGGCATACTTTGACCCCTTTTTTGAACAGAGAGCGCCATCTAGTGCAGGCAGAAAATACAGCAAATGGTTTGCGAAGCCTCATTTGCCCATCACTACCTTTACAACACAGTGTTATTACTTTGGTAAATTGGTAGGAGTAATATTATGCTTAGGTTTGGAGCTGCTTGTGGCCACAGGTTCCAGAAAACCTTTTTCCAGTCTCTCCCCAGGCTTAACCCTAACTTATAACTAGTGACTTGTGTTTGTGACATCTTGACCAGTTACCAGTACGCTTGCATGGTGGTGCAAGAGAATGTCCTTGATCCTGCTCAAAAAACCTGAAAATTCTGCTCTCTGGGCTGCAGCTCTAGCCGTCAGTGATGGGGACTCGAGTCACTGACTCACAACGCGATACTGACTTGTATCTCGACTGAGGCAAAGACTCGGACTCGACTTGGACTTGAGGGCACATCACTTGAGACTTGAACTGAACTTGCTGAATGTTTTGACTTGACTCGCCGAGGATTGACTTGTTCCCGTCCCTGCTGGCCCTCTGACAGCAGATTGGTGTGAGGGCTGTGGTGCAGTCTGTTGCCCCCTTGTGGTACAACTGTATCTTACCATAGGTGGCGAATGAGCGGCATGCACCGTTATAACCCTGAGCAAATCATGCTGAGTGCGGCGGTTCGGAGGTCCAGCCGGGAGGTCAGCCTCATGAAAGAGAAGCTCATCTTTGCAGGTACAGAAAATGGGCAGGTCGGGGCTTGGAGCTTTTCACTGTGCTTCATCTTACTCACCACCAGGGGGAGCTGCTCCAGCCATATATGCCCCTTGTTTGCGTGCTGAGAGTGTTTGAATTTTGAAGGTCACTGGCTACCTGTCCCATGAGTCTTGTACTATCTTCCATCTGTATCAGAGCCCAGATACAGCCCCCCTCCCCCAAATCTTTTCATAATCCTCCTGCTGGATGAATATGGTTGGGTATTGGTGTTCTGCATGCACTCATGCTAATGGTACTGGATGAAGGTGGGTCCTGATGTGTATGTTCAGAATCAGATTGAACTGCTCATTCAGGACCCGTGCTCTGTGGCCCTCTCAAGCATGGGAGCGGTTTGATGTGTGTCCTTTATCACTTTTCTCACATGCTTTATCACTAACAGTGTGCATGTCCCAATCTGGTCTCCACAGAAATCGACAATGGCATGGGGGCCACCGAGGGGCTGTCCCTGTACACAGAGAATGGCTACGACTGCTACACAAACGAAGGTGTTTCCCGTTGACTTTGGCGTCACCTAGTGGCAGCATCTGGAACTGACAGGGAGGAGCACTTTCTTCAAGCATCCCCCTCGGACGCACGCAGAGCCTTTCCAGGCGGTGCGGACCATGTGAAACGGGTCGGCACTGCTCAGCTTGTGGACTTTGTGGACTCTGCAGTGAAATGACTGGTCTGGCCCTTTCTCTGTTGTAGTTGACCCCCCCCCTCCCTGCCATGGTCCCAGACTGAATCCGTGAGACTCTTCCAGTATGAGGCCTCTGTCAGCTGACCGTTTGAATCGAGTCCGGTTTATGGTCACTGTTGTTAATGGACCCAGTACATGCGGAATGTGGATCTGGGTACCCATGTTGCCCCTTGATGGGCAGGATCAGTGGTTGTGTGTGTTTATGTGATGTGTTAACAGGTAATTCCCCCCCCCCCCCCCACATACAAACACACACATGTGCATAAACTTTATTCTGTACACTTACCATTTTAATGTGAAAATTGTGAGGACGACATTTGTTCTGTTTTTATACACATTTTCCCAGCATGAACTCCTGGATAACGGCGTGCCTTTTTTGGGGGTTTTTTAAGAGGTGTTGTATTTATTGCAAATTTTATTAAATGTGACATGAAATCCGGCGGTTCAAGGCATCCATCTGAGTACCGCACAAGTGTGATGATGTAATGCTGGCTGCAGGTTTGTGGGTGGGAGTGGGGGGGGTTAGATGACTGTGTTCAGAAAGGGATGAGTGAGTGTTCTGAATGCGCCTGTCCAGACTGATGCAGAGTCCCACCAGCAGATGGCGACAGAGTGCCTCCTAAAGGAAGTCCTGCTTCAGGCAGGTGTGATGGAGCAGGTGGGCTGTGGCCTATCAGGCTGCTTGTGTCAGTTATCCAGGAAGCATGTAGCAAGCATGAAGCCATCAGGAGGATGAATCTACAACAGCGGATCCCACAGGTGTGGGTTGGGACCGGAGGTCCGTTGGCGTCAGTGTGCCGTGACGGCGACCTTCGCATGAGCCACGTGAGTTGGGG
>JAABNY020000064.1:3509448-3519648 GCA_015164015.2 Brevimyrus niger
CCACGGAGGACGGCCGCTTCCATGGTTACAGGTCGAGCATGAGGATCCGGTTGTCGGGGCGGGGGGGGGGGGGGGCGGCTCTCTTCGTCCTGTTCCTGGGCTGCATGGAGCGTTCGGGCCCCCCCTTCCTCATACAACGGATGTGAAATAAAACCTCAGCTCAAGACAGTTTGCGGGAAGGGGTGGAGAGCCAGAGGAGATTGGAAGAGCTCCCGTCACATGATCAACATGAGAGCGAGACCCCATCCCTCGTTCGGAGTAAGAGCTGCTTCATTCCGGAAGGTACTCTTCATCTCGCATTGTTTCTTTCGCCGTCGCCGGGTTGGGCATGTGCTTTTTTTTCTGGATGAATCCACGTCTCTTGCCTCACGTGTTACAATTTTGAAAGGGGGGGGGGGTGTGGGGGGCTGTGAGGACCCCATTGTTCGAGGAGCGTCCCTGGGAAATGCCGTTTTAATTAGGAATCGGGCCTGGCTTCAATTTTCCACTGGTATTATAAGTCTGACAGTGCATGAAACCTGCGTCCTTCCAGCTGCCGTGAGCTTTGTTTACGGGGTTCTCCGCCGGACCGATGAGGGCACACGCTGCTGGGAAAGACTGGTGCGGGGAACTTCCTGCCGCTTGTTTGAGGGATATTCATACAGTCGGGTCACACAAGCATGCTCAGCTGTGACCTCAGGGCGGGAGGCGTCGCCGGATTTCCATGCTACTTTTTTTTACAGCATTCAGACATTTCAAACACTACAATTATTATTATTATTATTATGTGAATAATTTTTACGGTGGCATTTCTTAGTGATATAATTGTCGTTCGACTCAGCAGTAATTAAAAATAAACGCTCAGACTGTGAAACAACACCAGGACTCAAAATGCTCGTCTAGTCGTGAGCAATCGCACAACGACCGACGCGGCCGTCAGACCGTTCCGGAATGTGCGTGAGGGTGCAAATGATGCGTGGGATGTCGGGTGAGCCGTGGTCCGGTGTCGCCGGTGTGACACGTCGCAGTGGGGTCCCGGTGAAGAACACCAGTCTTCTGGTGGAAAGGCGAGGAAAGTCACAGGGGGGAGGGACGGGAAGCGAGCTGCGGTCACTGCATTGGGGTGGGGGGGGGTCTGCTGGAACGCTAAATCTGTTCTTGGATCCGGTGTTTGCCCTCCAACCCCACCCCAATAGTCGAATAGAGCAGATGGCCGTCTTCTAGGAAGGTGGTGGGGGTTTGGCTTTAGCTCTCGGACCGTGGGAAAGAGGCTTTGCCCTCACACACCTGATCTGGGCCTCGGATGGATTAATGCAAATCAGAAAAGCAGACGCTGATGTGGGGGTGCTAAGGGGGTGGGGGTAGGGCCTGCTTATAATAATAATAATAGTAATAATAATAACAATATTAATAGTAATATTAATAATAATAATAGTAATAATAATAGTAATAATAATAGTAATAATAAAATGCTAACTTCACAACCTTTGTTACATTTTTCAATGTTTGCTGTGATTTAACAAATGTTTTTTTTTATCCAATTTTAACATTGTATTGTTTATGTTCCATTTGTCAGTTAAATTTATCTTAAATTTAACAATATAGACATATAAACCTATAAAGACAATTTTTAAATATGTGAGGATCTGTCTATCAAATATAGGCAATAGTTTTTTTTTCCGAAGTGAAATTCTAGTATATCTAACTATATTTCTGCGTGGAGGATATCGTTCAGAGGGAATCTTGTCACAGTGCGATGTGGCGGTTCGGTTCGGTCACAGTGTCTGACGTCCCTCTTTGTTTAGGATTCCGGGGGGGGGGGAATTAGCAGGGGTAGCAATTAAAACATGATTGTTGGTTTTACATGATTTTTACAGACACATTTAAGAGCTACATATGTTAAAGAATTAAAAGTCAAAAAGAGACTGATTTTGATAACATTTATTTATGTGTTAAACATGCATAGCTGGATTGTAGATATATTTATTCAGATTATACTACAGGTGAATTGTAGATATATTTACATGCGGAACTTGTGAATATGCAATGGCTTTTTGGGCTGCTGTGCTACGTTTGTGGTGCACGCTGGGTACAGAAGGTGCTGGAATGACGCAGCCCCGGACAGGACCAAGGGCATAGATGGCCCTTTCTGGCCCGATGATGATTGGGGGTGTTTCCATGGCAACTTCAAGAGCAGTACCGATTGGGGTCAAGAGTTGCAATTAAGCGGCCGGGGGCGTCGCCTTGGTGGCGGCGGTGGCTGCGTCATTCGCAGGGTGTGTAACGCACCGTCACCGCTGTGATAACGCACTTCAGGCCTCTGGGTCACTCTGTGGTTTCGATGTTTATAGGTCAGTAAATGAGGCTTCTAAGCAAAAATGGAAATAAATTTAAACTTACCCCCTATCTCAGATATATATATATGATACCATGGCACAAAAGTATTGCTATTGTTTTTGTGTTGCGCAGATTAGATCGGCACAGAGAGCGGGTCAGTTCACTCTTTATTTACAAACAGGTTGTTACGCAAAGATGGAACCGTATTTTGGCTGTGGGAGTTCGGTCGACGGGTTTGTGGCTGAGATTAAACGGCCTCGCTTCTTCCCTGATGTCGTCTCTGAACTCGGCTGTGCTGAGCCGCACCGTCCTGTTCTGGTGTGGTGTCCCTCCATTCCCCTCCGCGTGATAAAACTGGCCTCCTGCTCTCATGGCATCCTGCCCGGCGCCATCGCGGTCCCCCGGCTCTCCTCGTCTGCAGTGTGCTCTCACGCAGGCCCAGGAGCCATAAAACCTGTGTTTTACACACAGCTGATTATGGTGCTCATACTTACTGCAGCAGTATCTGCATTATGGGATGGAGGTACAACTGTGAACAGGCATGATGAGGCACCCAGGAAGTGCTCCATCAAGGCAAGCTGCCCCCCCCACCACCACCACCACCACCATCACCCAAGGATGAGCCATTCAGATTCAAATGCGACCACCCCCAACCCCTGCATTTTGACTGGCCAGTGTCATCTGTCACATGGGTGTAATCTGATGGTAATAGATTAAAGGGATGATAATGGAGCAGCACCCCGACCCCCCCCCCCCCCCACACACACACACCATCTGCAACAGCCCCCCCCCAACAAGGGACATGAATGTGTTGTATTTAATGTAAAAACATTACAATCCTACCGCGCAGTGTATTTGACACATTCCTGAAGTTCCTGAAAGTGCATTGTGGGAAACCCCGTGAATTGTCCAATGAAACACCTCCGAGCAACTGACAGAATAATCTTTGACCAATCACAGTTTAGTCAGACCACAGGATGGAAAGACGGAGTCACTAAGGTAGCGATCGTGTCATGCTTTAAGTCCACTCCGCTAAAGTTGGTTTGCCATGATTATTTGTTCCCCCCACCAGATGATCTTCTCAAAGTGGGTTTCATTACAAGGCTGCCCCTGAACAGCCTCATTTTTGCTTCTTGGTTTAACTTCATGTCCGGCAGCTGGAAATTTATGGCGTTGTTGTGATGTCGCCCTCTGTTGGTCCTCGGGAATGTTGACATGTCAGAATGGCTGTTCTGGTGAACGTGGCAGTTTGAAACTCATGTTTTTCACTGCAGTACATAAGTTACAAGTAAGCTGCACTGTGTCATGAAAATATAATCTGAACACACTGCACCTTCCCTTTAAACTGAATGCATTGCACCCTCCCTTTAATCTGAACACACTGCACCTTCCCTTTAAACTGAATGCATTGCACCCTCCCTTTAAACTGAATGCATTGCACCTTCCCTTTAAACTGAATGCATTGCACCTTCCCTTTAAACTGAATGTATTGCACCTACATCTTACCTCAGTACTGTACCTACATTCTACATCCTACCTGGTTTTATCTTGTTTTTCGTTTCTCTTCATCTTAGCAGCGTTTGAGCACCCAGACTCCTGGTCAAAGGACTCCAGAAGGTCGTACAAATCTCATACATCAGAGGTGTCCCGTCGAGACCCCGAATCACCTCCGTAAAGGGTGCCCTGGTGTATAAATAGCTCTAATGAGGTTAAACGCTCTAATGTAACGGTTGCCTTGCACTTGATGGCAAAATGCTGCAGATTCTTTATGGATCTGGGCTTTGCTTGAGGGGGGGTTGATCATGGAACTTTCCAGATAAGTGTTTGAATATGGGTGTAATGCATCTTAATACTATAGGAACAACTGAACACCAGACACCCCAGACATGGGTCTGAGGCACACAAACACCTCAGGGGGCATCACTGCATTAAGAGGTTTGTCCCCATACCCCCCAAGAAGATAGTCATGCTGCTCAGTTGGACCCCTGGTGTCACATGTAATGAGCTAATGGGGAACAATAGATGGGGGCAGTGGTACAGTGGGGGCTTTGCTGGACGCACCCGGGGGCCCGTTGGCCTAGCGGGGGGCACCCCTCTGGGGGCTAGAAGGGGCCCGCAGGGGAACACTGAGGTTCCAAACCTGCAGGGCAGAATGTCCAACCATCCTTTTACCCATAATGCAACGTGTGATGGCCAATCAGGTTCAGCCAATCAGAATCCGGGATTATGAAAATATGCGATATGCACGTTTGTTTGATGATGACGAGGGAGGGATACTCTGACGTTGTGGCAGGACCGTGGCTCGATGCGTGTTGGTGAGAAGGTGTGCCGTAGCTGTAAGGATCCCTCCGGAACATTCTGCTGCTCTAAAGGATGGCGCAGCTCCGCACAGCCTCAGTAATTCGGGGCAAGCAGACCCTCGCCGTGTTCAGCCGCACGGCTGCGTTTCCGTTTACGGTGTGATAAATGGTGGACATTTATGTCAGATCAGTGTTGTGACTTTTCAAACCGCTCCACCATAAAAACGGACCCCGCCCTGTTTGTCCATGACCTTGACGGCACGCTTATGAGGCCAGACACCACCAACTCACTGCTCACTGACATTCACTTTGCGGTTACGTCATTCCTATCGTTTTTACATAAATAAGAGTTCTATTTTTTTTTAAATCATTGCATATTAGGAAAAACATATTTAAAATTCTTTAATTTATATATTTTTATTTTACAGGATGAAAACGTTTAGAGGCTTCAAACAAATAACCCACCCACCCCCCATTGGTGAGTACCGGAAAAATCGCCGTGTTTCCTCAGTTCATGTTTACCCCCCTTGGCGCTGAATGATGCTCCAAAAAATCTCTGTATTGCTGTTTTTTACAGGGGTATTTTAACACGTGTTCAGGTCCCTGCTCGGTAACACGTAGTGTGCTGCCGTTGTTACTAAATTCTGCCTCCCCCCTCCTGTCGTTGCTCTGCTCTGGCGTCCGATGGCGGCCACCTGATATTTCTCGGTGTGGTCAGAGCACTAATAGAGGGGTGTCATTAATTAACTGGGCGTTTTTCTATATTTGCAGTAGTTTAAAATAGTACAGTAAATACGGTAATTCTCTATTAATGAGGCACCTGCACCTTCGTGATGCCTTTATGATTCAGATCATTTATATAATTTATAGAACATTCATAAGCAGCATGTAAGTATACCATAACATCCTAACATACCGTAACAGATTTAATATACATTAAAAATTACATGATTATAATGTTTGTCCTTATAATATAATGTATATTATTAATGTATATTCAAACTGTTAATGTGTGTTAGCATGTTAAGGTATACTTACATGCTGCTTATGAATGTTCTATGAATGCATTATAAAGGTGCAGTCAATGTAAAGCGTTACTGTATATAACATGTACACCAGGTTTCAAATCCAATTAGATAGTGGCAGATTTTGCCACTGCTAAGACTTATTAAAAAAATCATTTATTACCTGGACTAAATTTATGAAATAATTAGTAAGTGAGACTAGATCATTAAATTGATGTACGAATTGGGCTAAGATCCTCACCTAGGTTGTTATTCTGTATTCACAGTGGCCGTGATCGACCCTCAATAACGCTGTATAACAATTTTATCCTGCTAAATACTCCCAGTATCCTATGAGAATAGCCACGTTTACCAGGTGAGACATACCTGAGTTTAATAAACACGCCCTGCCCAGAAGTGGGGAGAAGGAGACCAGCTACATTAAGACTGTTATGGCGACAGATCCAATACCTGCGTCATTCCTTAAACGGTACAAGCAAAAAAAATGGACGCGTGCAAAGCCGTAAAATTCAACAAAACTTTTTATCTATAAACGTAGATAAAATCCAGTTGGCAATATTTCCTAAACAAAAAAGCAAAAGGATTCACCGACTTTATATGCTCGATCAAGAAAAGTTTTGCTCCGCAATGCCTAAATCTTTCCTTCCGTCCACTTCTCTTCTTAAACACAAATCAATACAGCACGTGACTACGTACAAAAAAAGGTCATACCAAAATGATAAAAATGGGGGTCTTAATTTAAACTTAAATGTTAAATAAACCACTATAACAAAATATAAGAAATACATATTCACCCATAAATATGCAAAATAAATAAATGTCACATTTTTTAGCCATTGCATGCAATGAAATGCAATTATCAGCTATGGCTCTAACAAAGATGAAGCACAAGGTCCAAACTGCACTGTAAGCTCCGCCCACCCGAGTGTGCCAGTCGGCTTTGTGGAAACCACTGATTCCAGCGTAAAAAGGACATTTAAAAAGACACAAACAGGCAGGAGGAACAAGTTTGCCTCCCGGTTTCACATTTAATATTCCCTATTTCCAGGGCCGCCAGCTCTCGCACATCTGGCGTGACGGTTACGCTTCCAGACTCTCACGCTCACTGAGGAAACCTCACGGTAAATCTGTATTATTCCATTACAAACCTAAAATTAACTACATCGAAAGCACTGGGGCAGTTTGCACACCCTACGGACTATTTACAAACTGTTATATATGCATAAATGCGTGTGCATGTGCGTGCAGACTTGCCTCAAATTGAAAATCTCACTCCAGCCAGCTGACCAGAGTTGGCAGCCCTGCCCCTCTTTCAGTTGGGCTGTTTAATACAGCCGTCCACTAAAAGCAGTTCTGTATACATCTTTATCTCATACTTTGCTTATATTCTTCCATTTGCCCTGTAATCTGGATTTAACCGTCCCAGCGCCGACAGACCCGGTGACGCGTGGCTTATGTGCCACCAGCCGTCTTTTCACAGGCCACGTGGCAGCCGATTTTGGCCGCCACCAAGCGCGGGAGCCATTTTGAACATTTTGAACGTCGTTTCGCGGATTAGCCTCGATTAGCTCACCAGGACACGAAGGTGCGTAGGGCCGGCTATAATGTGCCCCTTAAGGTGGAAATTCACTGCCCGACCCAGTGACCGATGAGGAGGAGGAGGAACCGCGAGCCGGGCAGAACCTCCGCCGCTGGCCGAATCGAGACAAGATGCTCAGACTACAGCATAACGTCTGAAATGAGGCCTCAGGACAGGGACGGTGCCAGAGTTCCACAGCGGCTCTGCGTGTGAGCCGGGGGCCGCCCAGGCGATTTCACGGTCCTCTTCAGGAATTCTGAAACTCCATCTCTCCTTGGCTTCATGGATGCGGCGTTCGGGATGTTACCGTGTAATTACCGCTGATTGCCTTCTAGGAACCTAATTAGGGATTAAATCTCGAGTATTTACCCGAAGCCTTGAGCTAATTGGGGTAATTTCATGGGGCAGCTGGGCACACGGCGAGTCTGCCGGTGCTCTTTAAGATGGCAGTGAGGGGTTTGGTTACGGTGAGCGGGGTGGGGGGTGTGGGGGGGGACCGGGATAGACCGGCGTGTCGCAGAAAGCTGGCCGGTCTGATAGACGCCTCTTTAACACAGTCGGGGGTGACTTTGTGGGGGCTCTTTTGATGTGGCCACACTACACTGCAGCTTCGCTTAATTCACCTCCAAGCTCAGAGCAACAGCTTCCGGTGTTGGAACACCAACACACCTGTGCCAGGCGTCACGTTCGCCAACCGGAGCTGAGGAACCATGAACCGTAATCCACTGGGCCGGCTGTGAGCACCGGTTTGGTTTATGGTTACGGTTAGGGTAGGCAGTTTGTGGTTAGCAGGATTTCAGCAGGTTTGCCGGTTGCTACATCGTGCTGTGTTAAGCCTGTGAACAGCCAATCAGCCACCTCCAACAGGGCGTGCTCATTAAAACCGTGTTGACGGTGCTAATCTTCAAGCTGCTCTCCTTCGCGGTTCCTTTGCTGCCTTCTCGGCTGTGTTCCTCACACATGGACCTCTCCAAGGTCCGGCAGATCAGCTGACCTTTGTTTACCAATCAGCTCCCAGATCCATTTGTTATGGCATTACGAGGTGTGCTGGACCGAGGGGCTAGATTCAGGCGCATTGTGGCATGCTTAACACTGGACAGCTGAACATTAAAATAACACTGGATAGCTCAACATTGATTAGATTAACACTGGACAGCACAGCATTAATTGAATTAAAGTGGGACAGCTTAACATCGATCGACATAACGGTGGACATTTTAACACTGGTCATAATAACACCAGTGAGCTTAACACTGGTCAGCTTCACACTGGACAACTTAGCACAGGCTTCTGCCATGATCTTATTTACTGTGCCTGGTCTAATGTTAGTCCAGCACCCTCCCTTAGCATGAGCCCATCCAGCTACTTAACACAGCACGTTTGTTCAGTGGCTTTGCGTGGCACTGCTATTCCCGGACTCCGTCACTGTGGGCCACCTCATTAAAATCGATCGACCGCCACTCCATAAACATCGCACCGACGCACCCCTGTGGATACGTGCGGCTCTATCCCCTGAAGTCTCCGTGCGGCCCTGACATAAGTGTCGCTAATTAAAACATGGCGCCGTCCTCGTCCGTTGTGGTGGAGGACCGTGTGGTCACCAGTCTGTCCCAAGCGGGATTCATCAGACACACCATGGACGTGCACGTCGTCTACGGAGCAGCCTGTTGCCAGGACGACAGTTTCCCCCATTCAGGATTTTTGGTTGGGAATGTCGATGCAAAACATCACGTTTCTGTTCTGCGTTTGTGGAATCAATCCTCACCATGACACCCTTTTGGGAATAGGCCTCTTACTTAATGAAATACATTTTACAGTCTTCATGAATGTCATTTAAAACCAACTGAAGCAGGATGCTACTCAGGGTTCCCCATGTGAGCCACATGAAGGGCTAACATTTGGGAACAGAGACAGACAGAGATCTGGAAGGGATGGGAAAGCGCCTGGCTCAATTGGAGGCCTGCCAAGGCGACGCGTGTGACTGAATGGGTACAGGAGAGTCTGATTGGTCTGTGGGGCGTGTGACACAATCGCATGTGACACATGTTTGAACACAATGATCTGTGTCTGTCTGTGTCACTGTCTGTCTATTTGTTGTTGTCCATGTGTGTCTGTGTCTATGATAGTGTCTGTATCAGTGTCTCTGTCAGTGTTTGTCTGTGTCACTGTCCATGTGTGTCTTTGTTGATGTTTGTGTTTGTCCGTGTCAGTGTCCGTGTCTTTCTGTGTCAGTATCCGTGACCATGTCTGTGCGTGGCTTTGTCAGTGTCTGTGAGTGTCTGTATCTGTCCCTGTGTGTCAATTGTCGGTGTCTGTGAGTCTGTCTGTGTCTGTGTGTGTATTTGGACTCCATGTGTTAACCATCATCCCAGCAGTGCTGAATCTTCATTATGCATTTATGGGGGGGGGGGTCTGTCTCTCTTCTGCTTGTCTGTTTTGTGTGTGTGTCTTGGAGGGGGAGGTGGTCCCTCCTGAGGCACCTTCCCCTGACTTATATTGACCTCTGATCCTGGATGTGTAGGCGAGCCAGGATGGGGGCGGGTTGTTTATCAGATTTTCTGTGCAGATTGACTGCTTCCTAGTGGACACACCTGTTTATTTGTTTCAAACGTTGACATTGTTTGGGTCTGTTTACTCAGGGTCACTGTAGGGTGAAACCTCCGTGAGTAAATGTCTCCGCAGGCCATTTGGAAGCGCTTCATAGCTACGGTAACTTAAAAGGTCCATCTTCACCTTCCTCGCTGAGGAATCTTGACCTTGATGAGTCACGTGCGGCGGATTCTGCAAAATGAGCATGAGCCCGATGCTGGGTAGCCTTTTACAGGAGCGCTGTATATCGCGGCCAAGTGTGTGTCATCTTGGACCAGGGGCCAGCAGAAGCTTCATTGGTTTGGTTTAAGGAAAAGAAAGTCTGAGGAAGATGAGAGGGGTGAGTGGTGGTGGGGGGGGGGGGGGGGGCCGTATTTACCGGGTGGGCTCA
>JAABNY020000064.1:3546843-3577537 GCA_015164015.2 Brevimyrus niger
CGGCGGGCGGGCCGCGCGCAAGGCGCGGGGGGAAAGGTCCCGAAACACGCGGCCCCCCCCCCCCCCCCCCCCCCCTCCAGCCATCACTCTGTCCCCCATAACCTCCCCACATGTAATCCACCTGCCCCGCATCTGCTTTCATTCGATCACCATACCCCTTCCTTAAAGCAGCTTATTACCCCAAAGCTAAGGAAAGTCCAACTGACTGTTAGTGACAGACAGTGTTCCTAAATCCTTGACCCAGTGCAGCCGATCCAACAATTTTTAGAACTTTTTATAAAGCTTTGGGTTTTTTGAACTGCAGACATTTAATACAAATTGGCAAAACATACGTGACTGGAGCAGTTTTCCCAGGCTTTTTACAGAGCTCTTAGAGTATCTTACTGCTGTCAGCCAGTAGGGCGGCGCTCATCCCTATACATCCTCACTGACAGCACACACCAGGGTCAACACCTCACAACACCTCACCCACCTGACCATGTTTGCTGATCCGTTTAGGGTGCCCTTTGATTCTGGGAATCGTTCGTCATTCAGGATGGTATCTGCCTTCTTTCTTACACCGGCCCTTTAAGGATCTCTCACTCCCCTGATTTGACAGGACTCTGTCTGACAGTGAGATTCACGCATGAGTTTA
The DNA here is from genome assembly GCA_015164015.2 of Brevimyrus niger. Classification (NCBI taxonomy): domain Eukaryota; kingdom Metazoa; phylum Chordata; class Actinopteri; order Osteoglossiformes; family Mormyridae; genus Brevimyrus; species Brevimyrus niger. Next base: position 3,547,478 of record JAABNY020000064.1, read on the forward strand.
GAGTGAGATTAAGGGGGAGGATTGGCATGTTTGGCGATGTGATGGGTGACATTTCAGCTGGAATTGCTCGAAAGTCCACCCGCTGCTGGGCAGTCTTGCATAAACTCATTTGCAGAATTGAATGATTTGCTCTATTTTACTCTGGTGAGGAGATGAAGCTCATTGCAGGTTGTGTTGTGACAGTGCCATCCAGGGTGACCCCCTAATCCATGTCAGGGGGGTCACTATGAGCTAGGATGGGGTTTGCAAACTACCATCTCTATTGAAAGGACCTGGATTTCACTTAGGCACTGAGTTCTCGCTGTGTGGTGATCGGTCAGTCTCCTATTATCATGCATGTGCCTATTTCACCTTGCAACCCAGCGATTCTTCTCCTACAGTCAGGAGTTTTATCCTTCAAAGGCTCCTGCCTTATTTCTGCGCTGGCTTTCAAAACAGTGCGACGTCGACTGCTGCTGTTGTATTTACAGTTGCAGTCAAAATTCTGGACATGCCTTTTTTATATTCTTCTCTACATTGTAGAATAATCACAGGCACATCAAAACTATAAAATAAAATATTGAATTATGCACTAATCAAAATGAAATGGGTGGGGGGGGGGTCAGATCTGTGGGTTGGGATTTTCCAGTTCAATCCTCCAGTCAGCAGAGTGATGTCACCACTGGGCCCTTCAGAAAGACTATTAACCGAATTGCTCCAGGGACTGGCTGACCCCACTGTCTCCTCCACGCTCTATTGCACGAGGTGGCCTCCTGGGATGCTTTTCCTGGTGGAGCTCCTACATATGTACTCACTAGCTGCTTTTCCTTCACTCTCTACTCAAACTCCCCCAAAACCATTTCTACTGTGTTTAGGTCAGGTGACCTGGTCATGTGACGCGACAGTATCGCTGTCCTTTGTAGGCAGCTCGACGCGTTCAAACTTTTGACCGGTACTGTGCATATCTGTGTCAAAACACTGCTACAATCTCCCCTGTTAATAGGCTCTGGCCAACTACACTGGGAAAGGCGCTATATGAAAATGTAATGAATAGGTTGCTTGTGTGAAAACGAAGACTGAAGAGCATGTGGGACATGGTGAAGTTTTATCTGCAATAAGACAGAAAGAAGGAAAGAGATATGGAGAAAGAGAGAGCGAGAGAAGGAAAGAGAGGGAGAAGGAAAGAGAGAGGGAGACAGAGAGAGAAGGAAAGACAGAGGGAGGGAGAGAAAGAAAGAGGGAGACCAAAACCCAACAAAATAATCCTTATTTATTAGTTTTGCAAAAAACTATGATTTACATTTCAATCAAAACTTGTATGATTTCAGCTACTATGTGAGCACACCGAGTGAACAGTTTTGAATAAATTAACTTTAGTTAAAATGGACTTTTAATGTTTTTTTCTATTATTCTTCCCGATCTATTGAAGCAGCTTAGTACTGCGGGTCCCTGTCCGAAGCCAGGAGGGATAGGTAGGCTGCCTTCAGACCTAAAACAGACACGGAGCCAGAGAAGTGAGTCATCTCACAGGCACTGTAAAGCTAGATAAAGCGGGTGGCTTTCTGAGGCGTATAGTTCTGAAGAGCCGCATGGTGTTGAAACGAACGCCCATCTCAAGGTCAGTACCGCCAGTATTAACGGAGAATGCAGTACGGTTGAGAAAACACGAAGCTGCCTTCACTGAACGCAGAGTCATAGGTCCAATAGCCACTAGGGGGCATTGCCTTCATGTAACTCGTGACCTTATTCTGACACCAGGCGGGGATTTCAGGGCTCTGTATTTGATATGTCTTCCAGTGGAGGTGTGAGTCTCTCCAGGCTTTCCCCAGTCGCCTCTTATCAGCTTCCTCCCGTCAACCATATAGGCTACATGCAGTTCAGACATATTGCGCTTCATTCGCAGTGCGCGTGGATGGTCATTACACTTCACCCACCGACTCACTAAATAATGTAATATTCAATACGGCATAGTTCCCCATTGTCAGAAAATGAATATATTAATAATATTAAAATGTATAATTAATGATATATATAAGGTTGATATATTAAAATCCATAACAAAGTTAAACGCACCTAACCGTCTAATTATTCAAATCGTTGCGTGAGAATGAAGTAAGAGGCTGCCATAAGATTAAACGTATGGTGACGGGAACCTGATTTTAATCAAAGACAAAATTTGAGCACGATATGAAAATTAGATTCGTCAATGATGCCGAAAGCAATACTACACAGGCGATAAAATACACGCACATACACACACGCACGCACACATCAACATTACTTACTAAAGTGTTCTGGGATACGCAAATAAACGGAAAGCAGTCTATTACAGTAAAGTCCTCCTTTACTTACCTCGAGACGGACCCACCTGGACTTAAAACACCTGTGATACTTTCAAACACACGCGCCCTAGTTCTACGCGTCCGGACGGAGGGTTTCGATCCCCCGTGAAGTCCGCCCGGTCTGTGCGTGTCTCCCTCCCTGGCTGCAGCCACTATTGGATCAATGCTCCGGTTATGCTACTAATATGTAATATTTAGTGCATGCGTGGACCCAGTCCAATGAGGAACAGCCCACATATCAGAAAACATTTACTCGTCTCACTTCATTGGCTACCATTCAATTCAGAATTCTACATAAAAATAAAATAATAATAATAATAATAATTGATCGATTTTAAGGCATTCCATGGTTTATCTCCGGAGTATGTATCTGAATTGATAGTACTTTATCAAACAGCTGGACCTTTCAGATTATCTGACCGTGGTTTACTTGCAATTCGAAAGACTAAAAACCAAAGGTAATTTTGGCATTTTCTGAGGGTTCTTAAAGTGTAGACAGTTCACCTACAAGCATCAGATCAGCTGACTCAATGGTCATTTTTAAGCCTCGTTTAAAACCACACTTATATTGCTCAACTTTCGTAAATGTACTTGTCTCTTATTTTTCATTAATGTTTTATTGATTTTTTATTAATTTATTTTGGTCTGATATCTTATATTTTTATCTTTCCTGGATTGTTTCCCGCACTCGTAGCTTTCAGGATACCTTAGGGATGTTCCTCAGAGTACCTTTGGGATGTTCCTCAGAGAACCTTAGGGATGTTCCTCAGAGTACCTTTGGGATGTTCCTCAGAGAACCTTATTGATGTTCCTCAGAGAACCTTAGGGATGTTCCTCAGAGTACCTTTGGGATGTTACTCAGAGTACCTTTTGGATGTTCCTCAGAGTACCTTTGGGAGGTTCCTCAGAGAACCTTAGGGATGTTCCTCAGAGTACCTTTGGGATGTTCCTCAGAGAACCTTATTGATGTTCCTCAGAGAACCTTAGGGATGTTCCTCAGAGTACCTTTGGGATGTTCCTCAGAGTACCTTTGGGATGTTCCTCAGAGAACCTTAGGGATGTTCCTCAGAGTACCTTTGGGATGTTCCTCAGAGAACCTTAGGGATGTTCCTCAGAGTACCTTTCGGATGACCCTCAGGCTACCTAAAGGGGTGTACCTGAGAGTACCTTTCAGATGTTCCTCAGACTACCTTAGGAATGTACCATAGAGTACCTTTCTGTACTCTAAAAGGTACGATTACAAAGGTACAGCCCCAGTGACAACAAAGGAACACATTTTTACCTATTTTTCTGAGTGTATTTCAAAAATGCATCTACTCACTCCAGCTCTGCCTACTTTTCAAAATCGATCGCAGGAGCGCAGAGTTGATACCTATCGTCTACTGAAAAATCCATCCACTCACACACAAAGCTATGCTAGGAATCAAACTCACAACCCTGGATTTGTGCAGCCGTGGTGCCATTCTATTTCGCTAAGTTGTTCAAATAAAAACACATCCAGGATGTCACAATGAGTTCATTGGCTGCACCTTTTCCTCACATCTCCAGGGTTGTGAGGTCGAGCCCCAGAATGATACAGGGGTTTTCTGTGGGGGAGCTGTCCAGTGCTGAAATCACCTGATCAGCAACCCGCGGAGCTGATACTCATATTCTGATTGGACGAAAAAGAACCTATTACTTAACAGGTCACGTGATGTGGACTCTAGAAAGGAGGCAATAAATTGGAGCTGGGTTCTACAAAAAAAAAACACTTTTTTAAAGTGAGCAAAGTCATTGTTATGCTGTTTTTCTGATCAAACGAAGACAAACGATCAACTTAATTAGTCACTTATAGCATTTATCCTAAATGTCTGAACTAAGATTTACATAGAATCGCAATGAGTAGAGAAGGGAGTTTGAGACACGATTTTAAATGTGATATAGGTGTACAATATATGCATTTAACATAAAAACATAAGTTCAAGTACTGAAATGCCCCCCACTGAGCAGCAGAGGGCGCTGTGATATAGGTACCCCCAGATTTTTGTAAGCCCTCTTGGGTCATACTGCACCACCTTTGCATCAGATGCAAATCCATCCGTGACAGAATTTGACAAAACTTAATTTGCTTCATTATTATAAGTGAGTGATGTAAATTTATTTATACGCGATCACCCCAAATTACGTCCTCCTTGGGGGCTGTCTCTCTGTTATCTGCTTCGTTTTGGCGTGGTACACGAGGCACACGAGGGACTCGCGGGGGTGGGAGGAGGGTAGATGTAACACGTCAAACGTGAGCAGGGAACGTACCCTGCAAGAACACGACGATCCAAAAGCCGCTCCTTAATGGACGGAACAGGACAGGCTGCTTTTACAGGAATCGCTGAGTATTTACTCGCTCGGCAGGTGTCTGCTGCTGCAGCCGCTCTGCCGAGTGACTTATACGGCTTGTGGTTGATCTTCAAAAGTGCTTACTCTGCTAAATGTTGGTGCTGGAGGCCGGGAATTTTCGGTTCGGCTCTTAAACGCTCATTCAATGTAATCAAGTCCATTTACAGGGCTGGCAGAACTGCGGTCTGAGTACTTAACTTTGGATTTCCCAGTCACCACCACCTCCCCCCGTTGAAGTAATTAACGCCTAATGAAGCACTTAATTCAGTGAGCTGTGCTGGAGTCCGCTTTGTTTCTCCATGGACAGGATGTTACGTTTATAGGGTAGGCCTGTAATGCTCCGCATATTCATACCTGTGTATGAAGACCCCAGGGCTTCCCAGAGAGTAACAAACACAAAAGCGCCGATTAACTTCTTATGCGTAATGAAATGTAGACTATAGTAAATACTCAGGTCTGAAAAGGTTAAAGTGTGCGCCTCCAGGATTTAAGACATGTATTTCCAGCGCTTAAATTTCAAATATACCGCTTACAAATTTAACTAGCATGTCGATGTGCGCGTATCTGCCTGTTGACACAGAAACGGAGAAACTTTTTCACCGCGTTTTTAACTTCCCCGAAACCCCACCGTGTCTGCTTAGTGGTAAATGCGCTTTGCGTATTATTATCGTCGGTATTAATTACGATAGCTGGCGGGCTTCAGTGCGGCTCGTCCGGGGGGAAGGCGATACAGATAGGGTAAAGTTTCAGCAGCGTCTCTGAGGTGCTTATCAGCATTCGGATGCTGAATAAAACATGCGAATTAGTCAGTATTTACATAAATGCTAATGCGGTTATAGTCTTAATTAACATATCGCGCTTGCATAAAATCCATGCGGCCCCAGTCGCCTTGCCTCCATAGGTTATGGATTTCATTTCTCATTTTTCTGGGGAAATTAAATGACTGAAACATTACACGGATAAAATGCCCGAAAATGGGGAGAACGTGAGACGGTGACACTGTTTGCGCAGCTCTACAGAATGTAAATATCAGTCTTGGACACAGCAATGAAAACGACGCAGCTGACACGCAGTGGACTGAAAGATCACAGCGTAACGGTGTAGTGTGATGAGCCTATGACAAAAAAGCGAGAAATTACGAGAGCAACAGTGATTATGATTCTTTCATTATGTTTTGGTACCAGTCCTCCCTCGCCGGGAGTGCAATCGGATCTCAGACCTTTTTCATTACAGTCGTGGTCCAGACAGAGATAACCTCCACCCTTCTCTGCCCTTCTGGAGAAATGCGGCCCAACCACCACTACGGATGTCAAAGTCCGTGAACAGACAACCAGCCGTCATTCTGAGAACACCAAAAAATCTGGATCATTACTATTTGGTCCCATGATTAAATACCTAAATTCAGGAAGTCATTCGAAGTCAGGTGACAAACCTGTAGTCTGTCTATCTAACTGTCCATCCTTTTTTATGTATCGCTCTGCCAGTATCCGCCTACCCCTAAAGACTAAGGGTCTTTCATGAACTATATACAATACAGGTCTTGTGCTCCCTCTAGTGGAGAAGAAAAGTGAATTTTAAAAAAACTTGATCTGGTGACAATCGAAACAGAGGGAACCTTTTAAGGGTTTTTGATAGACAGCGAACATAATGCCGGACACATAAAACGAGTGGAAAATGTTCAGTTCGGCTTCATCTGAGCGTATAGGGGGATAGAAAATGTTGTTGTACATCCAATTTCTCTTTCTTAGTTATAGAATAAAGTGACCATACTGGACACACCCTCAGGTGATCGGGCCTTTTAATATAGAGTGGTACCTCGGTTTTCAAACTCACTAGAACTCGAATTTCTTGAAAGAAACCCGTTTGACCTACAACTCGATCTGAATATCAGAAGTCGAACCGTGAATGCTGACCTAGTATAAATTGTACGCGCCAGAAATTAAACATGTCATAGTACAATGCAATTCTTACTTGAATGCCTTCTTCACAGACTGGACGATTAACCAAATAAAGCAGCGCAACATTACAGTAACTAACAATAAATAAACCACTAGCTTACGTGTACTATTACAGCATTTATGTAATTTATTTAAACTTTATTTTACCAGGTAAGTTAACTGAAAACCAGTTCTCACCGCTTTACGTGATATTACGAGAAATAGTAGATTATGCCTCGGAGCTGCCTGGGAAACAAATGTCATGCTACAAATGTCGAATGCACCCAATGACCGGACTGGAGAAACAAACTGAAACGCGGACTTAATACAGAGGACTAATGACAACAACCAGTAACAGCCGATCACATGGGGATCCCACACGAGGTTAACGAGGGGGCGTGGCACATGGAAGGAGCGGACGATTGGGGCAGGACAGGGGTAATGTTAGGATAAGATCTTTGTCGTTTTGGCAGCCATTAAGACAAAATGCTCTTCTTGTTTTATTTTGTTCATTTTGTGTTTGTGTTAAAAAAAAAAAAAACATAGTGCAATTTTGGGGGGCTGGGAACCAATTAATTGGTTTTCCATTATTTCTTATGGAAAAAATTCGATCAGAACTCAAACTTTTTAGGATTCGATCCAGAATCCGGAACGGATTAAGTTAGAGAACCGAGGTACCACTGTATATCAAAGCTTTGTCATTATCAGCGTGCCCCAGCCCGGTCTCCTGTATCTTCCGGCTCGCCATAACCTTCTACTGAATTAGCGGTTAAGGAATTTTATGACCCAGTAATTCAAAATAACTCTATGGGAGGGTGCTGCCATCTCGTGGTCAATTAGAGATCCTACAACCAACAACGGTTTTGGCCTGAAAGGGAGTTATCCCGTCAATTAGGGTGACCAGATAATCCATGTCAGGAAGGACACACTAAGCTAGGACAGGTATTGTAAATTACCATTTCAATTAAATGGATCTGGATTTCACTTGAGCACTGACTTTTTGCTGTGTGCTGATTGGTCAGTCTCCTATAATCATGCATGTGTCACTAATGTTAATGTGAAACAGCTGGATGAGACTTTCAATCAAGGAAACAAGCCAGTCAAAGCACAAGAAGAGCTGAACTATTTAGCTGAGCACAGGAGCCTTTCAATTTGAAAGTAGTTTGTAAAACCCGAAGTAGCTCAAAGTGTCCTCCCTGACATGGATTATGTTAATTTGTTCTGTTGTGTCTATATTTTCTTTTAATAAACAATAAAATCATGCATTATCATGTATAGTCACAGGATTGAATATGATTCTAGGAATTGCAGGTTTTTCTCCAGGATAAGAAATTCTAAATGTCACTTTTATGTAGCAGCAAATTAAGCCAATTTGCCACAGACAGACAAGTTTTGCTGTGGACATCTTTGTCTGTATACAGATTGGTTGACGATCCCTGGCAAAGTATGTTCACACACACAGGGGATTTATCTGCTTGTTGGTGGCTCTCATACCTGCAGCAGACACATGCATCGTTAAGACCAGACGAGTCTTGAGGCCTCTCTAATGTATGGAGGGAATCTGATGACCAGATGTGGTTCGGAAGCTCATTCCACACAGGAGAAACGTCCGGAGTGACACGTCTCGCGTGGACGAGGGATCTCCAGGCAGCGATGGTCTGCTGACTGAAGATGGCAAGATTTGACATTGGTCTTAAGGACCCATTTATGCTGTTGAATGCCTGTCCGTTAAGGCAGGAGCAACAATTTTAGCACAAGTAACAGCATATAAGTAGCTACATTTTCGTCAGTGTTTCTGATTTTGTTAACAAACAAACAAACATCAAGTAATTCTTGTTTCATCTACCTTTTGTTCAACCTGTATATGTGCCATGTAAGAGCTAACTAAAACAGACAGTAATAGGGAAATTGCATTTTTTGGTTTCAATTAGGAACCAACAAAATGGCTACAGTTTCAAATACCATGTAGGTGGTATTATGGTATTTACATGTAGAGTGGTGGCTCTGAGGCTGGAAATCTGTGCCACTAACTGGAAGGTTGCTGGTTCAAATCCCGTAAATACCCAGAGCGATTCTACTCCGTAGGGCCCTTGAGCAAGGCCCTTAACCTGCAATTGCTTCATCCTGGGTATGACTTTAATCTACATTTAGCCATATGAGGGGATCCTTCAACTTACAGGGGAAACACTTGGGGGTCAGTGGCAGGATTGGCACTCCAGCCACTGGAAAAAACCTCACACTGGTCTGTTCGGACTGGTGTGGTGCTGAGGTATCACCCGCCGCATGGCTGCACTCAGGTTCTCATCTTTGAGGTGGTTTGTCATGTGGTGGGTGTGACAATGTGCAGTAATCAATGCATGCTCCTTACCTCCAATATGTGGTTAAAACAAAAATTCCTTTTGATAAAAAGTCTCTGTCAGAATTAGAAATAAATCAGAAATAAACACCAGGCATTGTTCCCCGAATGATCTTAATACTGCATGCACTTGCTGATTTGCTTAGCAGTGGTGTGCTTCTGCTCTAGTACTGCTTACACTTGTACCCGGGTATTCATCGGATGCTCAGTATGTATTATTGTCTTATTTGCGTCACTTGTACGTCGCTTTGCACAAAATCATCTACTAAATACGTGTACATGTGCTGCGGGGTATTTTTCCCGGCTGAGGAGACATTCGGAAGTGACTCGTTAGCGGAGAGTCACGCATGCGCGGTAAGTGCTGAACAGGATGGGTCTCTGCTGAAGACGTACAAGTTTATTTTTGTCTTTGTGACCCCGGGATAGGGGCGCGGATCTCACAGCAGAGGCTGTCACCTAGTGGCACCGGAGATGCAGCATTCACAACCACGACATTCTCGCTTAACTTCTGCCTAAATTACTTAGCTCATACTTCCTGGTAGCATATTGCCTTAGATAAAAGCACATTAAAATCATAATATCGTATGCATGGCAATTCATATGCAGAAGTTTTGTCCACATTATAGCAATGAAACATCTTGTTTCTAGGAGACAAAGATTAATCTTCGTTTAGTCCCTTCAGAAAAAGTGAATTATTTTAACAGGTTTTCTACATTTCTGTGCTGGACCGGCATCCTGTCCAGCGTGTCCCCTACCTTATGTCCTGAATTTCCTGAGACAATCTCAAGAATCACCGTGACCTTGGGCTGGATTATTAACGATAGTTGGAAGCTCTCTGCAGCCCAAAGGAAGGAATCTCAGACCGTGAGGCGGAAAGATAAATGCTTTCGCTCCGCCCCATCCATCATCCATAACCATTTAGCCAGGGACGGTTGTGGTGAGTCTGGCGCCTATCCCTGGAAGCGCAGGGGGTGCCCCGGACAGACTGTCCCATCACAAGACACGTGTGTAGATTATAGCTGTATCCAGGTCCCTGTTACCTGTGGGGGGAGGGAATGAACCCACATCAAATACGCGAAAAGCACGGTAAAGTGTGTCTTTGTGACGCTTTTGTTCCTCTGTCTTATTTTTTTATTTTCATCTATGCTTACCCGTATTCTATAATGCAGTCTTCGGAGCTAAGTTCTGTGAGATTTATCTTGGAAGCACATTAAAATGGCGAAAAGTCTCCTATGTTTTTATGCCAGATTAATAAAACCTGATATTCAAAAAAGCCTTATAATTACCTATAATGTCTTCGCTTTGTAGCCAGTGCCAAATCGATTTGAATCGACTGTTGTGAGACTATGAAATTGAATCGTCTTAAATCCGAGAGCATGTGTGTGTGTGTGTGTGTGTGTGTGTGTGTGTGTGGCCGCGGAAAAAATTAAGAGACCACAGCACAGTTTTTTGTTTTACTCATTTCTCGTACGTGAATAATAAAGGCTATATATTTTTCTGCAAACTGCAGTCTGGCTCTTATCTGTGTCTCATTGATAAAGGGCTTCTTCGTTGCTTTAATGGACTTCCTGCTTCTATCAGCCTGATATGAACTGTCCTAGCAGTGTACTTCACACTTGCACGTAATGTTTCCCATACCTTTTGAAATTCACTGGTCATTCTACGATTCGTGAGAAACTGGTAGATAAGTTAACAGTCATCTCGGGCATTAGAAAGTCGCTTCTGCCCTTTACCTGGCTGGCTTTCCCAGTGTCTCCTGCTTCACCTTATTCTGCACTGCTGTCTTTGAAATTTTGAACCTGAAAGCATCCTGATGTTCAGCGTAGCCTTCTGCCAGAAGAGCCGCAATTAAACCATGATTTTAAAATGTGGATTTTGTTTAAAAATATGGAGTGGTCTCTTAATCTTAAATACAGCAAATAAATCTAGTCCTAATACATATTTGCAGATATAATGCGTTCAAATTCAATTAAAATGTTACGTATTTCTTGGACCGCTTCTCCCCCTTGCTCCGGCGGACCGCCGGTGCTGTTGCCCCGTTTCAGCCCGGGGGGGCGGTGTGAGGCGGCGGCTGAGGGCGGTCCTCGTTCCGTGGAGCTTCCGCCAGCCGCCGCCTTTGATTGGGTAGCGCGGCAGCCTCCATACTACGGGGAGCCTGAGGTGCACACTGCGCGGAGCCACACGGACTCCCGTCGCACTTCAATGGAGGAGCGGCCTGGCGAGCGGCCATCTGAGAAGCGGCACCAGCATGGGATCGAGCGCGACCAGTGCGGACCCGGAAAGGCGCTGAAAGATGCACAGAGTCGCTGCGAGCACCAGCACCAGGAAGCGCCGGCGAAGAAAGCAGGTCGGTCGCCTCGCCTGGGCTGCAGAGTGCGGGACTCCCTCCGGAGCGATGCAGGAAGCGGGGTGGACGGGAGGGAGGCGGCGGGGGGGGGTTTGTCGGCGCGCCCGTGGCGTGCCTCACGGCTCCGCCTGGGGTTGACCTTGCCCGCGATCGGTGCGTTCCTGCGGCCGCTCCTGGAAGCTTGCAAGATAAGAGGCCGCCTTGGGCGCCAAGCGAACCGCCCCCCTCCCTGCAGCCGGCGCCGTCGCCGGCGCCGCTGGACGCTCCCTGCCGCTCACACTTCACTTCCTGTCCGACATGTTGGAAGCGGACACCGCCGGAGCGCCGGGCAGTTTCCGGTGGGGTTCCGCTGTTTGGACTCGGCGGTTCGGGCGCCACCGCCCGGTCTGTAAGTTAGCACGCTGCCCGAGGCGGATTACCCGCGGCCGTAAGGAGTCCCATCGGCGGCTTTTCCGCCCGGGTCGCCGCCTGGGGTGTCTGTCCGAGCCCCTGGAATTTAACTAGGTCACCGCTCTACAGCCAATAAACCACGGCTAAACTGTGGCTTAATAATCTGACTAGTCCCTTTAATCAAGTTACCCTGTTTAAAGAAAAGCCGCTTATTCTTTTTTATCCGAAGACGGCGTGTTATTGTGATTGCAGACTCTTTTCAAAGCGTCACCACGGAGGTCGATATTAGACTCAACTTAATATTATCTGGGCCGACGTCCTTGTATTTACATATTCCTGATTAAGTCCCCCGGTTCGACTCTCCCTGACCCTCATGTCACCCAGCCTCATGGACTGATGTTCAGAAGGGTGATGTGCACCAAGACATCGCTCCTCTGTACTGCTCTAACGAGGCTTATAATAGGTTTATGGCTCCCATTGAATGTTCAAAAAACATTTTTATAATGTTCCTACATGATAAAGGGGAACCAATGGATTCGGATGATGTGCTTGCGATCGGAGGATTGTTGGTTCGAATCCCTGGGTCAACAGCGAAATCACTGTTAGGCCCTTGAGCGAGGCCCTTAAACCCCAATTGCTGCTGTAACTGACTCCTCTTTCTCAAAAAGTCGCTTTGAATAAAAGCATGCACTAAAGAAAACATACATGAATGGCCAGCTTGATAAATATCCCACTATATAGCTCTGCTCGCCCGTCTGGAGGTTCTGGGAGCTTCTAGAGTAGTCCGCACAGAACGTGAGTCACTATCACACCATTGTTCCGATGCCCTCTGTTCCCCTTCCAAAGACGGAAACATTACAGGCCCCATAAACAGCCTGGATAGTGGCTCCGGTGTCACATTTTACCGGATATTTCTTGAAGTGTTTGTTACACTGCGTTTGGCTCTCCGGCGAGGCTTTATGAAATGGAGGCCGTGTCGTATTAACCTTCAACTGGGCATGCGGTGCTTGGGGGTGGGGGATGGCCTGGCGTGGCTCCATGGGCACTGACCCTAATTCCACCCAGTCAAAGGTGCAAGGATGTGAAGACACCTGCAGAACCTAAACCTCAGGTCCTCCAGTTGTAGTGGCAGCCAGAAACAAGGTTGATTTCTCCAGTTGGGTGTTGTATTTTGGCTGTGCTAAGCTGGGAACCATTGGGGTATTCCGGGTACTTAATATCTGGCTGTTTTTTCCTTTTAGGCAACGGGGAAGTACACGGCAGCCCAGTGGCGGCGAGGAGGACTGGTCCCACTGGTGACGCTGCCGGCGTTCCTTATGCTAGCTGCCGCAATGGTGCCCCACTGCGCATAGAGGCAAGTCTTCGGCCAGGGCAGGTGGGGAGGGGAGCCGTGCCCCCCCCGGGGAAGACGGGGAGCCGAAGTGGCCCCCGAAACAACAGTATGGAGTGCAAGAGAGACAAGGCCCCAGATGGTGGCGCTCACGAGCCCACGGACATGGAGCCTCCATTCCTTGTGAATGGGGTTGCGGGGTTCACCCCAGGCTACTTGGCAAATGGGTACCCTGGCAGTGATGGCGGCAGCTCTGAGAGTGATCATGCCACGCCCAAGAAGCGGCAGACCCGGTTTGATGGTGCCAGGGGCACCGAGGCTGTCCAGCAGGGTGGCGCCGTCCCGGTCCACGAGTCTGAGCCTTCCAGCCTGGAACTGGGCGAAAGAGCCACAGGCCCACGGCCAGAGAACGTCGGGGTGGTGGCAGGGGTTGCCAAGGTGGCCGGCGCCCCCTGCAGGAGGAACGAGGATGGGGTCAGTAGAGCGAAGGTCTTGCCAGTGGCGGCAGTGAAAGAAGATTCCTGGACTCTGTTTAGGCCCCTTCCCGTTTTTCCCGTCGACAACAGCAGCGCTAAGATCGTGCCCAAGATCAGTTACGCAAGTAAAGTGAAGGAGAACCTCAACAAAGCGGCCCCCTCCGCCTTGGAGACGCTGCCCCCGCAGGTCCCCATGTCTGCCGTCAAAACTATCCCATCTGCCGGCTTGGCCAATGGCCCCGTTTCCGGAGACGGACGCCCCTTCGTGACGGCGCAGCGTCTGCCCGCAGCAGCTTCGCGTGGGGCTCCGGCCTCCTCTTACCTGAGGGACCCGAATGTAGCATCCTCCCCCGATGGTGCCGCCCCCACACCCTCGGGAGAGCAGCGAAAACCCAGTGTCACTCTGAACCCCTTGACAATTTCTGGTTTAGATCTGGCGCCCCCTATTGCCTCCCCGGAGGATCTCTCTGTGAGTCCAGCTGGCTGCACGGCCCTGGGGGACATATTTCAGAACGAATGGGGGCTGTCCTTTATCAACGAGCCCAGCGCCGGCCCCCGGGGGAGTCAGTCCGTCACGGACACACTCTGTCAGGACGAGGTTCCGGCTGTGCCTGACCTGCGGGCCCCCCAAAACACATCCCTGCCTGACAAACGGACTAGCGGCCCGTCCCCTACTGGCGTGCCGAGAGAAAGTCTGTCTGTCATTCCTATAGCCAAATGCTCAGCCCAGACGCTGCCGTTGGGCTCTGACCCACACAGAACCAATGCCGGTAGCCAGGGCATGGTCCCCCCTAGGGACATTGGTGCTGGGCAACTCCAGGTGGACAAAGAGTCTGGGCATGTTAAGGGCTCCTTTGAGAGGTGTAGCTGGAGGCTGTTTGACCTTAAAGCTGCTGTTATGTATCACACTAAAGGTAAGGAAGCAACCAATCACGTCTCTGTATTTAAAAAAAATGCATGTACAGTGCCCCCTAGAGGATAGCTTATTAACTGCAGGCACTTCTCAGTGCCATATTTTATTGAGTGGCATTTACGATTGAGATGCACTTCATTGATCCCATTTGTGCTGAAAAGCAGTTATTAGGCTACAGCTCTAAGTCATCACTATTTAACATGCAACCTCTTATTATACACTAGCGGGAGCTGGCTACCCCAGATCCTGTAGGTGCCTCTCTAAAATTGCCAGTGGTCCTGCAGTACTTTTAGCTCTGTCTGGGGTGTCCTAGCACATGCCTGTCAGTTAGTTAAATGACTTCCTTTTTTTTTAACCTTCCTTTCCAGAAATTGGAAATATTTTGAATCTGCTAAAACAAGGTAAGTGAATTTTGCATGTTTTTAACCCGTTTGGTTAAACTGCCTTTATTGAAAAGCATCAAAAAGAAAAACTCCACAAGCCTGCGTTTGGCTATCTAACTTTTCTTACTGTAAAAACATAATACCTTGCTTTAATACATGTTTACGGTATATATTTTTAACGCTATTCCGGTATGTTGAAATCTTGTTGATGAAATTTGCCAGGTGCGGGGGAAGGCGCTGTATCGTATTACCGTCATCCTGCCCAACCCTAATCAAAATCTATTATTACTGTTGATATATGATGCATAGAATCGTACACTGAGGTGAATTATTGTTCTCATTGGTCGTGCTGCTGATGGGAAGTTAAAAAAAAAAAAATAGATAATACATACTGAGACATATAAACATGATATTTTAAGACTCGGACACTGACGTGAGCAGATACAAGGAGCTCCTGATTGGCTGCATTATTGTTGATGTCTGGCGTCTGTCTCTCCTCCTGTAGATCCGCACAGAGTGCTGGTGTACGACGAATCCCTGGATGGGCCGGCTCAGTGAGGCCCCTCCCCTTTAGCTGACTGGCCCCGCCCCCTTCCCGCTAGTGGCCCCGCCCCAGCAGCCAAGTTCACCGCTTCTCAGAGCTAAAATCGATCACAATCTTCACCCGGGGAGGCGTGGTGCAGGGGGGCTGGGTCCTCCCCACAAAGATGAACACCTGGGGAGCCCCCCCCCCCACGTCATGATGTACTTTGAGTGTGGCAGGGATGTGCTGTTTTTAATGTAGTGTTTTTCTGGAATCCTGATCAGCGGACGCCATGACACGAACAGAATACAAAACCGTGGACTTTCAGGGAAATCTGTCTTGCGTGGTGTAGAGTAAGGGAGCCCATGAGAGCCGTCTGTCTGTCTTAAAATGCTTTGGGGGTGGGTGGTTTACATCCCCAAATACTGTCTGTAAAGGCATGAATAGAAGTGTGACCCGGGAGCAGGACCAGAGAGGTCTTCCTGCAGGGGGCGCCGGTCCCTTTCCAAACACAGTGATGGCTGCCAGCGGTTTGCCCAGGTCTGTTAGCCTTCACTGCAACTTTGCTGCACTAATCGTTCCACAGTCGCTTTGTCAGTCAGGATGCTCGTCGTCTAACGTGCAGGCGGGAAGGTGGATCGGCATGAAGGTCCTCGGGTGTGTAGAGTTATTCTTCTTTAGCTGGGATACTCTGGGCTGGAGCTTTTTTTGTTTGTTTGTTTTTTTTAATTTTTTTGTGGCAGACTGAGCTGCCTTAGGTATCAGGGTGGGGGGGTGGCTCATGCGGACAGACAATCGGGGCGGTCCGCCTCCAGCCCGCGGTGCCTTACGGGTCGGGATGGACACCCTGCCGGCCCCCATGGCTCTCTGTGCCCTCGGGGCTCCTCTGGCTTTCCGACTGGCTTTCGTTTTTGCCGCAGAGGTTGAATTTCCTTTTGCCTGCCCACCTCTGTTCGATGTTTAATCCATTAGCACTTTACAGTCACCTTCTTTGTTCCTTAAGAGTACAAATATATAACATAAATGTAACTAATCCCTGCTAAGAATGGGTTTGGGCTGTTTTTTTTATTTTTATGGAGATGTATATGTAAGATTAACTCAGGTAAAATTAGGAAAGCCATGTTTTGACAGTGGTGTACGACAACGTTGTATTGCCAAAAGTTTAAGTGGAATCCCTTGATATTTTCTCAGTTCCATTGTCCTTGCGCTGGTGAGCAGGTGCCTGCATGTCATGTGTTTATCTGGAATATTCCGGCAACCTTGGCTGAAGGGCGCCACCTTCTGGTGGCGAATGAGTGAGCCTCCTTGTAGTTGGCTCTTCAGTCTCGCGTAAGAGGCTCGCGTTTGGCTCGCGTTTGGGTCGCCGCCTTCATTACTGTGAGGGGAAAGTCGGATCCCTCTCATCGTCCATCCGCCCTTCGAAGGGTCGCCTGGTGTCGCCCCACTATCCCCGCGAGCGTCCTTGTGTAAGAAAGTGCTTCCTCATCAAGGTGTGCATTTCCCCCTTTATGGCAGGAAAATGACCGTCTGCATCTGCATCATGGTTCGGAATCTTCCGTAGTATTTGCCGTTATGGCGGGTGGGTGTGGCCTGGTATGTTTGACTTGTCCATCAGCCAATGAGCTTCGCACAGATGGGCTGCCCTATGGAGCTTATAGCTGCTTTTTTTTGCTTAGTTTTTCAGCCGAATTCTAATCCTCCTGCCCCTGCTCTCGGATGTGGGGCCAGTGGGTGCACTCTGGATCCCTTGGGGGCGGGGCTACAGAGATACCCAAATCCTCTGATCACCATAGCAATGAGATACAGAAAGGTGATTCACTTAGCTCTGCTGCTCTTGTTAGCTGACGAAAGGCACTTATTTTCTATCGGGCTGTTAGACCGCGTCCCTGTAGGGGCTGGTGGTCAGCCTGCAAGCCCGACACGTCTAGAGGATACTGGGCTTTTGTTGATGTGTGATTGGTGGACTGGGCGTGACCACGAGGTGCCTCGGCTGCTGTGATTGGCTGCCGTAATCGATGGGCGCGGTCACCGGGAGCTGAGGTCACTTTCGGCCGGTTAGCCTGCATATGTTTACTGTTTGTTTGATCTTGTGGGGCTAGCCACGACCCCTGGCCGTGTGTGTGTGTGTTAGTGTGTGTGTGTGTTTACGCGTGGCTGCCACAATAGCAATATGCAATCTGCTCACACTGTTAAGCACCGCGTGGCAGCCAGCACAGATTCCTCTTTTTAAAAGTTTAGATTTCTTTTCTCCCATTTGAAACGTCGCTCATCACTCTCTCCATCAGCGTCTTTGCTTTTCTTTATCCGGACTATCAACAATGTCAGGTTGCTATATTGTGGGAGTTTCCACATTACTCTCGCGCAAGTTCACTGATATTGGTCTGTCTTTCCCCCTTCCCCCCCATTCACTTTGCCTCATATCCTGGCTTGCTTAGCGTTCAGTTTGCTTCTTCAGACATGAAGGATTTGAACATGGCCTGCGTTCATGTCGACGGCTCAGGCTGCAATCTTCCATTCCACTCTGATCAGTTCATGGCCGATTCTATCTTCCTTTGTGTTAGGCACTGTATTGTTTTGAATACCCTTAATTTATTTTAGATGCACAGTAGTTTTAACATGCACCTCTTAATTGATGGAAGAATCCATGTGTGTTATTTAAGACCGTCGATATTTATGTTTAAAGGTAATTAACTCTATTGAGTAGTCAGTGTTAATGATAGTTAACACTGTGTCTGGAGAAGAAAAAAATACTGATTTGCTTAATTGTCTTGTCTTAAATTTGTCGTGACTCCTGCTTACTGGGGCCCATACAAGTCCACATTTTTGCTCCCAGCTCAGAGGAAGCGAAAAATGCAGACTGCCTAGGGGGTCCCCAAGGATTGGGTTGAGAAACACTGACCTAGAGGTCGAGTAGAGGCCTGATACTCTGCCTTTAAGTCCCCAAAGCGCAGTTCTGGGGCTGTTTTAGCATTGTATTTAATGTATGTGACACTAATGATGCCTGGCAGGGGTGGTACCACATGGGCATTGGCTGAAAGCTGATTGGTGCCTGGAGTGCCGCCCCCACTGTCTCTCACTGATTCAAAAGGTATCATTGGCTAATAAGTTTTGGCTTCTCTGTATGAATTATGGCACGTCTTGTGCCCCCCCCCCCCCCCCCCACCTTGAATCGCCCCTGATGTTTCGAGGTGCAGCCTCAGTATGGTGTGGCGGTGCCAGTCCTTTGCTGGGGGGGGGGGGCTCTTTTTGTTTTGGGTCTTGCAGACGGCGGACACATGGTGTCTGTGTCTGGGGGGGGGGTGATGGATGCCCATGTGACTGGCCCTGAATCCCTAAGTGCTGCTCCTTTTCCCCATTAGCGGTCTCATGTGAAATGTGAACGGCTGCCCTCATCTCCACCTCTGTTCCTGTTCATCGCTTCCGGCACCTTCCGAATGGACCTGAACGCACCAATGTTTCACTGACACGCACGACATGGGAAGACCAGCTTCTGGGTACCGTGTGGTGAAGGTGGCTTCCAGAATGTTCTTGCCCCCCCCCCTCGCTGAGTGTCCCCCCTTCATCAGAAGGGCCTTTCTGCTGCAGTACGCTGTGGGATCCTCATCCTGTGCTGTAAAGTTGCAGCCTCAGCATAGTTCAGTCCCATGACATGCAAGCCCGTGTTATAAATGAAACTAGTAATATTTTAATAATTTTATTTCATTGTACTCATTAAATTGTTCGAGAATTTATTTAAAAACCTATCTTCAGTGTCATTTATCTTGTGCGCTTGCTAGAGGAAACAATATGTTTTCTGTGTATACTTTAAGAAAATAATATACAAGGTACCTAATGAGTTTGGTAAATGTTTATATATTATATTTAAAGACAGGTAATTTAACAGAAAAGACGAGCGTTCTACTTGTTGTGGCCTATAGTTTTCACTACAACCGTCGGGTATACATCTGTGAGAATGTGACTTGACATAAGCCATATTTTGTAAGATGAGATGACTGGATTTAGTTATGAATTACTGATATCTGATGACTTCATCCGCGAAGCCGTGCTCCGAATGGTCGAATCAGGGATCGGACCGCCGACCCATCGCTCTCGTGCACCCCTTATATATAGAGAGCGCTGTCCGGCAAAGAAAAACCGCCGGGAATACCGACTGCAGTGTTTGTGCTGTAGGTTAGACTTACTTAAATTTACCTGCCTGTAAGATGCAACATAATACTGCCGGATCGATGGAAATCCACTTATTTGCAAAATATACTCGAGTCGTTCTCGATCAAAATCGATGTTGCTGCTGTTAAGAGTGTTGTTTGAAAATGTCAGCAGAAAAAAGACAATAATGCCTTCATCGAGGGGCTAGTTTTTGCGGTTAGCCATTTTCCACATACTTGCAAGCAGTATCCTTAACGTATGTTCTTTGCCTGCGTGTTTTTTTTTCGCGTGCGGCCAGAAAGCAAGCAGACGGTAACGGTGCCAAACGGAGGTATTATGAGATGGAACAGCAGCAGATGGATAGGAGCTTAAGGGAGATGCTTCTAAGCTTTTAAGGGACGGGGGGAGCGGTATACTGTTTGAAATAATACATATTCTAATGTAAAGGGCGAGCTCCTATCTGATGAAGTGGTGTGGGGATTCTGCCGGCGGGAGGAAGCTGCTTTGATGGGAATCCTCCACTTTAACATACATCCTGCCGAGAAGGTTATTACCTATTCTCTTCTAACGTTGACGAGGGCGGGTTTCCATGTTTCTGGAATATTCTGTTGTGTAAGGCAATTCCAGTCATGCCTCAGAACTCCGTAAGTACCAGCTGTTCTCACGCCGCCTGCAGGGGGAGCATGTCTTTTTTCTTTTCACATAGCTGTACCTAAGAACAGGTAAGGGACCTGGACGACAAATTCCTCCCCTGAAAAAGATCGTCCCTGTCACCTGCTATCTGCGCGTAAAACCTCAATACACATATTTTAGTGATTTGTACCACTCAATAAAGACTGGTTTCGTTTGTAAAATGTAATCAAAATGTCCCCTTCGATGTTGTCATGGAACCTGTGAGTCTGTAATCGGTGAGTGGCTATTGACCTCTCACTAAACAATTAAATTAATTTCAAAATCTAGTTGCGGGGGGTAATACGCCTTTCCCGTAAAGGGGCATTTTTGCTATTCCCCGGTTTGCACAAGACACGGTGTGTCTCGCTGTGTTGTCAAAATTGACATATAAGTTTACTTGTTTAGATGTTTACATGAATTATAGCTGCCAACGCTGTAGCTAGTAGATGTCAAACAGCCAAAATGTGACATCAGCTAATTCAAATTCGGGAGACTGGTACAGTGAACAAGTGCCGAAACAAAACCAGAAAATGTGAATTTTATGCTTAAAATACTGGTTTTAAAATATCTTAAATAAATACGTACTTAGGTACCTGGAATAGTGCCTTATTCACTGTGAATACCTTTTTAAAACAATATTTTAATATAAAATAGGCCTAACCATTAAATATTCCGTTTAAATTCCTCTAATTATTTTGTCTGTGACGTACCATGTTGAAAGTTTGTAGTGATGAAACCGCCATTATACTATTATTATTATTTTACTTAAGGCAGAAATCAGTTACTGTAGGAAAAAATAAACTATGTTAAACGTGACTCAGACGATATAATGTGCGGCTGCTCTCCATGTTGCCCCGTTTCGCTGAAGCCACGCCCCTCGACGCCTTGCATTTGTACTTAGGGTTGCCAGACATTCTAAGTTCATACTTTTTAAATTTTTGAAGTGTATTATTTTCCATAACATGGCATTAAATTGTTATACTGATTTTATAATGTTTGCCGCTAAATGTAAATACAGGCAGTATAGATGCTTTAAAAATAACACGAATTAATTAAATTGGCTATAACCTTACGTTTCACTTAAAGGATATATTTAGGAACATGTGATTAAAATGATCATTATTATTACACACATTTTCGGTTTACATTTAAAGTAACATTATAGTGGTCAGGTCACATTAAACGCGACACGACGGGGGATTTTCAGACGCAACCAAAGAGGAAACCGCTTACAATGCCTGGCAACCCTGTTTCCGTTCAGCACTGGAGAATTTGACTGTAGGTCAAATACACTCGTTGAAAGATTAACTGCAGAGGTAGCTTTCAGGTTTAAAAACCAATGACGGGGTGCACCGATCTTAAAGAAACGGATGCTGGGTTCGTTAAGACTTGTGTCCTTCTGTAAGTGAGATACACACGGCACTAGAAATGTGGAAGACGTGGACTGGGCTGGCTGGTGCGGTGCAGCGTGCAAGGGCCGGTCTTCATCCGATACCCTGTGGACTAGTGTCGACTTTCCTATGCGCACCACACATCGCCCGGTGCTTCAGCACCGGCCGGGCAGCATGCAAAGACTTTTTCCAAGGTGAGCACGCAGTTTCTATTTTCTCGGTTACGTATTTCACCGCTGTGCGCACTAACCGGTCAGCTTTTGTCATTCAGGAATGACTGATTACTCGTATCCATTTGCAGAGTTGGAACAGCAGCTCAAAGCTTTCCGTCATAAAGCGCTAACAGCCATGCCAGGCAGCGACTGGAGCCCCCAGAACACTACGGTCGGCCTGCCCCCGGAGCGCGCCGACATCGTGATCGTGGGTGGGGGCGTGGTCGGCTGGTCCATCGCCTATTGGCTGAAGAGGAAGGAGCGCGTGAGGGACGGGGTTCGGGTGCTGGTGGTGGAGAAGGACCCTACGGTAAGTTTAACTTTAACAAAAGTTAACGTGTTAGCCTCATGTAAGATATTTAGGATGGTGTTGGTTGCGAGGGTGTTAGTTACAAATTTGCATCTGAGACACCAGAAATTACTTATTGTCCTAACAATGGCTTTTTCCTTGGCGTGCACTGTGTCTGCATCAGCACTGATCTCACTGTCTGGGTGATCCTGCCCTGTCAGTATTCCCAGGCGTCGACGATCCTGTCTGTCGGAGGGATACGACAACAGTTCTCACTGCCGGAGAACATCCACCTGTCCCTAGCCTCCGCCGACTTCATGAGGAATATCAACGTAAGAAGATCGTCAGAAGGAGATGCTGCTCGCGTACACGGGCTGTGAAGTTTATAAAGTATCCCAAGGACAAGTCTGTGATTTCTTGAAGTTAGGAGTCATAAGAGGATCTATAATTCATACAGGGGGGCAGCCTTATCTTTGGCTAATGATATGTTTTAAATCAGCGAGTGAGCGGGGAGGTGGGCACTCCAGCAGCCAATCAGCTTTCAGCTGGGGTCAGTTTCAGCTGTTACTAACCTCACACTTTCCAGAGACAATTTCTCAGTGACTTCTGTAATGTAGCTGCATACAAAGTTTACACTGGACCACTGTTAGAGGTTGTGCATTATTATACTTATATACAGCTTCATCAGTCTCCACATTTTTTCAGGAGCACCTGAGTGTCTTGAACGAGGACCTGGTGGACTTGCAGTTCACCCACTCGGGGTACCTCTTCCTGGCAAGCGAGAAGGGGGCGGCAGTCATGGAGGAAAATTACAGGACTCAGCGGTGAGCGGTTCTTATCCGTGTGGGGGAGGCCACAGGGCAGTAGCGGGACACCCTGACCCGTCTGTCTCTTAGGGATGCCGGGGCCAAGGTTCTGCTCCTCTCCCCGACTCAGCTGAAGGAGAAGTTCCCCTGGATCAACACTGAAGGGGTGACGCTGGCTTCGTATGGTACGTGCATGGACATCCGTTGCCTTATATCCCATACAAGGCTCGATAGAATTTATCAAGAGAATTTATCTGAAGCAGACGTAGTGAAAGTTATCTGACATATTTTACCATGCGGTAAAAAGCAAAACAACCCGATTACGTTGCAACTATAGAGGTTTAGTCAAATGTGTATGATGTTGTGTCTTATATTATATAGTAAATCTGACCTTACCCCTACAATGAGAAAGACACGTCCAGATTGACTTAACCCTCACATCTCTCCTGATTCCTTACACACATCTATCCATCTTTCCACTGCTCATCCTGTGCAGGCTTATGAGGGCTGAAGCCCTTTCCAGTTTAGAGACAGCAGTAAGCTACATCTCTTCAGACTGATGAATCCAAAGAACATACTGTGCAGGGTGGTACTCGAACCCGTGACAGTCTTTTCCCCAAAAGGTCACACTTCCCAATCCTCTCATCAGTGAACAGCCACTTGATAGATTTAAACAATGCCAGTTCAGCTGTGATTCCTGGACTTTTTAAGTGCGGGTCATAAGAGGGGCCATAATTCGTACAGAGGGGACAACCTTATCGCTGGCCAATGACATGTTTTGAATCATTGAGTGACAGGAGAGCGGGCCAATCAGATTTACCCCTGAGCCAGTCAGAACAAATGTTTGTTTTTCAGGTCTGGAGAATGAAGGCTGGTTTGACCCCTGGTCCTTGCTGAATGCATTCCGGCGCAAGGCCCTATCTATGGGAGTGTACCAGTGCGTCGGGGAGGTCACAGGTGAGCCAGTCACTGTGACATACCGGACAAAGCGTCCCTCTGCCATAATGGTATTGTAAGCTTCGTTAAACTCCTCTCCCCACAGGTTTTAGGCATTCATCACACTCCATGTCAACCACTGATGGAGATGTGGTGGCTTTCAAAAGAATTAAATATGTCAATGTGAGTATGACAGAGGAGGGTGACCTAGTGTTTTCCGGATGTAGGTCTTCTTATTGTGCAACAAGGGTTCTCATTGGCTTCCTTGTTAAGTTGCATGTGAGAAGAATTCTCATTGGCTTCCTTGTTATGTTGTGTGTAAGAAAGGTTCTCATTTGCTTACTTGTTATCTTGTGTGTAAACTGTGACCACCTTCTTCTCACCACGCCCGACTCCTGGCCCCATCCCCAATGCCACGCTCTCCCAACCAGGTCCGTATGCCCAACAGCCTTGAGGTCCAGCCTGTGGAATGCGCCATAGTGGTGAATGCAGCGGGGGCCCAATCTGGCAAAGTGGCCCAACTGGCAGGCATAGGCTCGGGCCCTGAGGACAGCCTAGCTAGTGTCCCGGTGCCTGTGGAGCCCAGGAAAAGGTACCTATTAGATGGGGACACCCAGGATGTGCCAATGAGGCAAGGGGGCATTCAAGATGTACCAGCTAGGTGTGGGTATGTAGGATGTACCCACTAAGCAGGGGCATCCGGGACGTACAAATGAGGCAGGGGTATCTACCCATACATACTGATACTGTTCATGCAGTGGGGCAGGCAGAATTAATTAGGAAACGCTAGTTTAGTTCAGCAACCAGGCTGGCGTATATAGTTACACAGCGAGAGACTCAAAATGGTCAACCTTCAGCTGCGCCGTGACACAGTAAATACAGTTACAGCATTTCCCTCCTCTCTGCTTTCCACTCGATTGCCATGAAGATACGTATATGTGCTGAACTGTCCAGACGGGCCGGGTCTCGACACTCCCTTCCTGATCGACTATTCGGGAGTCTACTGCAGACGAGAAGGACTCGGGGGGAACTACATCACAGGATTGTCCCCCGAGGAGGTGCGAAATCATCGCGCACACTCAGGCGTGGGGATTCGAACCCACAACCTTCAGCACCTCTACCCCTTCGCACAGTTACAGAGAATTTCAGATTACAAGGTTTTTATTGCTGTTTATACATCCTTGATGTCAGTGTTTTGATCTCGTTTCCCGACTCAGGATGAGGAACCCGACTCCAGTGACCTGGAGGTCAATTACGACTTCTTCCAGGAGAATCTCTGGCCACTGTTAGCACGCCGCCTCCCCGCATTTGAGTGTTGCAAGGTAAGGTGTGCCATGTAAGGTGTGGGGTCCACTAGGGAGCTCAGCACAGGCCCCACCCCCTAAATAGAACTTTGCATTTAAATTAAGTTGTGGCTGCCCCATATCTCATTCTCCTACACTGTTGCCTGCATACATGGCTGTTCACCGTGAACAGTGTTGAGGAAGTTAAGGTAAAGGTAATCCTTTACAGACAGAGGTGGGAAAATTCAGACCAAGGTTTGTTCCAACCAACCAGTTGAGCACTCTGCGACTGTGACTCTTCACACTCAATTGATTGGTTGAAACAAAACCTTGATTTGGATTTGTAGTTCCTGGACCTGAACTTTCAACCTCTGGTTCATCTACCTCAGCAATGGATTCTCTTTAACAGATATGCCGAGCAGGAGTTCAATACTGTTTTGATTGGCTACCTACCAGCAGAGCTGGATAGTTTGGATCCAGGAAGTAAAAAAAACTGGTCGGTTGAAACAAAGACCGGATTTGTACTTTTTGGGCCTGAATTTTCTGCCTCTGCCTGACAGATTTTCTATAGGACGGTGTTTGTCAGTGTGGTGTTCAGGCACCCACATCGCAGTTCACGCTTTTGCTCCCAAGAGCCTGGAGTCGGGTTGAGAAAACATTGCTGTAGGATAAGATGGATGTTCTGAGGTGAAAATTCTGTAATGGGCTACGTTTGTGAGGAACTTCCCCAACACTGACCGCGAAGGAGCGGTAAGGTGGTCTAAACCGTGTCGGTCTTCGGCAGGTCACGAGCGCCTGGG
Organism: Brevimyrus niger; assembly: GCA_015164015.2. Lineage (NCBI taxonomy): Eukaryota > Metazoa > Chordata > Actinopteri > Osteoglossiformes > Mormyridae > Brevimyrus > Brevimyrus niger. Next base: position 3,573,359 of record JAABNY020000064.1, read on the forward strand.
CTGGATACTACGACTACAACACCTTCGACCAGAACGGCATTCTGGGCCTGCATCCTCTGGTGAACAACATGTACTTTGCCACCGGCTTCAGTGGGCATGGGCTGCAGCAGTCGCCGGCGGTGGGGCGCGCTCTGGCCGAGCTCATCCTGGACGGGGGCTTCCGCACCCTGGATCTCGGCGCTCTGGGATTCGAGCGCATCTTCTACAAGGAGCCCGTGCTGGAGAGGAACATCGTGTGAGGGCCCCGGGAACGGAAGGGCGCCCTGGAGAGGGATGATGGAATGGCAGAGTGCCGCAGAGAGCACGCCAAGGCCCGCCGTGGCCCCCAGCATTTCCTCCTGCCATTCTCCACAACTTTGGCTGGTGCGGTTCAGTTTCATTTTGTGTCAGAGCCTACGTGTGATTAAGTGCAAAACGCGGTGTAAATACAGAGATCTATAAATACAAACTGCATCTGATCGCCCTTTTGGATCGCTGTGTATTTTCTGCTGCATGATTTAAAATGGGTCAGTTTTCTGTATCAAGTTTTGTTTTGACATGATGTCTCATTTATCAGCACAGTCTGGTCAATAAATGCTGTATTTTTATTGATATATTGTGTTTCCGCTTTCATTTACACAAGTAAGTATGCATTATATTAAATCATGCATATATAAATATAAATATAAATATAAATATTCAGGCGCCGATCCTCCTTAGGCATCATGGGGGCGCTCTTACGTCGCAGCGAATGTTTCTGCGCGCTCCGCTTCACTGTGATTGGTTGTTTGCCCTGTTTGAAGATGGCGGACATGGAGAAATGTGGAAGAGATGAGGCTGGTGAAGACTGCGGGACGGAGGAGATTGTCCAGAAATCCAAAAAGCAAAAGAAGGACAATGGGGAAGAGGGAAACGGTCACGTTCCATCCGATGTTTCTGTGCTGGCGGGTTTTGAGACCAAATCGGTGTTGCGGGACTCCGCGCGGGAGAAGAACATTTTCGTTCACGGAATGGTAATAAAACGTCACCTTTTAATAGTAAGCACCAACGCAAATGCATGCTATATTTATTGTGCATTGTTGTCCATATAACTATCTAAGTAATTATTATCTTGGCGTGTTCGGATGAGTTTTAATGCTTGCATATGCAGGGAGATATTACCTAGATGGTGCAGCTTTGAATGATCACCACTAGGTGGTGACATTTGACCAACATTGAGCTTGCTATCGCCTTCAGTGAGGTATGGAGAAATATTCTCTTCCCAAAACAGTAAACACAAAACTCAGTTTTCAAACAGCTTTCACAAAACTAGTCTTGTAAAATCAAACAATCTTTACTCAAATTGCTTTCAGATCATGCATCAAGCCAGTCAGTGCATAAACACTACTGAGCAGTCATTACACAGCACAAAATTGGCATGCAGAGAAACATGTTTATTGTGGATGTGGTCTTTTGCATAGTAAGGTGTAATATTGGTAACCAAAAGACTACAGTAAAATGTCTGTATACAACTATACGTAAAACAACATGTAATGTTTACAGTATTCAGTACTCCAAAAAAAGGACAAAATGAAAAATCTAAACGAAGGGCACATTATAGTAATGCTTGGTATAAACTGCCAAGCCATAGTCAAGGAGTAATATTCATTCTGCCTGATCGTCGTATTTCAGGGCGAGGTCAGGACGGAGAATGATTGTTATGCTTTAATGATTGTAACAGATTGAAGTTCTCCACCCGTGCAAAAGGCGTATGTGACTTCTTGCTGAAGCTGAACCCATTCTGAATGACCTTTACCGGGAGAATTAACATGCCAACGTCTCTCCGGTCTCCGCAGCTGGCTGGCCAGGAGGCGGTGGTAATCCTGGAAAAGACCCCTATCCGCGAGGACACCCTGCCGGCGCTGCTTGAGGGCTCGCGCCTGACGCTTGAGATGCGGAACGACATTTACAGCACGTACCGCGCGCAGCCGCCCGTGCAGCTGAACGGTAGGTCGGCGCGAGTTCCGCGTGACGCTGCCTCGAGCCTAATTCATACTTGACCTTCCGGCCAAACCGATCGGATCCACGGTTTAGACAGTGACAAACTGCGGCCGAAGCCGACACTGGCCCAGCGTAACACTGTGGACAAATTCCTACGGGTACACGTATTTGTTTACATGGCTCCCATTATTAATGTAAACAAGCCTTGACGTCATTCATCGTGCACGTGGCTCGCCCTTAGTCTGTGGTTAATTGCCTTCTCGTTGCCTGTAATATGCTGACTTTGTATTCAATTCCCTATAATTCTTTTGAATACAGGCTTACTAGTACAGTGCGTTTTCAAACTACGTTTTTCCTAATCAATTTTTTATTTTTTCATGAAAATTAAGTCCTTTTGTATAGGGCTACATGACAATGTGTATTTTGTCCTACAGTGTTAGGTGTTAGTGCCCAAAGGCCCAATGTCACCTGGTGTCACTTTAAAGCATGAGAAGCTCTTCTGTGTGGTGTTTGTTTTCATATTTTCCATTGTTGTCAGGATCCGGTGATTATAATGGATAATTAATAAGGAACGGTCACTGAAAGGCATGGATTGTAAATAGTTGCTTTAGGCTAGCAAAAAAGTACTCAGCGCATTATTGGAGGTAAACAGGCAACAGGCAAGGAAATATATTTTATTAATGTCACATTTAATGTTTATAACATCCACTGGCAGTTTGGGATTCCGCACTTTAACAACCACACTGGGATGACATGCACAGAGTTAAGGTCTTTTAAATCGAAGCCCTGCTTTAAAACATGGGTTAAAGCCTATGTCCTCACGCTGTCAGGATTAGAGTGCCGCTACTGACCAGAGGCTCTGGGCTCTCGACCCGGAACTTTTGTAGCTTCTGACCACTTCTGTCACTTCCCCACCACACAACAGCGACTGAAGCCTTTGTGCTAAATAAATACCTGTGATGCAAAAAATACATGTCACACATGAGGTTTATGTGTCAAGATAGAAAGTGAAGACTTTCGCAATGAATTGCGAAGATCGAATTTTCCAAGGCAGAAATATGAAGACGCAAGCAAAAAATTTAATAAATGCATTTAATGTAGTTGACATCGATCTGATCCATTTTTGCTTCATTATTTTATTTTTTTTCTTTGGACTTCTGCGTGACTTCCAAGTTGACATTGCTGCTTGTGGTACTAATCTGCACAAAAATTCTAGTTCTCGGAGTTCCAAGGAAGTTTCTGGTCCCTGAAAACACCCAGTTTTGGGAAGGTGATAAGCCCTCCGCACAGTTTTACGGTTGAATGCCAGTGGAGATGATTCCAAATTGACAGGCTTTATTGCTTATTTTACACCCACTTACTTCCATCTATATACCGACTAAATTAGCTTAAGCAAAGCAGGCCCCATCAAAAACGTTCCCCTTTATTGTTACGACGGGCTGGTGTGAGCGTTAAATGCAGCCCCCGCTGGGAGAGGACATTATGTTCTCATGGTCCCTAAAATAGCCCGCGGCTGTGCTTGGTGTCAGGGTTTGGTGTCGATGTTGTTCTTTAATCACTGACATCGTAGGAGTGTCCGCAGCTACGCTGATGCCTTCTAAAGAACGATGAGCGCACACACGCCTTGCTGCGGGCTTGTGGGTTTTTCCTCATATTCATCAACGGGCCCGTGACTATGTGCGGGGGCCCGAGCTCAGACTGACGCTGTCTCCCCCCCCCCTCAGAGCTGAAGGCTACGCTGGTGTGTCCGGCCACGGAGAAGCACGTGAAGAAGTACCGGCGACGGGAGACTTTCCTGCTGTGGGAGACGGGAGAAGACTACCGCACCATCACCCTGCCTTTCCTGCTGAGTCAGAGCTTCAGCTTGCAGGTGTGCTGTCCGCCGTCTTACCCATAGTGCACTGCGGCACAGCCCCTGTGACATGTCGGACTGAAACATCGCCAACAGGTCTAAAATGTGATGCAGATGTGCGTATATCCACTCCAGGCGAAATTGCACTTTTATATTAACCTAATTATTTCTGCTACCACAGTTCTGGAGGCAAGCAGACAAGCATTTCATTGCACACTATACATATACATACTGTATGACCATGGGCGTAAATCCCGGGGGGGACGGAGGGGACATGTCCCCCCCCATCCGAGGGGTGGGCCCCCCCCCCCCCCCCCCCAAAACACCCCAACCCCCCCCCCCCCCAAACCAACCCAAGTAGAAGAACA
>JAABNY020000064.1:3630736-3640778 GCA_015164015.2 Brevimyrus niger
TTCCTCCCAGGCCAAGACCAATTTCGAAATTGGGAAGGCGGTCCCCCACGGCAGCAGTGCAGGGAGTAGCTGGGCGCCAACGTTTTTCCGCGCCGGTCAGCGAGCAAAGCTCTCGCTCGGTGGGAGACGGACAGACGTGGAGAGAGACAGCTGACCGGGCAGAGCCTCAGACAACAGCCGCTACTCACGTTAAACATGCAGCTCCTCCTAAAACCTCCACCCTCCATCCCGGTACCAGCGTACATTAAGCGTTTTCATTGTACGTTACCGGGACAAAGCCTCCTGCAAAGCCTCCCACACACAATTAACGTCCCTGTTCTTTTTTGCGCTCATCTTCCTGCATAACTCACACAACGAAACCTTTCTCGCAACTGAAATAGACCATTTTATTCAAACATTTCGATTAAACTAATGCGATATAGCAATTAAGAATCGATAATGACTCTTGACACTAGAACCTTTGCATAACACGCTAAATTCATGCAAAAGACCGACAGTAAAACAGGCGAATCGTCCGCAAGATGCAGACAGGTAATAAAGCAGATTCAGTAATAAAGCCATCAATGTGCACTAAATAAGCAGCGCATCCCCATCACGGTTTGCCTGGGGGGGGTGAGGCGCTCCGCTCAGGACCGACGGCACCAACAAAGCGCTTCATTCTTATTACCCTGCAACAGCCGCTGACGGCAAACCCTCGGTCCCTGCAGCATTTATATTCACTGTCACCCAAAAGTGACGCTAAAAAGCAAATATGTGCATGCATTTAATGCCCCGAGCAGCTGTTGAATAATATTAGCCATATTATCGCGAAGAAAAAAATACATTACTTACGATAATGAAATCATTAGACGGGGCGTAACATAGTAAACTATTTTAAACATCGATGAGAAAACTAACAGCAAAGCCTTACACTGTGCTGTGCGGGGGGCGGGGTGACGCTTTATCTATTGTCCTGCAAAGAGTCGCTCAACGCGGATTTCTGATCCGTGCAGCCGGCTGGACGTGTAAGGATCCTGGGCAAACCTGGATGGAAATCCGCGTCGGGACGAATTCAGGGACAGAAGCCACAACCCGGTTCACTGTTACGGATGATCTTTCGTTTTCATTCAGAAAAACGGAGCTCACGGTGCTATGGGCATCCATGCGCTTCTACACACGTTTATCCAGCTTGCGGTTGCACAGTCTACCATGTGCCGAAATAAAGTCGGATGGATATATATGATGCATGAAAATATCCGACAATTGCATTTAAAAAATGCGACTTCCTGGACAACTTTATCATGCATTGTTGCTTGTTTTTTTCTCTAGCTCTAAAAATGCAACAATGCACTTAAAGTTCGTTACAGACTCACCTGCCTGCGTTGTATCAGTCAGATCGTAGCTCATCCCGGGGTAATCTCTTAACTTCCTCCCGCTGAGGTTCAGCGTGCCGGAGCACACGGCATCCTCCAGGGCGCGATCGAGGCTGCGGGCCGTGGGGACGTGGTGCTGATGCTGCGGTATACCCGCCGTCCAGTGCGGGACGCTCGGGTAGTGCTGGCTCTGCAGAGCGGCGATCGCTCCCCCACCTCCCTGACTCGCCGCCATCTTCGCACAGAGACACAATCCGGCCGATAATAAACGGCGCTGCCCCTCCGCCCATGCGCATAGAGCCCGGGCCAGCGAAGGGAAGCAATGGGGTGGCAGCTCCGAAGACGGGGCTGGGCTCCCTGCAGGGGCGGGTCTCCAAGGAGTAGTAGGAGGTCCAGCTAGGGGTGTAAAGCATGCTTTTATGTCGAGCGCACTATTTTCAAGCTGTTCATCGTTGTTTTCCAGTACATGCATTTTAAGTGAACTTTGTAATTTGTTAATTGACGTCATTCAGCTACGTTGTAATTCATATACTATTATCTGTAGCATTTTATTAACACGTATTCGGGATAAGGGTTTACAAGTAGGCTAATGAAGTAACAAATTAAGTTATAAAATATTCTCCAGCCCTTGTATTTTTGCCTCTGGGGGGTTTTGTGTTTTTGAATGTTTGATGAAACGCGGATATAATTTTCCCAGGCGGCTTGTAATCTTGTCCTTGCCGAGGTGTCATACTCGATCGCCCTCTTTCGTTATTAGATCAGTGGCTATTTTAGGGTGTGTTATGAAGCATGCAAACGCATGTCGACTTGGGGCAGGGCAGCCCCGCTATCCGGGGGACGACGAGAGCCTGCAGCTGTTCGCCCGGGCTGCTACCGGAGAGGTCGTGCAATTATTCTTCATATACGCTTCTGTTGAAAATGTCCCGACTTTAATAAGGCGAGAAGCCTGATTAGGATCCTAAGTACGAAGCTGTCGGTTATATAAGGAAAAGTGTGTCCGGAGAAAGTGACTTTGAAACAGAAGATTATGGGCGACAATATAGCGGAACCAGAGGCAATGGAGGAGACCAACAGCTCGGAGAAGATTGACCTGTCACTCGGTTGGTGAATAAAAAGAGGGGGGAAAAAATTACACAAGGCACTGAACGGATCTAATTTTAGGGATTCCATTAATGCGCAAGTCATTCCTTTGATGGCCAAAATCCCTTTGGTTTCTCACAAGATTTTATATGTCCTGCTTATTTGCGAAATAACATGGATTTACTGGCACACTGTGGCAATCGTGGGGGGTGATATGTGTCACGATGAGGGAGGGGGGTGCATGCTTACAAGCCTATTTGCAGCAGCCAATTATTTCACACAAATATTAGTGTGACAGTAGGCATAGATATTAAACATTTTAATGTTTAAACTTGTTTGCCTTAAAACTGCGACGGTATTTGACAGCAGTGGTAAAACACATAGGCCTCGCATACGGCTAAATATCACATCCATGAAAGGCGACCCAACAATCAGCGTCTAGCTCTCCGTTTACTCACATTCATTCTGCTTGGCTCCCCGGGGGCCTGACCACATATCTGCTGATCGGTCATTCACTGCAAACACCTTCCAGCTGTCGTTTCTCTTGCCTTTAGACGACATTATTAAGCTCAAAAAAGAAGAAGAAAATGTAACTCTTGGCGGCTTTAAGAGGAAGAACCAGCAGGCGAACCGCAGCAACTTATTTAAGAAGTTTAATAAGGCAGGACAGCAGCAAGGCTTCCGTTTCAGAAGGGGCGCCTACCACATGCAAGGTAAGTCCAGTCGGAATAGTCTTATTATAGCACTTTATAAAATAAGTTTATGTACTAAAAGTAAGTACAGACCTGCGCTGCTCCTTTACAGTAGGCTAACAGTCACACGCTTACTCTCCGGTGATTTCTAGTTTTTATGTTTTTTGGCTACTTAAACATGCAGTCATATAAAGTGAATTGCACAGTTCCCCTTTATAGAGCTAAGTATTTCGAGATTTGTTAAGGTAATACTTAATACTGCTTATGAAATTCTAAGCGTAGGCCTATATTTAAGTCCCCATGCAAGTCGTAGTGATTGTCTGTGTTTGGGGTCGAAATAATCGGTGTTTTCTTCACTTTTCCTTCAGTAACCCCCCCCCCCCCCAGTTTAATCTATAAACACGTTAATGTCAGGGTTGCCAACTTTGTTCAAATGGGTGGCGTGAAATTATCAGTTAGAGACAAGTCTGCACACACATTTGCATGTATGGAGCAGTTACTTTTCTTGTGAATAGTTTGTAGGGTCTGCAAACTACCCCAACGCTTTTGCTGTAGCTAATTTTAGGTTTGTAAAGGAATAATATAGGATAATAATATAATATATTTGCCGAAAGATTTCTGAAGTGTCACGCCAGTCCGCAGCCCTGTAATCCACTCGCAAGGGCAGACTTGCAGTTCAACCCATAGGCGGCGCTAGACCTTATTTAAGTGGGGCTTAATCCTAGAATTGCCCCTAGATTTAACCCTATCCGTTCTCGGTCCCGATATCACAGCCTTGAAAAACAATTTGAGAAAAAAATTCCAGTTCTTTAAGTAAATAAAACCACAGGTCTGTACGTTTCTTTGAATAACTGGGACTAGTGCATGTTTAGAATCAAATGCACCATTCAGTGAAGCGACCTTCTGTGACTGCTTATTTTGATTACTGATCAGGACTGATCATCGCCACAAAAGTAACGCCTAACGGCTGGTTGAACAGGTTTTACGGGCAATTCAGTTTCCCCATGTTTCCCCTGTCGCGCGCTGATTTGTACACGGTTTCGCTGTTGTTTTCATGTCTTTTTACGAGATAGCCATATATTTTAAAACATCACATGCCTTTTCGATGTTTTTGGTTTTTACAGATAAGAAATGAAATTATTTAATTTCCTGGATAGAGATATTTCTTGATGAAAACATTATAGTATTGCTTATAAGACTATATTATGCGTGACGATCTACTGTACTCACATGTTTAATAATGTATCTGAGTGAATTTCAGACATCTCACATACATATTTGCTTAAATTTTAGAAGAAACATTATTTCTTGACATCCGGTGCTAATAAAAATACTGTATTCACATGTAATATTGTACCTGAGTGATTTTCAGACATTTCACATACCTCTTTGCTTTAATATTAGGGGAAAAATTATTTCCTGATAGACAGGGGAAACCGAATTGCCCGTAACACCGGCGTGATGCGCGGCTCTCTGAAGCTGATATGGTACGCAAATATCAACAGCTTCTGCCGAACCGTTCGCAGGGCTCAACAGGTTCCGATACAAAGGGCCACCCGTGCGCGACTTCTACAGAAGCAGACCGTACAACCGAGGGAGGAGCGTGCCGGCGCTGAAAGGAATCAGCCCTCTGAACAGACCGCAGTGGGACGCTAAGGTGCACTGATAAGATACTTAACTGATCCCACAAAGAGGAAATGTACTTAAAGATAAACAGTAATAAAGAACAAACCAACTGAGACGTTAACAATAGAACAAATAAGAAAAAATATGAAAAACTTCTGCACACAATTGCACATATGCAGTCATGCATAGTATAATTGCCTGAATGTAATGACACATCTGTACATGCACCGAGTGAATATAAACAATCATGTTACACGTACAGTGGATATTGCAATAGCGTAAAGATTATCCGTATGCACACTCCGCATTTTACTAAAAAAAAGCCTATGAAAAAAATAGTTTTCTGCACAGAGGCCGGTCTACATCAGATTGAGGTTTGCTCTAAATTTAGTCAAGTTTCAGGGTTGAAAAATAACTCTTAAACGGTGAGTTTCCTGAAACCTTCTTAAGACTACGTCATAGTTTGGTTCTATCTACCTTTTGGCGTAGAACTTACGAATGACGTAGCATAAGGGCTTCGGGAAACTCATCCATGGTTGATGCCAGCCGTGTCGCTAGTGCTCGCTGAGGACTTTTTGGGTATTTTCTCACCCAGAATGCCAATGAGTTTGGCCAACGCAGCAACCGCTTCAGGGGCTCCTTCTATCAGCCCTACAGAGGCCAGCGGGGACCGCCGAGAAGGTGCGAGTTTTACAATATCAACAGAAACGCATTAGCGTGGGATTTAATGGTGAAATATGTTAGTATTCGCCCGTATCACAGTTATACCACGGATGTATTTCATGGGCCGCAACACGTATTACATCTATTTGCTTATCAGGAAACTTTTATCTTATTACCTATTATATCCGAGCACCGTCACGGACGGTTTAATTCCCCTTGTGTCCGGCCGGAGTGGAGTCCATTTTCATTCCTCTGTTTTTATTACAGGATGCCTTTCAACCAGAGTTTCCAGTATTCCCAGCAGAGACCATACAGGGCAAAGCCGGTTAAATTGAACAGAGCGGTTAGTTTAAAAAAATATTTCGACTGCCTTTATAGTAGGTATATATGCATTGCATGCCATTGCTTTTTTTAAAAAATTAAAATTTAATAAACAAAATAAGTGATTTATTTCCTGTTCTGCTCCGGGATCAATGGTTTGTGAATCTTGCTTTCAGCGTTTGATTATTATAAACGCGTGTTTTCGTGTATCTTCCTCGCATCTTAGAGAGCAGTTAAACCGAGTCCTGTTTTTCCCTCTGTAGTTTAGTCCCTGGAAATGGGGCGAAAAACCGGAGAGATTTCAAAAAGTGAGAAGGTAGGGAAGGTGTTGGATGGCTTTCGGAGAAGTGCTTTCCACCTTACCGTGCCTGAGACCCGTTTCAATCTCGCTCAAAGGTGGGGGAAGGCGCCCTCTTCTGGATCCATCTTGACAGTATCATTACCGAACTCGAAGGCGAACTCGGATCCGCAGTAAGTTCTTTAGCTACATCGGAAGGTACATTATTATTTATTTGGCGGCTACTGATGTCCGGCATACACGTGAGGCAGAAAGTACATTATCAGCACATTTTAAGGAAGTGCGTTAAAATGGCCTGTCGGTTTTCTTTTTAATGGCATTTTTCTGAATTTTTAAATATACTTATTAGCCTATCTACATGCCTGTTTTTGTGTTTCTGTAACCGTTTGGTTAACCATTAGTTTACTCAATTGCCGAGGAACAATCGGATTTGTTTTAACGGCACTGCAGGACTATCCTCAGCATTATGAAGTGATGACCTTATTGTTTGTTACCGCAAGGGGGCACTGTTAGCATGAGTGTCTGCATCGTTAAACTGGTGTGCCCCTATTGCATTCAGTTAGATGAGTGATATGAGATTAACCAAATCTTAGAGCAGTGTTTCTCAAAATGCTCCCTAGGAGGACCTTGGGATAGAGGAAAAATGTGGACTGTCTGTTAAGGAGCAAAAAACGTAGACCATCTTGGGGTCCACAAGGACCGGTTTGAGAAACACTGCCTTAGCCAAACACCCTGTCCACTTAATCCCTCTCCCCAGGAACAGGGCAAACGAGCCTTCTGTGAGTGACAGGCCTCTGGGAGAAGGAAATTTTGCATCTCCCCAGCCTAAAGGCATCCCTCTGAGATTCAATTTCAAGGCTGTATCCAACCAGGTAGGACTTTCCGGCACAAACCAGGAGATTCAGCTCAGCTTGACGTTACTGTTAATGACTTAGGTCATTAGTTATTAGGTCATTAGTTATTAGGTCATCACTGGTTGCCTGGTGTGAGAAAGGCCCCCAAGGTGTCCCTCGCTTTTGCCTGTATGAATACAACAATGTATTTTAATAATTACGTGCCACCTGACGTTTGGGTCCTTATGATTCTCTGCCTTGCAGACCAGTCTAACGCTCAACGACCGCTTCACCAACCTGAAGATCCGCGGAGGCTGGGGACAGAGGCTGTGGAGGGGCAGGGGCCGGGGCAGCCGCATGGTCACCCTGCAATGAGCGGCCTCGGTGATCCCGGACCCCTCCCCGGGGGGGGGGGGGCGGGGCTAGCTACATAGCTCACCACACTGATTGGCTGATTAAATCACAGCAGCTTTTAAAAGTGTGTGATACAGTGTGAGCAGAGGGGACAGGCGAGTCGCTGATATTCTCACAGCTCATCACGGCTGGTGTCCTGTCAGTCATCTGACATCTCACCTTTCCTTTTTATCTCTTTCCTTTGGTTGCTGTAAATAAACATAAACATAATAATAATGGCTTCATAGCCTTGTAAAAAAAAATCACAAAAAGTAACAGTGTACACTGCAGTATAAAAAGTGCCCAGAGCAGAATAAACTGATTTCTACGGATGAACAAATGAAAAATCTTCATTGGCTTATTGTTCAAAAGCATTTAATACCATACCTATAATTGGTCATTTCTAATTTCACCAGTTGTCTGGAAATGAGCTACAGGACCTACAACAATCAGAGCATTGCACTAGCGACTCAATAGTTGTGGGTTCAAATCCCAGTGACCTTTCCTTCTACTACTAAGTGGCTTTGGATAAAAGTGTCAGATGAAAAAAGGGAAAATTTAGGGGTTGTGTGTGGCTCAGTGGGTTAAGTCCCTCTGCCTGTGATCGGAAGGTTGTGGGGCCAAGTCCCTCTGCCTGTGATCGGAAGGTTGTGGGGCCAAGTCCCTCTGCCTGTGATCGGAAGGTTGTGGGTTCAAGCCTAGAAGCAGCAGAACAGTCATATGTCTCTGGGCCCTTATCACTCTGACACTCCCTGAGTGCTGCTATGGGTGGCTGCTCTTCACGATCAGCTTGATAGAGCCCAAGCTAGGGGAGGCGTAAAGAGAACTTCCCCATAGGGCTTAATAAAGTATCTGGTATTATTAACCCAGTTAGTAACTGTATCTTGGTTAAGAAAAAATTCATATGAAACCATTTTTTACAGGGTGATTAAAAACAAACATCAAGTACATTAACTGCTGTTTAGATTCATAATAAAAAAATAGGATTATTCTAAAAAGTTGGTGTTTCAATTAAGGGAAATAATGAGGAAAGAAGGGCGTGTTCAACTATATGTGGACCAATCAGGGCTCACGATGTGTTCATCATTCAACAGCAGTGTCTGTCACAAGTCCCTAGTGAGACACTGTGCCCATACAGTACAGGGTGCAGACTGAGCCCCTACTGTTCCCTCCCTCATCCCAGTGGTTCTAATAACAGCATGGCACCGTGCCGCTCTGTCGTCTTCACATTACTCCTGTCCGAGGACCTGCCCTCGTGTGCTGGAAGCTGCAATCTCAAGTCCTTCCACAAGGTGGCGCAGGTACACAGGTGCAGGTATGGCTGAACATGACTCTGACACAAAAACACTCCCCTAGTCTGGGGGGGGGGGATGTGCTCCTTGTCACTTTTTCACATTGACAAACACTTTGATGGCCCCAGTGAAGTCAGCTGAAAGGAGGAACTCGGTGTGTCCCGTCCGGAGGGCCCCTGAGGAGAGAGACAAACCATCCGTTATTCTTCTGGGGGGGGGGCTGTCACTGGTGCTCCTGAGACACCCCTCCCCAGACTCACCTGATGGAATGACCTCTGGATCCCCGCTCCCGTGCCCGACATCTGGCTTCTCCGCGCAGGCCGTGGGCGGGACGATCAGGCCGGGGTGTGGCGCAAAGATGGCCGACGTTACCACCGCATTGTGAGCTGGGGAAGACAAGTGGGACCTAAAGATGGGCAGTTGGCAGGTGCGACGGACAGGTCGCATACAGCTTCTGGGAGCACCCATGTCACATGACCCATTCCCGGGAAATTAGCGGTCTGAGGCAAACTTTTCACGTCTCTTCGATTTTCAAAATGCATGTTTTTGTTCCACTCGGGCGCAGAATCAGGCAGTGGCCTCCAGGAAACAGCTGCTGTGATGCGTCGAGCCCTGAGGTAGGTTACACAGGGAGAACGGGGCGGGTTTTTCAGCTGCGGTTACCTTTAATTCCTTCCCAGAAGTCATTGCGATCCCTCCGGACAGAGGCGAACTTGCTTAAATCATGGTAGGTACTCCAAATGTAAACGTATTTGTCCTCTGAGCCACTGACGATGAAGGAGTAATCATGGCTGAAAAAGAGGCAGCGTAGCAAAAAAATCACAAGCGGTGTCAAAAACCATGGAAGAAAAACCCATTTGTTTTCCCACGGGCAAAGGCGGGACAGAGACATGGGCCTGACCTGAAGGTGGCCTTGATCTGACTGCTGCTGTTGACGTAACCTTTGTACTTCATCGATAAGGAAAGGTCCCTCAGGTCATACAGGCGGATCCTTGAGTCATTGGAGGTCACTAAAATCTGCCAAAAATAAAGCAATATCCTGCTGAGGTAAAAATTTCCCGACTGTAAAAATACCACAGTAACTCCTGTAGGACCTATCTGATTGGCTGAGTGACAACAGTAAGAGCTAATGTGATTGGTTGAGTGACACTAGTAAGAGCTACTCTGATTAGCAGAGTGAGTTGGCGTTATAATATCACACCACACCTTATTTTCCCCTGGCAGTGGTTCAATCCCGGTTATTTTACGGCCCACGCGGTTCCTGCCCCTGGTGGACCGCACATGGATCTGCGTGTGGTATTTGAGGTGCTGAAAAATGAAAAAATAAATCAACTTCAGACAAACGGACTTCCCAAACACATTCTCATCCAATCAGAGTATCTTAATGTCATGTGACCCTCTGTGCGGCGGGTGACTTGGCCCCATTAACTACTAGCCTCCGTGTCGTAGAAGATGCAGCGCCCATCATATGTGCCGATGACGGCGTACTTCC
>JAABNY020000064.1:3640878-3651450 GCA_015164015.2 Brevimyrus niger
TTGGCCCCATTAACTACTAGCCTCCGTGTCGTAGAAGATGCAGCGCCCATCATATGTGCCGATGACGGCGTACTTCCCATTCTGGCAGAAATTGGCGGCGGTGATGAGGCGGCTCTGCCCGTCCACCTCGTTCCACAATGCCACCTTCTTGTCGGGAATATTCCAGAGCCGCAGCTTGCCGTCCAGGGAGCCGCTTAGGAAGTACCTGTCGTCCTGGCGACGAGATGGAGGCTGGTTACCATGGCGACCTGCGTCAGGCAGCAGAAGACTGAGAGGAGGGGAGAATAGGGGTTCGCTCACCCTGGGGTGAAACGCGATGGCCGTTACAAAGTCTATGTGCTGGAAACAGACCAGGCACTCTCTCCTGGAGATGTGCCAGAGGCGGACAGTCTTATCCATGGACGAGGATAGCAGGAAGTAGTTCTGAAGGGAGGGGGGAGAGACCATGGGCATTAGCAGCCACGACAGTCTTGCGTGTGTGGGCCTCAGCGCCATGACCTTCGACCTCTCACCTTCGACCAGGACAGGTCCAGGAGGTCAGCCGTGTGACCCTTGTACTTGCAGAAGGGGACCTGCCGAAAAGGGGCGTGTCTGTCCGCCCCACTTAGCTCCTCATGAGTGCTGTGAATCTAGGACGGTACAAAGGGAACAGTCCGTTTTTTCCGGGAAGGTGATTTCTCGGGGTAGGTCGCCGATGCAAGCTCACATAAATCCCGCACGTGGCCCCGCCCCCTCGACATCAAACACAGACGACACTTACGAAGAAACAGGACTCACCCCCACATCCGTGTCCGATTTGGAGGAGCCCACACTGTCCTGCGATGGGGAGGGGGACACTCGCCCTGTGACCCGATGAGGGAGACAGGTCCGTGTTCAGAAGTACCACACAAACCGCACACTTCCCAGACGTTACAGTCCAGTGTCTCGCTCCCGGGATCGGCTGTACATTTTACACCTTAATCCCATGAAACTACATGGGTAAATAGACAAATATGCAACACGGTCGAGCGGGTTGGCAGAAGAAGGATTCCAATGGCTGTTTGGTGAACCGTTTCATCATGGTAAATATTTAAGGCCATTTAAGTGCAGAACATTTACTGCGTTATATTCACATTACACACCCATAGACCCTAAGAGAGTCCTCAGACCATTGTGTTAGGTGCCTGATTTGCAGCCCCCATGTGAGAGAAAACGCCAGACACTATAGTTGAAATGAGTTGATATGAATTATAAACGTGTTACTTCCTGGCTGCAGGGGTCACTCCGGAGCATTAAAGCATTAAAATCCGGGCCAGCTGGCCTACCTTCCGTGTTGTACTTCAGCCTCATGTGGTTGAAGTAGTCGAAGGCGTTTTTCAGGACCCAGATTCGGACCACGTTGTCCTGACCCGCCGTGGCCAGAACCCTCCCACAGTGAGAGAACTTCATGGTCCAGACTGCACCCTGGAGACACCACGATGCAGTCATGTTCAGACAGGCCTCCACTATTTAGGGAGGTAGTGTGTCTGTGCTCATGGAGGGGGGGGGGTCAACGCCGTACCATGTGCTCCCCGCTCAGGTCTTGCACCACCTTGATCTGATCGAAGTCAAACGGGCCCTTGAACCCGTGGGCGGCCTTGAACTTGACGGGTCGGGTGTAGGGCAGGCCCTCATCATCACTGGAAGATGGTTCGTCCGGGTCAATGTGGAACACTGGATCAGAACAGGACAGCCTCCATCAGTAGCGAGCATCAGGTATGCTTGCTCAGTTCCAGTCCACTCAGTTCCACTTACTGTATGGTTCTAGCCCACCAGGTTTCGGTTCCAGTTCTAGTCATCCCAGTTCTGGTTCCAGTTCTGGGTCGCGAAGTTCCAGTTGCAGTTTTACCAAGCCCAGTTGGAGTTCTGATAGGGCTGGGAACCGAACTTAAATACTTTTTGACACTAACTGAATTACTTAGGTTCTATTGAGTATTAAAAATGACTTGTCATTTCATATCAAATTTCGATACCGAAGGAGTAAATGTAATTGGTGCGTACAGCCGAGAATACACTATAACGCTATTAAACGTGCATTTTGCCCACAAATTTTCTGCCAAATTTGCTTAGTAAAATTAGTTTTTCTCATGAATGGCTGATTTGCTTTAGTGATATTACTAACTGAATCAAACCGTGATTAACTTGTAACCTAATGCATGTGAATTTCAGTCACTTGTAAACATTTTGTAGGTTGTTTATGACCAGTTAACCCTTAAGGGGCTCATAGGCTACTCAGCCTTTCAGGTGAAACCAAACCACATTCTGGACTGTATGCAGCGGTTCTGCTTTTTAAAGGAACAGTATCTCAATAAGATAAACCTTATTATTTATCAAATAACCCATCAGGTTTAATCCAGATTATATTCGCCTACATTTCAACAAAGTTTAATAATCAGTGTGTTTTTGCAAACCTACATGCAAAGATCTTTGTTTTTAACGTATATAAATTTTAACCATATTTATCCTACTGCTTAAATTGCAATGATTTATGTTATATTGCGCTGAACCCACTCTTTGCATTTGTGACTCCTTGTGTCTAGGGAGGGTGAAGGACTTGCAATTCATAATAGTATGATTCAACATGAATTCGTTGGAATTGATTTTCTGCTCAACCCCTCCGTGTGCAGTTTCTTTGTGCTACAATTCTTTTTATTACCTGCTGGGCACCATCGCTATCCCAGGGGGCCTGTCACATGCATTCACATTTTGTGCAGCCATGAATTTAAGCTGAATATCTTTTATGTTTTGAGAGCTCAGAGTGTATAAAAATGCTAAGGAGCTGAAAACTAAAACTAACGACTTGCACTATAATGTGTTATGAATTTTATGGAATTGGTATCGGACAAAGTATCGTTCAGGAACTGGTATCACAGTCAAGGTATCGGTATTGGTATCGGAAATTTCTGAGCGATACCCAGCCCTAGGTTCCGGCCCGTACCTTCATCCCGAACACTCTTCACCTTGTTCACAGCCCTCTCTCCGTACTCCTCCGCCAGGTGTTTGGCCCTCTTCACAGATTTGCCCAAAAACTTCTTAAATTTTGTGCTGGGAAGATGAACGAGGGCAATAGAGGAAACGTGACTATGCTGCACCACTCCCCCCCACCCCCCAGCTAACCCCCCTAGCCCCACCACTGCTCACGTCCTCTGCCTCAGCTTCCCCCCGTCCGCGTCTCCCAAGTGCATCGTGGGTTTGTCCTCATCGTCCGAATGCATGGCATCATTCCTGCGAAGGAAACAGACGCTCAGACCACCTAAGATTCTGACCTTTTTCCAGACTAAGCAGGACTCCCCGTAATACCAGTTACCATGTAGTGACATATCTGACAGACTCTGGGTACTATTTCAGTGTGGTGCTTGCATTACACCTCAAACCAGACAGGGGGCGCTGTGTTCCTTACGTCACGTATTCCTTAGTGCGCCTCATAATATGCAGAGAGAGAGGGTTGATGCCGGAGAGCAGCTTCTCCTCTGCCAGGCTGAGCGGGATCTCCTCCCCGGTGTCCAGGTTCTTAATCATCACGCTGGCCAGGATCTCCTGTTCCACGGAAACATGGATGTAAAGCAGAAAAACTACTGGCCAGGCCACACCGTCCTTCTATTAAAGACCACACCCTCTTTCTGTTAACAGCCACGCTCTCTTTCTTTTAAAGCCCTCTTTCTATTTAAGGCCACACCCTAATTCTATTAATAGCCACACCCTCTTTCTTTTAAAGGCCACGCCCTCTTTCTGTTAAAGGAAATGTTCTATTAACAGCCAAGCCCTCTTTCTGTTAAAGGCCACGCCCTCTTTCTTTTAAAGGCCACGCCCTCTTTCTGTTAAAGGCTGTACTCTTTCTCTTGCTCCCTGAGAGACACGGCAAGCTTGGGGGGCAGGGGGGGTGAAGCTCACCCCACAGGATCAGCTAGTGTCTGGTATCCCTGGGGCTATTAGGGGTTGGGGGGGTCTTGCCCGATGGGTGGCCGTGTGGGTGACACGCGGGTCTAATCCGCTGAGCGACACACCGTCCCCAAAACAGAACAGAATCTGTAAATATGTGATTTTAAGTCAGCTTGTAGCGAACAGCACCTGCATCAACTCACAGCCTCATTCCTGGAGGGATTTATTTTTCACCAGCAATGTTTAAAAGCACAACGCTGGGCACGACTCACACCTTCCTGGAAAACAATGGTTCATTGTAAGGAGGAGAGAGACTTGGTGATTCAGGAAGGGCTTCCCTACCTCGTCAGTCAGCTCACGACCGGAGTGGGTCCGGGGGCGCCGGGGTCCTGGGGTCTCGCTGTCGGGGGTGACCGGGCTCGGCTCCTCATCCTGATGAAGATGAACCAGACACATGATGCATTTTTTCAAAATACGTATTTTTTCAAACAGCTAGATCTCCGGAGGACCCGTTCTGTTGGACCATTAGCTGATCCGCGTCAGTGACTCACACAGCCAGGTGAGGGGCCGTTCGATTCTGGATTCTCACAAACCAGGGCCGTCACCACCGTGTCCCCGCTGGTGGCGCTGACCAGGTCCAGGTGACACTGCAGCTCTCTGCTGACATGGTCGCCGGGGGAGAGCAGGCCGCACGGCTCTGTGGGGACACGGGCTAAACGCCGTTCACATGTCAGGGCTGCGGGATTGTGATAATCAGTAATAAACTAATAAAGAAATACAATTCCATCACATTCACAAATAGCAGGAGAGGAGCCTGGTGAAGGTTCTAATCTCCGCACCTTCCAGTCCCGGAGAACGTACAGGGTCCGGGGTAGGCTTGAGTAGCAGAGTCGCCGGCAGGGAGGGTGGGGGCGGCTTGGGGGAGCGTGATCCGCACAGGTGTGCGACCTTGGGCGGTGGCAGTCTTTTAGTGCTGGCGACTATGTCGGGCTCCACAGGGAGGGGTCCGGCAAGCCCCCGGTCGGCTGCCTCGGCTCCCGCCCCCCGTGTCTCCTCACGCCGGTCCTCAGAGTCTACCTGCTCCTGGAAAAGTGTGCTGGTAATGTCCGGGGGTGGAGCTTTCACAGCCCCGCCCCCCTCACCAAGGCCCACTGTGGTTGGCTCCCCTAAACTCCATCCTTCCTCATAGGGGGCTGCGGTGCTGGCCCCGCCTCCCTCGGCGGCAAGGAGCAGCTCATCGGCGTTGCTTTCTTTCTGACTCTCCTCGATGATGCTGTCGATGATCTGGCCATGGAGACAGGACCATGACCCACAGAGAAACCCCTGGTGCCTGATTTTAAACATCCACATTTACTTCAATCTTTTCTTTTTGAGTTTGAATTTGGTTTCAAAACGCACAATGGGTGGGATTACTACCCTCTGCATCTCCTTAACTTCAACACATTAGCATCAAGCAACATGGATAAATACCACAATGAGCTGCGCAGTATTGGCTGTGATTGGTTGGGACAGGAAAAAGGGGCGGGACATGGGGAGGCAGACTCACCTGGATGGAGTCATCATGGGGGGGCTCGCATGGGTCTTGCGGGGTGCCTGTCCTGCTATCCTGTAGGTTGAAAGACACCGAGTTAAGGGGTTATCCCTACTGACATTCACCATGACCCCTCCCCTTACAGACACCCCACACACCAGACCTTAACACTGACTCACCCAAACACCAAATATTTACAGTGAACCTCGCCCTTCAAACCAGAGCTTAACACTATAACAACGCAAGCAGCTTCCATCCACTCAGAAAATGGATGCTGGTCACCATGGCGATGGCTCCCATTCGCGACAGATGCCATCAAACCCATCATGTCATTTCCTGCTCGCTTTTCCAGTTTCATAACAGCACAGCTAACTGGCGCCCCCTACCTGCAGATGGAGGATCAGTCACTTCTCCCATAGCTATGTGTGACTTTCAAGAAAGGTACAGGTTTGTCATCATAATCAAGCAAGTTAGGAGGGGATAAAACTTTTCTAAAGACTAAATGGTTAATAAATGATTTATTTAATGAACTGTCACCCACAGGTATCCCAAATTTAGTGGTCAAGCACAGTTTGTTCCAGGGATTAAGGTAAAATCCCGTGTTTCTGGTTAACATAGTATGAATTCATGAAAGTTCTTGCATCAAGCTACATGGAGACCTGTTCCTACCTTTGCTGAGGGAAGGACAAACTTCGCAGGAGACCTGGGATGCAAAAGAGATTAAAATATTATGAGATCTGAAAAGACAAAAGTACACAAAGCCAGTGACAAACATTCACAGTGTAAATTATTTGCTGCGTATTTAACTGGAAATATAGTTATGGTCGAAACAAGGAAGATTTTAGCAGATAAAAACCTAATAAAATATTTGCTCAACTAAGCACCACATTAAAAACCAGCTCATTTACATCCTAAGTCAAATGGCGTTTTAAATGACAACAGAAGACATTTGTAGACGTTCACGCGCGGCTGCAGCACAAGATTCATTTTAAACGATAAATCTAATTATCCATAGAAATGTAATAAAATCAAAGGCCGTCTGTCTTCTAGATCTGTGCTTCAGTAATCTCCCAAATCTGTAAAAATGAAACAACTCTTTTTGCGCATGTCGCAATTAGTGAAATCGACTTTACTTACATTATTATTATTATATAATAATAATAATTCTTTCATTCGTTGTTATCCTGCATTTGTAATTCAGACAAGTGTACACCGCTATGATGGTGGGAATTTATCTCTCTGGAATATTATTACACATATAAGCTACTGCATATAATGCAGCGACTCCTCGGGAAAAATACTTACATGTTAGGAGAGGTACCAGCACTGACGTCCTCCGCAGCATCGTAGTACTCCTCCGTATCACTACTGTCCGACGCCATTACCGATCGGATCATGCGAAGGCCACCGGACAGATATGATATGACACCCCCGTGCGAGCAGCGCAGGCCGGTGTGATGCGCTGGACGCGGCTACCACCGCAGGGAGCAGGACCGGGGGGAGGAGCTGCAGCTCGGTGTGGATACCCGCTGGGCGTGTGGGAGCGGGGCCACAGTGAGAAAAGAACGGTGTCTGGACCAGATGAAAGTGAGTGTATGCGTGTGTGGGGAGGGGGATGCGTTTATCTGGGAAATCTCGCGAGATTGCTAGTGAAGTTCGTAGTCCGTCGGATGAACTCTAAATGAACAAATAAAGAACTACCGTTAGGCTGTTATTTTTGTTATGAATCAGTTCGAGGTTACTTATGCCTGCTTTATCGGTGAATATACGTTTGATTAATTAGGTTGTCACTGAATTGTCCGTATAGTTTGTACTTGGGGGTGTGAGTGTGCGATCCTGCCTAGTTTGCCCCCCTGTCGTGTCCCGTGAATTTTCTGGCTTACCCTGTCACAGGACCGTGACAGGGTAAGCCAATGGAAGATGGATGGATAGTACACCACCTACAGGACAGGTATAGAACATGCCTGTTCTTCTTCACAGAATAGTTTATTAGTGTGTTATTTCAAGGATTAGAAATCAGCTCAGTTATATGCCGTTAATTTTGTAGGCTTACATCTCCTTGAAGAATAGCCCCCTGGTACCATGACTGATGAAGCCTGCAGAAGAGTAGATAAAAATCAGCTCTCACATCAACACAAATGCCACTAAATGTTTGATAGCCCCACCCATAATGTGGCTTAGCAGTGATGCATCATGGGTAACATTAATAACGTTTCCTTCACACATGCAAATTAACACTGTTCAATGTTTGGAAAACATCTCCAGCAGGATATTATACACACAGTCCTGTCACAGATGTTAGCAACAGTATCTGTAAACAACCTAATAAACTCTAATGTTCCCTACTTACTGGACTGAAGAGGAACTTTACATATCACATAAAAATGCAAAAATGCCCACATGCTGCTCAAGGGCTCTGTCTTTCTGTGAGCCATTTCAGATTAATGTTTTATTTCTTCGATATGACACAGATGCCGACAATCCTAGGATGTTCTTGAAAGTAGTGAGGAACTGCATCAGTGCTAAATTTACTGAACACAACTGCTGGTGGAAAAAGGTCATGAACAGACACAGTCACATAAGGAAGGGGAACTGGATTCACCATACTGACGAGCAGCACCACGGGGCGACCAATCCCACACTGGCTGTTGTAATGACCTTGGGAAATGGAAAGTGACCCCTGACCCCTGTATTAATGACCATGGTAGGCCCACTCCTGGCCAGCTCCTTCAGCAGATCCTCCGCCATTTTGCCATTTTACCAGGGAAGGGTGTATGTCATTCCTTGGCGAGTCCAGGTCAAGTCTTGAGTCAGAATATTGCAGGCTGTGCCCAGTCTCGAGTCATCTGCCCCTAAGTCCAAGTTAAGTTAGATCCTTTCCGTCATTATTGCTGTTAAGTCACAAGTCATCAAATGTGTGACTCGAGTCCTGGTTGATCACGGTTTCCACATCTGTATATACGCAGGGAGGGACGCATCTTACCAGCAAACTGTCTCAGGAGACCTTGCATTCAGCCAATTGAAAATGCAGACAGCAGAGAATTAATATACACTGAAATTATAAAATTTTAACTTTATGGTGTTCAGATGAGGACTATAACCTCAGGTCTTCTCAAGTTATAGAGTCCAAGTCCAGTCCAAGTCTTTCTGTCAGTTTTGCCACAAGTCATCAGATCTGTGATTTGAGTCAATGTCGACTCATAAGTCAGTGACTCGAGTGCCCACCTCCGCATTTTACATCCTCACCCTGCATTTTGGCACCCCCTGGTGGCCAGCTGACCAAATCCCACCCTTGAGCCCACAAACTTTTGCTGAAAGCACTGCAGTAAAATCTGTTCTATAGCTTGTTTCTACTCTACAAAGTTTGATTGATCTACGAAGAGCCCTTGGCACGACGTGGCACGGCGTAACAGGCTGCAGACATACACAATGACTCATACCGCCTGTGTGTGCTGGCTCTGCTAATTAGGCTAACGATGCTCGGCGTGAATGGATCTGCCGCTGGGCCCCATTCAGCACCTGACTCCCCCCCGTCCCTAATCCGCACGCTCCTCAGCATTGATCTCCAAACATGGAAGTCGGACTCAGAGGCCTGCTGTTTTGAGCAGCCAGCCTCCCACTCTTGTTATACGTTTCCACGTATTTCCACGCGTTTTTGCACATGCACCCTGTGCCATTTCCTGAACGTGACCGGTGACTAGCTGCCCAGAGCAGCTAGTGAATCTCCAGGGCCAAAGCTCAGGAATGCAGTTCTGCCACCAGGGGTCACCCTTTATAACCTCAAGCGGGGTATCGCTGGACCAGACCACGTCAACGACTGCCGAGGTGACCCCCCTACCCAGAGCACAGCTCTCCGTTCCGCTGATTCTTCCTCTCTCTCTCCTCTGAGGATGGCATCTTCACCTGCTTCTGGTCCTATGTCCCCCTGGACGTTGTACCTGCTCATCCTTCCGCTGTCTGTGGCCAGTCTGGTCAGATCGAGAACCCCACTCCTCAACTCAGAGAACCAGGTAGGCTTGTCAAGTCGGGATGTTTCAAACTACATATGGGACAAACTGTAGGCATCTGCTTACATCTGCATTCTTGAATGTTTATATGTTAGAAACTACTAAATTTATGTATAACAAAAATTAAATAAATAAGCTAAGGCCGTTCTTATGTAAGTACGCATCCTTGTTTTACCTCTTTGTTGATTCATCTACAGAGTGTCGAACCAATTAATTAAACAACTGATTGACATGAACAGTTCAGGTGAAATGTATGGATTTGACTGTGTGAAAACGCAATATAAAATGCTCACTTAGCTCAGACATGCCTTTTTTTACAGAATTATAATGGAGGACAATGGAATGTCACAAATCACTCATACACAATATTTATAGCATAGTATTTTTAGACAGTATTGTAAGATATGTTCTTAATTGTAACCCTTTCATATGCTGTATATATAAATGCACACATTGTCCTCTAACTACTACCATTCACTGTACAATTATAATATGAAATGTTATTTAAAGTGTCACATGCGGCTCAATGTGTTGTTTATTTTTAGCTGTATAATAAATTAGAGCATATTAGCAGTTGTACATGGGTGTCTCATGGAGAGTGAGCTGGAATGTATGAAAACTACCAGATTCCCTTTGGGGACGATGAAAATGTTCCTGGGACATTTTACATCTTCTGATTCTGCAGTTACGGAAAGCTTTAATGAACCCAGCAGGGTTCCAGGCAGGTTCTGGATCTGATCCGAAAGATACAGGGCTCGGTTTCCCAGACTCCTCTGCCTTTCCTGGGGGGGTGTGGTCTCTGTGGTTCTTTGTCCCTCTGAGACACCCTCTCCGTGTTTCCCATCTCATTTGAAGATCGCAGACGGCCTTTTTGGTGCGAGAGGCGGCTCCCTTCTCCGGAACCATCTGGATCCATGTGGGGGGTGCGAGGACCTCACGCCTCCCGTGTGGCGGGGGCGGCGAGCGACACACACAGAGCCCGGAATCGAGCCCCGAAACGCCTCACCCGGCCTCCTCCTCCATTTCATGGGTCGCCAGAGGAAGTTTAAGGGCCGTACCCGAAAGAGCAGCCAGATGGCAGGGGTGCATGTGGGGGCCTCAGTCCAGGCAGGCCGCTGACAGGTGTCTCAGGTAGGC
>JAABNY020000064.1:3651550-3667088 GCA_015164015.2 Brevimyrus niger
ACACACTCTCACACCGCTCACTTTCACACACTCTCACACCGCTCACTTTCACACATTCTCACACAGCTCACTCTCGCACACTTTCGCACACTCACTCACTCTCACTCACTTCACTTATTTTCTTTACTGTTCTAATTTTGAGTCAGAATTAGCAAAACTCTCACCATTTTTTGCCCCTCAGTCTCAGAACGATCTAAATAATTGCCTAAGGTTGTATATGCAAGCTTTTCACCTATATCCAAACATTTTCATGTTTTTTCCACATTACAGTTATTTTCTGAACTGCTAAAACACATTTCTTAATTCTTTTCTCTTCTCCTTTTTCAAAACACTAAACACAAGCCCTGAAATTCAAGCTACACTCACGAAACCTCGCACTTGTTTTGCAAAATCGAAGTTGACTCAAAACTTTAGCTTTTACTGAAAATCAAGCACTATCAAGCATTATGTTGTGTGTCAGAAAACACAACACCTACAGGGAATGTCTGAACACTACTCAGGAATTGTTACACACCTCATAAATAAATGCAAAACACTCTGGGATAACAGGAAAACAATCATTATCTAGGATATTCCTGTACTTATAAAAGTTTATTTACATTTAAACAACAAAACCTGCAGTAAAAACAGCAAATTGCACTATATGATTTCACATATTTTGCTACAGCAAAGTCAATCCTTCATTCTGCCACAGCATCATGCTTGTGGGCTGGTTCAGGTCACAGGATTGCATCTACATCACATGCAATGTTCTCTTCCGCAAGGCAACATGGGAAGAATCCACTGGGGTGCCGAAACCTGCCTTGGCAAGGTTCCGCTCCGGCATCCCCACATGCCGCATCCATGGCTTTGATTAGATCTTCCTATCTGTAGGGCTCTCTGTCATGTACCCTCTACCGGCATACAGGGAAAGGTTCCTCAGTAGGGATTAAAAAGGGAGAGTATGGTGGAAGGCAAAGATCAGTGAAATGCTGGTTTCCGTGAACGCAGTGGCACATTCATGGAGCCGGGTGAAAACTCGCATTGTCCCAAATGGTAACATAAATGGGCTCTGTCTGCTCATGACCCCAATGTAACAAGCAGCCTGTACGCCATCCAGGAATGTTAGCAGAAGGTTAGTGTTCTAACCGCTGTGACGGTTCCTTCTATATTTTTTTCCCAGAATCCCGCTTCATCCATGAAAATGTATCCATGTACCCGTATGATGTATTTTTGCCTGTATACAGTACATTGTGCTGCTTCACATACATCACAGTGTACATGCTAGCGCTGAGTTTACTATAAAAGTTAAAATTTATTTGCACATGTTGATATTGTTGCTCATTCACTCTTTCACTTTTGCACAAACGGTACAATATTTTCACCCTTTATCTGGTTGTGTTGCAGGACACAGACAGCTCTTGAGAAAGTTACACTGTTACCTCAAAAAATGCATGTTGTCTTTAATAATCCACTGTTGTATCTCACACAGTCGAGTTGCATTATTTTGATGGACCGTCTCAACTATACGTGTCTCCTGTGGTTGTGAGATCATGTGGCCGTCTTTCAATTCTACAAAAAGACCATTCTGTTAGCAAATGAACAGTGTTTAAAGTTTTGCCAACTGTGGGATTGATGCGACGGAGGTGTTTTGGTTGTTGACAGTTTAGTTCTTAAAATGGAGTGTTTCAGCACTTCAGAAGAACTGTATAAATCCCATTTGCAATGAGGCTGGGGATCTTGGGGAGTTCTTAACTGAAAAAAATAAATGTAAATTAAATGAAAAGGGTTGAATGGAGGTGGGTGGAGTTAGAGTTCGGGTTAAGCTTAGGTGACGTTAACCCTGACCCTCGACTTTGTCGCCCACATTCCAGTTCACCAACAGAGCGGACTGTTGATTTTCACCCACTCGTATCCATGACTACCATCTGAGGACCCCCCTGTGTGTTTCCGTCACAGGTGATGCTGCCCCTTCTCAGCGTCAAGACTCCCTGACGAGCTGAAGAAAACCCGCTGACCAGCCCATCTCTAAAATGCCCTCCACGGCGCCCCCTAGGTGTCTTCTCGTGTTACAAGCACAGCCTGTTTGCTTTTGCTGTTTGTTATTCATAATTTTTGTCTTAACGAAATGTGTCGTCATTATGGAATCCCACCCCTGCCTTCATGGACCTTTCGTATTTACGATCGATAGTCCATATGCCATCCATTAATCTCATTTTGTGTGATTTTATGGTCTGTGGTGACTGAGTCCCTGATAAAGGCCTGTATAGAGTTCTGCACT
Source organism: Brevimyrus niger (assembly GCA_015164015.2). Taxonomy (NCBI): domain Eukaryota; kingdom Metazoa; phylum Chordata; class Actinopteri; order Osteoglossiformes; family Mormyridae; genus Brevimyrus; species Brevimyrus niger. The sequence goes on from JAABNY020000064.1 coordinate 3,653,811, forward strand.
GACACGTGTCCTGTGTGCCTTTATCAGAAACTTACAGTGTGCTTTAGCAAAATATTTATGTTTGTATACTGACCCTAATGTGACATAAATCAGTTTAAATCACATTCACCAAGCACATTTAGCTGAATATCACTGTTAACTATCAACTACCAGTTAACTATCAAAATGAAGGGCTATAAATTTTAAGAGTCTTGGGTCATTTCCAGAAGATTTTACTGTTTTATAAAATACACACACTACAGATATAACTCCTGTATTTCATAACTAATGTAATGAAACAATGTAAATAATGTATTTATGACTGCTTATCAGTCACTCAACTTCCAAATCATTGCATTATGCAGTTGGTTGATCATTTTAAATATTTAAGCAGATTTTTTTTTTTTTTTTAAATCTACATCATACTTTTGTTTACCATACTACTCGGATCTTGGATGTGAAATTGCACTGTTATTTTTTAAAGTGATCAAACTAGGGTTTAACTTCGGGGTAATTATAATTTAGTCATTACCAGACGCTTTTATCTAAAACCACGTAGAATTGAGAGAGCAGTTATGGGCTTTGCTCAAGGTCCAAATGGTGAAAGCATTATGCTTGCCCAGGTAACAACCCACCAAAACCCAACGACTCTGGTGGGACTCGAACCCACAACCTTTGAATGACCTCACTCAGCCAAAGTCTAGAAGTCCAACGCGCTATCCATTGCGCCACAGAGCCTGCATACGTACATCTCACTGTCGGCATTCATGCCACCCGCGCAGCACAGTCGTCACCTTCAGTACATGGGGGGTGTCAGTTTACACTAAGCCGCTGTCACCATGCCGGGGAGGGGGCGGCGTTGCTGTTGGCGTTAATACCGTGTGGGTTCAGTTTTTCTTTGTGTAGAACACAGCCGGTTAATTACAGCTGCATTCCCTGAACTGCGGGATATCGTCCATTTCTCTGGAAGTCGCGCTTCGTCACATTCAAGCATTATTCATACAGTATAATACGTTACATTTAAATTCTGTACAGACACCGCCGTGTCCCGCAAAGAGTCCTCCCCCGGTTAAAGACACTCGTGTAAATAAGACCCATGAATAAGACCGTTTCTTTATAGAAACCGACAGCTCGGGTTGGGTAAGAAGCACTAAGACATCCGTGAAAAGAGCCTGATAAAACCCCTAATAAAAACACGTCCATATACAGACACTGACAGCTTTTAATACCCCGATCCGGCACGAGATCCCTCCCCCGGGTAAAGAGACCAGAGTAAATAAGACTCCTGACAAAGGACATCCCTCTACATCCGGGGAGTTGCGGAGCCGCGGCTGCAGCAGAGCGGTGGGAGCAGCTTGCTAGTGAAAATAAACTCATATAAAATATAAAGAGCTAAGGCCGGACTGATAACCGGACGTGTTTGTGCAGGTAAACCGTCTACCCGGCTTCTCTTTCGGGCCCCAAACGCGCTCTTCAGAGCTGCAATACGGACATACGGGCGAGCAGGCCGCAGCCGCCGGAACTTGCCCACAGAGGCAAGCCGCCATGTGCAACTCCAGTGCCGTTGGCTGTGAGGACGGGGCTCCGCCGGGCACCATGTGCGGATCGGAAAGCATCGCCGGGTTTATCTGGCTCCCACTAATGCACGTTTTTGGAAAAAAAAAATTAATAATAACATATATGTATATTCGTAATTTTAAAAAACGGTAACTTTGCCCGATCTCTTCTGATGGGAAACTAATAAAACCGTATCCCATTTACAGTTGTGTAATTGCTACCGGTACTTTTATTCAGAATTAACCATTAAGGGCTTGGACCAAGTTCTGGTCCGATGGAAAGACCGAAATAACGGGTTAACCGGGTCTTAGAAGGTTTCGTACAAAAAACTGGCTGCTGCTTCCTCTGTGTCTCCGTTGTTCGCAGGATAAACGATGGGAGACAGTGACGATGAGTATGACCGGCGAAGGAGAGACAAGTTCCGCCGGGAGAGGAGCGATTATGACCGATCACGAGAGAGGGAGGACCGGCGGAGAGACGAGTGGAGTGACAGGTAAGGGAGAGGGAATAAGAGGAGACGGCGGGGGGAGGTAAGACAGGGGTGTGAGACATGCTGTGCTTTTTGTTTTATGAGGTGTTGAGAGAGTTTGGGGGGGGGGAGCAGACAGGGATCAGCATGGTACCAAGAGTGCAAATCGGGTTTTAAGGGGCTGTTCTGTGTTTCCGGGTGCTGGCGGCCCTCTGCGAGAGAGTGGGACCGCGGCCGGGAGCGGCGTAGCCGGGCAGAGTACCGGGACTATGAGCGGGGGCGCCGTGAGCGTTTCTCGCCGCCCCGGCACGACATGAGCCCGCAGCAGAAGCGCATGCGCAGGGACTGGTGAGTAACACCCCCACATTTCCACATCCTCTCCCCACTCGTTACCCTGTAATTTTAAGTCTTGCTCCTTATTGCCCCCTGCAGGGACGACCATGGAGGTGACCCCTACCACGGTGGCTACGACCTGCCGTATGGAGGCGGCAGTGGGGGGCCCAGCTATGCCCCCCCGCAGCCCTGGGGCCCCCCCGACATGCACATGATGCAGCAGCACCATGGGATCCCCATCCAGGCCCGGTGAGCGGGGAGCAGTTGTTGCCATATAGACAGTCGACTTTATTCAAACCGTCAGTGGTCTTGATCACCGAGCGGAGTGATAACTGAGTTTTTGCTTAGAGGTTTGAGTATCACCCTCCCCACCTCACACAATCTTTTCAGGCTGGGAAACATCCATGACGTAGAGCTGGCCCCTCCCCCACCAGTGATGAAGAGCTTCAAGGAGTTCCTGCTGTCCCTGGATGACTCGGTGGATGAGACGGAGGCCGTCAAGCGATACAACGAGTACAAGATGGACTTCAGGCGGCAGCAGATGCAGGATTTCTTCTTGGCCCACAAAGACGAGGAGTGGTACGGTCCAGCGGGTCTGCCCAAACTGTGCATGGTGTGGTGGGTTGTACCATCAGGGTCGTGGGGGGGTTCCGTGCAGAGTAAAATGGTGTCACTGAGATTGCTGAGTTGTCGGAGATGTTTCTGTTTGTAGCGTGATGTTTTAAGGAAAGTCTGGCTACTTCGGCGTATTAAAATTGACTTAAGGATAGTTCCGTCACCTTGTGCCTTTGACTGAACCTCAGAATTGGGGTAAAGAGTAAACAACTGGGATGTACTAGTCCTGTGTGAAAAGATGAGTCTGGGAAGCGGTTAGCTTTCGTCTGCCTGTATGGAGCGTGAATGATCTTCCTGCTATTTGGCTCTAATGTTGTGAAGGTAAAAAGATGAAGGGGCCGGTTTCACAAAGCAGGACTTCTTGCTTAGCTGGATAACTTGTTGGATCTAGGGTAGCCTGAGCTAGACGCACTTCCTGAAGTAGCTTTGTAGGTCCTGGGTTGGAGATCTCCATAAAAGGTTTTTCTGAGGAACACAGAAGACTAGATGTACTAGGTTGACAGGCTGTGTGTGTGCGTGCGTGTGTGCGTGCGTGTGTGTGTGTGTGTGTGTGTGTGTGTGTGCGCGCGCGTCAGGCCTGCTCTCTGCTCTCACCCATTCACTGTCCGTGTTATTTCTCATGCGCTGTTCCCCACAGGTCACCCGGATCAGTGTGTATTATTTGCCTTTTTGTTTTTGCAATTTTTTTATTATTTTTTTTACCATTAACAGAGCAGTCGCTCCCTCTATTCCTCCCCTCCTCCTCTACAAGGTACGGGAAGACATGGATCCGCACAAGGACGACCGTCGCAGGAGTCTGTTAGACAGTCAGGGTCCACACTGCGCACAATGCAGTGACTTTAGACACACAGTCCAGGGCTCCTAGGCAGACAGGTTCAATGGCGCCCCCTGTGGTGCGTGTGGGGCATCCAAACAGACAAACAGCTGCCTTAGTCCGCTGCTTTTTTCCCTCCCTTTTCTTTTACAAACAAAAACATTTTTAGTTTTCTTTTTTTTTTTTTTTTTTTTTTTGGACCGAGTCAAATGCAAAAGCGAAACGTCCCTAAAAGCATTTAAGAGCACAAACAATCAGGGCTGCAGTGGAGTGACCTTTTGTGCCAGAAGAGACCCTCTGAGTATATTTGTGTTGTTAAACATGGGAAAAAAAGGTAAATTTAGTCCACGACACAGAGCCGTACGTGTGTTTTAGTCCTGTTAATACATCTGTTAACTGTGTTAGTTGGTTTCTGTGAAGTTACCGCTGCCTCCGCAGCTGGTGAGTGATTCAGTGCTAATTAGTGTGTTAATGGTGAAGGTGGCGTTGCAGGTCCTGCGCCTGCTTCTGCAGCGTGAGAGGTGGAGCTCTCTCCCTGCCAGAGGACCGGGCCAAGTGCAGAGGGGGAAGGGGAGGGGTGGGGCTGGTAGCAGTGGATGGGGTCCCAGGAGGATGGGGTATGGAGGGATGCCAGCAGAGGGAGCCATCTAAATCCCCTTTTCTGACAGCACATGATTAAAAAAACGGGGTAATATTTAAACTATGCAGGGAAAGGGAGAGCAGTAGAAGGGTAAGAGGCCTTAGAAGGGAAGCAGCATCTCGCTCTCCAGGTGGGATAATCATGACTGTACAAGCAGATTAATGCTGGGGGGGGGGGGATCCATTAACGAAGATTCTCAGCTAGCGAGCACCAGCACGCGGCTGACGGCTCTGCCTTAATTAGCGACCGCGTCTGAGTGCTGCCCGTTTGGGGTCCGGTCCTGCTCTATTAAATTAACGGGGAGGGGGTTGTGTGTTTGAGACCTGGTCTTCCAGTTGCTTGGTGAAGCTCCCCTGACTGCCTCTTCTTTCACCAACCTCCCCGCCACCCCCCCACCCCCCACCTCTCTGGGGTCCTGCCATCCGGGTGTCCATGCAGGTTCCGCTCCAAGTACCACCCGGACGAGGCGGGCCGCCGCAAAGCGGACGCCCACGGCGCCCTGCAGAATCGCCTCAGCGTGTTCGCGTACCTGCTGGAGGGAGGCTGGTTCGACAGCGTCTCCCTGGACATCGAGAGAGCCCCCGCCATCATCAAGATCCTGGACGCCGGTGCGGGATGCCGCCCCATGACCACATGACACCAGCTGCATTTTCAGAACAAAGATGATAAATGATGATAAAAGTGGGCGACTGTTTACAATGGGCCCTGTGTTCAGTTAGCAAATTAGTTAAGGACGTGAACTTGATGGATGTTAGTTGCAACACCAGCTAACCTTTGGGATAGTTAACTAACACTAATTAAGTGTATTTGAAAGTTTTTGAGAAAATAGCTTTGTTTAGGAAAATCGTAGGCCGCCTCGGGATGGTCATGCATCTGCCTTCTCTTCCTCAGCGGTGATAAAGATGGAGGGAGGCAGTGACAACGACCTGCGCATCCTGGAGCAGCCCACCGAGGAGGAAGAGGAGCGGGAGAGGGCGGCCGCGGGTGGCCCGGGGGCGGAGCCTCCGAAGAGGGAGGAGCCCAAGGCGGGGAATGCGGACCGCAAGCCGGCGGCGGAAACGGAGGACAAGGAGAAGGTGGCCTTGAAGGACGGAGGCGGACTCGCTGCAGTGCCGTTAGAGAGGCGGCATGACGTGGGGGTCTCTGTCCGACTGAAAAACAGGAATCTGTGCCTCTCTCTCAGGGCGAGGGCGGGGCAGGAGGCGTCGAGGAGAAGCAGAAAGGCGGGGCACGAACCGGAGGGGGCGGGACTGAGGAGGACAAGGTGGAGGCAGCGCCAGGGAAAGAGGAGCCTTCGGAGCCTAAGAAGGTGAGGGGTTCTGCGGACTGCACTGGTGTGAGGCCTCTTCAGGGTGGGGGCTTGGTTATTGGTCAGTGTGGTCATGCTGCCCCCCCCCCCCAGCTGAGTAAGAAGAGGAAGAGAAAGCGCAGCGGCGACAGCGAGGACGAGGCCAGCGCCTCCGACAGCGAGTCGGACTCGGACTCGGACTCCGTCTCCCGCTCCTCCGAGAAACCGGCCGAGCGGGAGGAAGGTGAGGACAAGGAGGAAGAGGAGGATGAGGAGGAGGAAGGCGAAGGTGAGGACGGGTTGGAGGGTGATAGGTCATGTGCGCACGTTGGCAAGATCTGCCTCCCCCTGAACGCGGGCACGACTCCACAGCGAATGCAAAGGAGCACAAGGAGCAGCAGCCGAAGGAGAAGGAGCGGGTGGAGAAGACGGCCAAGGAGGAGGTGCAGGTGCGGCCGCGGCCACTGCACAAGACCTGCTCGCTCTTCATGAGGAGCATCGCGCCGAGCATCTCCAAGGCAGAAATTGTCGCGGTAAATCGGCGCTCCTTATGGGGGGGGAGGGGGTTTTAGAGTGCAGGGGAGGGGGTCACTTATGCTAACAGTGCCCGTCTCACTCAAACCTGCAGCTCTGTCGGCGGTACCCGGGATTCATGCGGGTCGCATTATCAGAGCCCCAGCCAGAGCGCAGGTCGGTCTCCACGGCAACGCTCAGGACGGTCATTGCGCTCGGGATGCTTGCGATTTCGTGGCGGTGTGGAGGTCTCACTCCCGTATGCGTCCGCCAGGTTCTTCCGCCGCTGCTGGGTGACGTTTGACCGCAGCGTGAACATCAAGGAGATCTGCTGGAACCTGCAGAACATCCGCGTGAGTGTTTCCTAAAAACTGGGCGGTCGTGGTCGGTGACACGGCTTCTCTGTGATGTCGGCGTTGTCTTGCCCGTGCGCTCTGGCGACCGGCGAGGGCTTCGCCCCGCAATCCGCCAGCCGGGGGCCCCCTGTTTACCCCAAGCCGCCTGTCCGTCACAGCTGCGGGACTGCGAACTGGCCCCAGGGGTCAACCGCGACCTGGCACGCCGGGTCCGCAACATCAACGGCATCACCCAGCACCGGCAGGTCCTCCGCAACGACATCAAGCTGTCGGCCAGGCTGATCCACACGCTGGATGAGCGGGAGAGGCTGTGGGGCCCCAGGCAGAGGGCCGACGCGCAGGGTCTGGAGGTACGGTGCTGCTGTGACCCCCCCAGGCTCCCCCAGTAGGTGGCAGCAGTGAGCAAATGCTGCGTTGTGTATGAAACACACCCCCCCTGAGGTCTCCTCTTCTGTGACACTGTTTGCCCCACCCCCCAGCTCCCGGCCCAGAACCCCATCCTGAAGAATATCACGGACTATCTGATCGAGGAGGTGAGCGCGGAGGAGGAGGAACTGCTGGGGGGCGCTGGGGGAGGCGAACCCGAGGAGGGCAGCAAGGAGGGACACCCGGTGGAGATCACCGTTGAGCGGGACGAAAAGCTGGTGAAGGTGTGTGGTGCATAGGCTCCGCCCAGAGTGGGTGGGGTTACCTCACATTGCCAGCTACCGGTTGGTCTAACCCCCCTGGGATTTTGGGTTGCCCCTCCCCCGTGCCAGGTGCTGGACCGCTTGCTGCTTTACCTACGCATCGTCCACTCCATCGACTACTACAATTCCTGCGAGTACCCCAACGAGGACGAGATGCCCAACCGCTGCGGCATCGTGCATGTGCGGGGCCCCATCCCGCCCAATCGCATTACCCACGGAGAAGGTAGCCCCTCCCCCTTTGACCCCTCCCCCCCAACCTAGCTCCATGTTTGTGCGCTATTTCCCTGCATGGTTTTACTGTTGGGAGGTTTCTTTGACTCATTGAATTTGTTACCGTTGTCTGTTACCGTTATTTTGGTGTCTTCGGTCTTCAGTGATAATTAGTATTTTCCATCGTATTAGAGGAATTATGGTGATCTGGTTGCGCACTTTTGAGCTTCTCGCGGTATGTATACCTTAAAGCCCAGGTGATGGACAGTTCTTCTAGCGTGGGTGTGTCCTGGCTTGCACTTCAGGGTCGTGTGACTGTGGTTGTACCTGCGTAATATTCTGGCCCGATGTAAACACCCCCCTCTTCTCACTGCATGGTATCATCCATGCTCGGCCCTGTCCTATTCTTCACCTTGCCGGTGACCTGACCCTGCTTTCTGGGGGTGCTCAGCTCTCCCATCTTCTGTCCTCAGTGGCTGAGTGGCAGAAGACCTTTGAGGAAAAGCTCACACCTCTGTTCAGCGTGAGGGAGACGCTATCGGAGGAAGAGGCCGCCAAGATGGGCCGCAAAGACCCGGAACAGGAAGTAGAGAAATTTGTGTCGGCGAATACCCAGGAGCTGGGCAAGGACAAGTGGCTCTGTCCGCTCAGTGGGAAGAAGTTTAAGGTGGGTGGGGCCCAGCGCGGGGGTTGCGTGAGGGCTGCAGGTCACAGGTCATCCTCTGGGGCTTTCCAGTGTTCAGATGCTGGTGCAATATCATGTCGTCATGTGATTCAGTAGATGAGATGTATCTGTCCTGAGGAGCAGTGTGAGGATGTATCTAAGCCCCTTCATCATCAGTTGTTGGGGCCCCAGGTTCCTTTAGGGGTTCCTCTCTTCTGCATATGTAATGTAGCAGTACGTTCTAACGGGGAGGAATGTTTTAATCTGCTCCTCACGGCGCCTCCACCCAGGGCCCAGAGTTTGTCCGCAAACACATCTTGAACAAGCACGGCGACAAGATCGAGGAGGTCAAGAAGGAGGTGGTCTTCTTCAACAACTTCCTCATGGACGCCAAGAGGCCCTCCCTCCCTGAAATGAAGCCCGCCCCTCCCCCCGGCCCAGGGCAAGGTGAGACGCTCCTTGTCATCGGCATGGATCCACCCTCAGTTACTGTAGAAGCGAAGCTTGGAGCAAAACTCCGAGTTGAATTGGGCTTGGATTGGGTTGGGCTCACTCTTATGTAACACATGGGGGCAGAGTTGTCCAAAGCAGGAATGTTCCATTGATGCTTAAGCCATAGTCTCTGGTTCTTCTGTACAGTCCAAAGCTTTTCCTGGCTTAGTAGTGCGGCACTTCCTGGTTGTGTAGCAGACTTCGCTCCCCTTATCAGTAGTTCTGTTCCCTACATTCAGACTGTCATGCCCCCCCCCCATCCCCTTCTCCACAGGAGTGCTCTCCCCTGGGCTGCCGTTCCCTCCACAAGCACCTCAGGGTCTCATTGGCTTTGGTCAGCCACGCCCCCCCGTCCTGGGATACGGAGGTAAAGCCGTTTTCTTTGCATCTTGGTTGTCTCCATCTTTCATGCTGCTGCACGCTGATATTTTATCATCCTCTCCCCCAAAAACTTGACCAGGTGGCCCTCCTTACCCACCCAACCAGTATGGAGGGGGCCGGGGTAATTATGACAACTTTCGAGGGCAGGGGGGGTACCCTGGGAAGCCTCGAAACCGGTAAGGCTGGTAAATTCCATTCTTCAGCCCCCTCTACTGGCTATCTGGAAAAAAAATGCAGACTGCTTGTGGTTCCTTTGAGGGAATTTTTTCCCATTCTCACTATTGCCCCCTTTCTTCTAGAATGATCCGAGGAGATCCACGCAACATCATTGAATACCGCGACCTGGATGCTCCCGAGGACGTCGACTTCTTTTAGGAACCACCGTTTTATTGTTTATTTTAATATATTTTCTATTTTTTTCTGCACGTGGCAGTGACCGTCTTGATAAAATAACGTTAGAGACATTAATTCAGCATTGTGCATCAGTGACCTTGACAGAATGCACATTGTATGGGAGATCGGGCTTGTGCTGTATGTTCCCCCTGCCCTTTACTACCACAATAAAATATAGTCCCTCACAATGAGTCCCTTAATCATGATTTCGTTAGAACATCCAGTGCCAAACTGCAGGTCTATGGGGAGTTTGAAGAACGTTTTCAGTGGCCGGGAAGCTGATAACTGTATCGGACTATTATTAAAAGTTGCTCTGGTAGAAAAATTTAGAGATGACAGTTTTCATTAATCAGCTGCCTTATGTTGTAATATTTGCCGTATGAATGTGTTGCGTACGCTCGCGTGACTTAATGATATTACATTGACGTGGGTCGGATATCCGCCCCCAGGTTATTTTAGTTTTTATTATTTTTAGATATTTTGCTGCCGGATAACAGCCTTTGTCCAGACTACAAGCCGTCGGCGTACTCTTCCTGAAACGTGGCAATAAAGACCTGACTCTCCCCTTTAAAACGTCCCGAACCCGGTCCGAGATCGGAAGCGCCGGCGGAACCGGTCCGGTCTTTTATATTCGGCTTTATATGCGGTGTTCTTCCTCATTTTTTTGGGAGGGACTCGGTCCCCCCCCCCCCGTTGGCTTAAAGGGTGATTAAGGATTTCTCTTGGGGCGCTGACGGACTGAAAGCGCAGTTTCTCCTCATATTCAGCGGGATGGCGACGCGCCGCAAACGGGACGGGGACAGCGGGAATCCGGGCCACGGGGCGGTGGCGCTGCTCCTGCTCGTTATTTGCGCCGTTTCCCGCTGCACAGATGCCCAGGAGCAGAGGGCTCCCATGCCAGGTGCGCGTCCCCGCGTCTCAGCCTTTCCGCGTCCCTTCCCAGAACGCGTATGATTGACACGCATGTGAAAGTTACACAGAATTACAGTTTTTTGGTATAATACATGATGTTAGTTACTTTTACAGTTGGTGTTAGGCTACTTGTCGCTATGCAAGTGTTGTACAGTATATAGATTTACAGGCCTTAAATCCGCCCTGAACTTAATCAACAAAATGCTTGTAAATGTATCAAATATGGATGTTTTTGGTCTCTTTCCCTCAGTCGTTAATCGCAGGAGGATGTTGCAGTTTTCTTTATAAAAAATAGACTACATTTTTGAAGCTGGTTAAGTTTCGTTTTTCACGGCTTGATATTTAACCCTGTGATGACCACGCGCTACGTGATGTTTTGCACCTCGGTTCTGTATCTCTATGTTAATATCAAAAGGTCCACCTGTGCGTTCTTTGAACATTAGTGATAACGTATCTCAATTGAGGTTCTTCAGCTGGCTCCTTCCCAAATTCCTAGGAAATCTTCTTGTCGTCACGGTGGCTACGGAGGAGACGGATGGCTTCAAGAGGTTCTTGCGGACCTCCAGGGAGTTCAACTACACCGTCAAGGTATTTTATCTCCAGGAAAATGCCGTGCGTTATTTGCGGTGATGTGACTTAGATGCTTAAAACGAAAACGGTGGAGATTTCGTATCATTTTCAACGTGCAAACATTGTGTGTTTTGTATATAGTACGGTACTGTGCTTGTGTGCATGTAGGTGCTCGGTTTTGGGGAGGACTGGAAGGGGAAGCCAGTAGGGGGCCACAGGGTCCACTGGCTGAAGAAGGAGTTACAAAAGTACAAGGAGCATCCAGAGCTGGTCATCCTCTTCGTGGACAGGTTGGTCTTCCCCCGTGCTGCGGCATAAATGCACACTGAAGTGGTCGTAAGGCTCACAACATGAAACTTAAAATTGCGTCTCAAACGTGCAAAATTTCACACGAGAAGCCTGCAGCTTTGCATTCTCCTTGTGCTGTTATTTTAGGTTTAATTTTTACGTTTCTCTAAATGTTGTTTTCACAACAAACGATTACTTCACCCACAAAGCGAAGCTTACAATTATGGTCCGTGTCCTACTGCTGCCGCCTTTCGCAGTTTCACGGTTTAGTGAAAAGGGACAAAGAGGTGAACTGCGGTTTCATGCAAGCATTCGAGGTTTCCCGCCACAAATTTTAAAGGAACTGTGGTGAGATTGGAAGAGCATGAGTGCCAGCTGAGTGAAAAGTCCATGATTCTACGCAGCCAAAAAGGCATAAATACCATCAGCAGTTGCCCTCTTTGCTCTGTCCCACCACGCTGTGCCACATTTACCTCTGTCCCCTTCAGCTATGATGTCATCTTCGCCAGCGGCCCCCGCGAGCTCCTCTGGAGGTTCTCCAGAATGGGCCACCGCGTGGTCTTCTCGGCTGATGCTTTCTGCTGGCCCGACCAGAAGCTGGCGACCCAGTACCCGAATGTCAAGACGGGCCTGCGCTTCCTCAACTCGGGGGGTGGGTGTGCAGTGTCCGCTGGGGGTGGGGCAGCCGGAAAGTGCTAACATGCTAACATGACATCAGTCTTACTGAAGGTGATTTATGCTATAGGGAGCAAGTATCTTAACATGGACGAAATGATGATATTATTGATCCCCCTGAGGAAACTGGGTAGTTTTTACCAAACAGTGTCCGTCTCACTCTCAGAACATATGGGTGAGCTGGGGTCCGGTGATCCTGGAGTACTTGGGTTTAAGTCCCTAGCTCAAGGGCCCAGGAGTGATACAATTATTTTTGCTTGCCATGGGATCCAAACCCAGCCACGTCCACAGAACCCTAACCCGAGCTGTCCCACACCTGGTGATCAGTGTCTGGGGGGGGGCTTTCTTGTGGGCGGGCTTCCCTGTGGGTCTCCCCCTCGCAGGATTCATAGGCTACGCCCAGCAGCTCATCGCCATTGTCCAGCAGTGGAAGAGAAAGGACAATGAAGATGACCAGCTGTTCTACAGTAAGATCTACCTGGATGAGGTGCAGAGGGTAGGTGTTCTGAGTGGGGGGTGTGATCCACGGTTGGCGTTGGGGGTGGGCGGGTTGGGGCTCCTAATAAATGTCATTGATTCAATCCCCCTCCCCACTGAAGAATGTTACCATGAGAGCGGCTGGAGGACGCCCCCCTGGTAGGGAGATTTCCTCGTCTGATATATTACCTGGGAGGGCTTACACCAACCCCCAGGGAATTACACTCTGTCACAGTGTCTCTGTACAAATGGCCATGTGGAACCCAGGTATCTAGGCAAATAGCGTGAAACACACATACGGGAATCTTTGTCTCACATGCCTGTAGAAGAGGTGTGAAGAAGACGCCTTTGTATGCTAAGCAGCGGTGTGATGCTAATTCTCTCCGTCTCCGTTAGCTGCTGTGTCTCTGCCTTGCTCATGAACTGCCATGTAGTCCAATTACCACCTCAGGAGCAGAGATGCTGGAAGTAAGCAGTTTGACTTCCTGAATCCATCATTTCTGAAAGCTGGTTCAATACTTAATCAATTACCCTTTCTTGGCATCCATCTCATATCCTTAGCAACAAAGGAGACTACCAATGAGGAATCAGGTCAGATTGATTCCACCCCTCCCCAATGCTCAAAATGTTCTGTGCAGCTACATGCTTTTATAGAGAGCTGTGACATTATGACAAAGTTCAGCCAGGGATGCAGCCCTCAGCATAACTAATTAAGCACTCAGCTGCTGCTCCTGCCCACCATTCAGCCGCTGCCCCCGCCCATCATTCAGCCGCTGCTCATGCCAACCAATCAGCTGCTGCTCCCGGCCATCGCTCAGCCACTGCATCCGCCACACCCACCCATCGCTCCCACCCACTACTCCTGCCCATCACTCAGTCGCTGCTCCCACCCGCCACTCCTGTCCACCGCTCAGCTGCTGCTGCTCCTGCCCATCACTCAGCCGCTGCTCCCATCCGCCACTC
>JAABNY020000064.1:3689183-3706818 GCA_015164015.2 Brevimyrus niger
GGGGGGGGGGGGGGGGGGGGGGGGGTTAGCATGAAGCAGAAATTTATCAGAGAGGTGTGGGGGAGATTAAGGGTATTAGATTAAGAGAAGGAGCAAGACAAACAGAATAGAAAGAGTCAAACAGAATAGAAAGAGTTTAGGGAAATGGTCATGTGATTACCAGTGATCACATGGTGATCAAAAGACACGCCCTTTCTGCAAGCCGCCGCCCATCTTGGGTTACCTTCACCGGGAAGTAGTTCTTAAAGTGCCTCCACACTTGCCATTTTCGCACCCAGTCACTCTGTCTGCTCCCTGGTGGACCCAGAAAGCATAGCACAATAAGCACACTGGTTTCTTAATTTCTTTCCTTCTTGTGGTAATTCATCAATTCCTATGGGAATATTGTGTTTTCACCAATCTAGTTTTGCTCCCCATGAGAGACGAGACCGCAAGTTTCGGAGGGGGTACACAGCACAGGGCGAGCCAGCGTGCAGCGTCTTTGGAGCGATTAGGGTTTAAGGGCCTTGCACGAGGGGCCAAGGCCCCAGGCTACTGACCCTGGGATTCACAGCAGCAACCGTTCAGCCACAGGCATGGAATGCCATCCTACTGAGTGATAGTGCAGTGCTGACTGTACTTAGCAGGGAGATGATGGAGAATAACGTCTGTATGAAGGTATATGAGCAGAAAGCCTTAGGTTATAAGGTGGAATCTGGAGAGATAACTAATGTTTGAATGGAATCATAGGGATCAGGGGAGATGTATGTGTGTGACAGTCAATGTCTAGGCACAGGAGACCGGGTGAGAGAGAGAGAGGGAGAGTGGGTCACCTACCTCTTTCTGGGGTGCTCCAGTCCAGCACCATCCACAGCAGGTAGGCAGTGGGGAGGAGCCACAGCGAGGTAAACAGCAGGTAGATGGTCAGTAGGGTGAAGAACGCACCTGAAGAAGTTACGTTAGTGACCCATGGTGGATTAGCCATAGTTTAAGTCTTGCTCAGCAAACCCAACTTGCATAAACAGGTTTGTACCACATAACAGAAAGTCAATCCAGATACCGCTAATGAACGCTAGTGACGGGAATAGGTCTGGCGACTAAGCACACTTGTGCTCAGATGGGTAGGTGTGACACTCACCCATAAACAGGAAGGTCAGAACCCACTGCAGGACACTGACTTTCTGTATGAAGTCTACCCATCCGTCCATCTCAACAACCTATGGAAAAGGAAAAATTCGCAATAAAGTGACATACCAGAGGGTCTATCGGTCTTTACGTTTAACATTCTTGGGAGAATAATGACGGGGGTTCCAAGATAGACCGGCCCATATAAAAGCGGAACCGAGAATGGGAGTCACACCTCTTCAGACCTGGATGTCCGCAAACGCCTCACAGCTGCCAAAGACCTCTTTCGGACAACGTGGACGTTGCGTTCCTGTCGACATAAATGACACAGGGGCGACAGAGGTGTCATACATGTTGTATATGAAATCAATAAAATATCCGATAGCTATAATACGCCGCCACACCCGAATTAATTTGAAATTAAGTTGGACTAGGAATACAAATTAGCAATAACAGTGTGTTTTACGTTTAATAACGTGAAGTTGTGTATAGTGTTTATTTCATGCGGGAGACTAACAGAAGTTGTTTAGTTGGGAATCTTAATCTCTGAATAAGTGAAAAATGGTGAATATTTCTTAAATAAATGTCCCGTTTATATAGGATTCCTGAATGGAATATATACTTTAAGATAGAAAGATTATCAATTACATTCTAGAATGATGCGACATTCTAAACACATCATCTCCGAAAAGCGGCAAATCAGGATCATCTTAAATAATTCCATATGAATAAATTTCACTAAAAATTTTAAATAGAATTTGCCACTAAGTAACTTTCATGACTGCATTTGAAATAAATGTTCTGATCATTGTCCTATTAAAGCAGAGCAGGGCAAAGTGTTCAGACTAGATACAGTTAATCATTACTGGACATCAACTCGCACGGTTGAGTAAATTATTGCCGCTCGTTGTGGAGCTCTTAAATGTGAGTAGTAAGAGTTGTCATTGAGGTCAGTGAGGTTTTTGTCGTTACCTGTCACCTTCCAGTTCTGAATGGTTCCTCCGATCTGGGTGTCCTGTGCCCCTGGACTCGCCAGAGATTTCCCAATTCACTCCCGGGTCAGAGACGTTTCGTGTCTTTACCAAGCGCCCTTTGCTCGGACCAGCCAGGCTGCAGATAACGATCGCTTGATATACTGAACCAGCGGGATAAACGCAGACGGTCAATGTCAAGAATAACTCTGCAGAGTCGAACATCCTTACCAAACTGAACACAATCTAGCGAGTTTTCCTTTTCTAACACACGGGGCATTTATTAAACCAACGTCAGAAATAAAGGCTAATGATGGCGGTGACTTTGGTGGCATAACTTCGGTAAGATTCGACGTCATTCTTCACCTTGTCAGCCCAGGTTAACCCAATGCGGTTTTAAAAGGGCAGCGTGTTTATCTCTTGTCATCTGCTCAACATCTGACATAATTATTCACGTGCGTGGGTTTCTGGATACAGGTCGAGTAAATATTGTTTTTCAGTATACCTTACGGCTTGCCCAGTTACGGTCGCGGTGACCCATAGCGGCTCATGATCCTGGCAGCCTAAGAAGTGTCGGAACAAAGTATTCCATGTCAGCTACACACCCCCACCAACCCCCCGACACACACACACACACACACACACACACACACACACACAACCGTCCATCAACTTTTGCTATGAAAGTGAAGAGAACACCGATAACAGAGTGTCCCTGGGGGAATCCCTCGCCCGCCCAAGATTCCCTCAGACCTCCGCATCTGAAAACAGGGGAAGCGTCCAGCATTTTAGACATCGCGTCTTTTTTACATCGCATATACAAAACGACTGGATGTTTTCCCATGACAACTGTTGATTAAATAACCGTGGTACTATGGGTTTATCACGCTACAGCGTTGGGGTATTATGTTACTTTATTTGAGACAGTGACACACCGAAGTCAAGACACACTAGCCGCAAGTTATTGACCTGCTATTGACCTCACTACCGCTAACTACTGGTATTTCACATGCAGCAATAAAAAACAAAGTCTCTTGTTTCCCCTCAATTCATAAAAGAGCGAAGAAAATCTAAATATCTAAATCTAAATCTAATATCTAAACAACCCGCAAAATGCCTTCAGGGCCGTAAGTGACGGAGCGGAAGCAGGTACACCCTGGTCAATTATCATATTTCACAGAAAAGACGGCACAGGGAGCATAAAAATTAACCTGTTTATACAACTGTGCCTCTCTATATATATATATATATATACACACACACACACACACACACACACACGCTGTTACAGCGAATAACACGAGGCAGATAGAGGGCAGCAAAAAATTGGGAGAGGAAGGACTGTGATTTAATGGGCGGCAGTGCTGAACTAGCCGCCCCAATAAAATAAACCTTCATGCAAATCCTGCGCTAAAATGAAGCGCTCTACTAATTGGCGTTAACCTTACTAATCCTGTAAGGCGCACTGTCAGTGTCTGTCAGCCATGTGTGCTTTAATGGGTATGGGAATGTGTGAGTGTCTATCTGCGGGGGTGTGGGTCTAAATTTGGACGTATGTCTCAGTTTGTCTGCGGCTGTTTGCGTGGAACTGTATGTCTGAGTGCATGAGTGTTTTCATGGTGTGTCTTTTTACCTAATTTACTCTCAACGCGTCTTATCCCGGTGATTATGCGTGTCAAGGGTCGGGGGTTAAATAAAACGCCTCATCGCGCGCGTCGTGTGTTTTTTGCGTGGATCATGTGTTCATTTGCATGAATCGTGTGTTGTTGACACCACGTGTTGGCCTCTTTGTGTTTTTTTTCCTCCCCCCCCCCCCAGTCTGGTTGCATCCCAGCCTCCACAGTGTCATTTCGCCGAATTTCCAGAGGCTTCTTCTCCGGCTCGTCGCGTCCCTTCGCTTGAAACGCGGTGTCGTCGATTGCCGTAGAGATGAAGGGACGGAGCCCAGGATCCCGACGCGATCGCTGGCCGCTAACGTCCGTGGCTAGTGCGCTGCCCAAACTGTAAATACCCGAGAGGACGGCGGAGGGGAGGGAGGGAGAGAGGGGAGGAAGGACGGCGCGACAGCGTCAACAAAAGGCACAATATCTCCAAAATATATTTGAAATCGGATGTCCGAGGGCTGGGAATGTCGACCTTTAAAAAGACGACATCTCATATACGGCAGGACCGGCGGGTATCTGGCGAGGCGCGGCGTGCGGCAGACGCTTTCCGTACCCTCCACAGCAGACGGCTGGCTCCAGAAGAGCAACTCCAATATGAATATTAATAGTACTATTTGAGCCGGCATCGGCCTTATTTATATATTTCAAGTTGCTTTTTTCATTGATTTCCTTTTCACGCTTACGGTGAGGATGTGTCGGCTCCCCGGGACACGCCGGCGTGCCCTTTCATTTGTGAATGAGTCTTTAAGGGTATTTTTGTTACGTCGCAATGAAATGCACCACGGATCTGAACCGCAACTCTAACCGGACATTATACCAATCGATGACAAAAAACAGAAACGTTTAGGTTCGTCTGCCTGCGGGTGGGAAGCTGCTTGGGCTGTTACACGCAGGATTATAAAATAGCTTAACCTTTTCCTTGCACTGTATGTTGTTTAAGCATATTTTGAAATAAGGGGGTTCTTCATGTCCTCGCTTATCACCTGCCTGCCCTGGAAAATGCATCATCATCAGCGTTTTGAAATGTTTTGCTTGTTTTTACGACGGGAGGCACCTTGCGTTTTCCTTACAACAATATCGTTTAATTAACAAGTGAAATGCACGGTGTCATCAGTGTCTGGAATGACATTTAATCACTGGGGCTTGTGATTTCCCCCCCTCCCCTGACTATTATTTCATAGTAAATAGCTAAACGGGATTCCCGTACAGTATCGCCGTGTTACTGCTGTGAATATATATATAGTCGTGAAGAGATTAAAAAATCTTGCTCCTGTTTTTGGATGCGGAGTCATCAGCCGCAGAAACACAGGTAAGTTTTTCACTGTGTTTTTCTGGTCTTTCCTCTAATAAATAGCTAGTTAAGGTAGGAAATCAAGTTGGACTTTATCGGGAATATCTGTATACACACTTAATGGTTGGAATTAGGCGAAATGTTCTTTTTATTTGAGCCGGGGGTGGGTGGGGGTGATTGACGTGATCACATATTTACGTTTGAATATCGTTTGAATCGCTGCTGCTCTTCCCGTCACTTATGTACTCCCGTGATGGGATTATGTGTATTTGGACAAAAATTTGTCCCTTTCTGAGAATCCAATGCTTGATTAATCGCAGCTGCATTGCTGGATGATACTCTGGATGTCTGTTTAAGTACAGGCGTGGTGTGTGCGTGTGTGTTTGTGGATTGGACTGTGATATTTTTGCGGTGAGTGCGGGGAGAGGGTGTGTATCATTCCGTGCGTGGAGGCATGTGAAAATTGTGCACCTGTGCGACGGTTTGGCGGCAGTGGCATGCAAACCGGTACAGGTACACCGTGCTTGTAGACTGTTCACCTGTATGGCGGTGTATCAGCAAGAAACAGGTGTACAGCCAAGGTGTTTTGGGCGTTCTACAGTATGTCCTTGAATATGGTTGTATTTTACATGTAGCGGCTTCAATGATCACGCGTGTGTCACCCGCTTAAACCTCGCGTTTAGGCTAGTTTTGTAAACAGTGGTGCAGTTTGTGTGTATCTGACACCCGGCGCTAGCGATGACTGCTTCTGGCGTGGTAGCCTACTGCAGGGGAGGCGGGGGGGAGTTGGGAGGGAGTGGAGGCGACGGGGGTTTGCGTTTAAAATCCCGCCTCCAGCTTCATCTAAGCGTAGTACCATCAAGGGAGAGAAAAAAACACACCAGACTGACTCCAGACAAGTGCACATAACCGTGGGCACGCAAGCACGCACACACACACACACGTACCCACCCTCACCCTGCTAGGAAAAACAGCGGACCGTCTGTGGCGTAAACTCCGTTTTCGCGGGAGCCTCGCGGGCTCGCGGGAAAGCTGCGGATCCTTCTCTGAGGGTCAGGGGCGCCGCGCGAGCTCTGATCACGCCGCGTTCATGCAAAGACCTCGGAGTTGACGCGGCGCTGTTTTTGGCAGCGGAGCGCCTCAAAACGGCAGGGGCGTCAGCCTGAAATTGGCCTTTTCTCTGCCGGTCTGGTACCGTGTAGCTGCAGGTGCCTCATGTGGACTCAGGGTGACCCCAACGCCTCCAACCTCTGCGATACCGGGAGCGTAACGGGGACCGATCTGGTGCTGCAGGGTTACGATCAGTGCTGCGGGATGCGGGTTTAGAGGCGCACGTGTGACAGCACCGGGTCGGTGATGATGCCGGTCCTACTGATTCCTTAATCCCAGTCTTCAGGTGGTCCAGGTCATGGACTTAACACACGTCTTTCAGGTTGTCAGCGATTTTAGCAGCGTGCCGTAGCGCCGTTAAGTCTGGCCGGTCCCCGATGAACTGTGGGTTCGTGACTTCCTGGTCTAGCCGTCGTAGATTAGTAATTTTGAAGTGGTCAAAACAATAGTCAAGGATATTATCTGTTAAAAAAGGCAGGCGTGTTTACATTAGCTCTCCGGCTATTCTGTGATGTTTGAGGAACTGCACACAGACCAGACTGGCTGAAGGGAATTCTCGGTTTCACGTTCGTTGGAAATGAAAGCTGGTTTAAACCCGTGTGGATCACCACCACGTTCCAGTAGGGACTGGGTGAGTTTTACAGGGACGCGTTAGTGACGAGCGCAGAGAGGCAGCCGCAGGTGGGGATGAAGAAGGGCTCCGACGGAAATCCGATAAACCCGAGGCCTGCGGGAATTCAGCTTGACGCCTCCGAATCAGGGTCATTGGAGACAAGCGTCAGGAAGGCAGAGCGCAGGCCTGTGGGCTTGAAGGCCAAGCTTGGGATGTTGGCCTTTTCAGAGGAACAGCAGGATCCCCAGGTTAAATGGAGGACCTGCGTGTTCCTCCTGTGTATGTGTGTGTGTGGCTGGATTATGTTTATATTACATTGTGGGGACCAAATGTTTATATTTTAAGGTCTCCATAAAGATTTGTGAATGCAATCAAAAAGCTAAAAATGTCTAAGGTCTTGTATTTAGCTTGGCTACTTATGGTTAACGTTAGGGCTGGATAGGGGTTAAGGTTATCATGATGGGATTAGAGTTTTCCCCATAGAAATGAATGGAGAGTCCTCACAAAGACACAATTATAAACAAGTCTGTCTAACTCTCACGGTAACTTGTGGCAGGTATCGAGGTATCACTTCGGGGGTTATTCCAAACTCCTGAATGCTACCCTGTGCCAGTGTATTGTGATGCACTATTTCTATCGATGACTAACCACATTTTGGATGTTTGCTACAAAAATAACAAGGGAATTAATCAGCAATTTCCATGTAACTGCTTAATATAAAGTGAAACGTTTATGATTCTGGATGTAAAAAAAACAAAACATGAATTGTACATTTGGGAGGAGAAAAATCGCACGGATATTAGGGGTCGGACATCCGGCGAGGATCCAGACAAACGCTCCCGCTGGCTCATCAGTGCCGGGTGACGCGACGGCCGAGAGCAGGTTAATACTACGGGAGACTCGTCGTGTTTTTCCGGATCGTCGCACGGCTTCTGGAGTCTTTTGTTCCATGAGAGTCACGCCACAAACAGTGGCTCACATTGATTTCGAAATCCCAGCGGTTTGTATGACCCTGTATTTGCTGTGGAGCCGCGATTTTAAGAGCTGCGCCCGTGGACACAGTGCAGTCTAGGTGCCCGCTGGCCCTCTGA
The DNA here is from genome assembly GCA_015164015.2 of Brevimyrus niger. Classification (NCBI taxonomy): domain Eukaryota; kingdom Metazoa; phylum Chordata; class Actinopteri; order Osteoglossiformes; family Mormyridae; genus Brevimyrus; species Brevimyrus niger. Next base: position 3,697,028 of record JAABNY020000064.1, read on the forward strand.
GAGGCACCTTTCCTCTCACTCGCGCACAGGTGGCACTAACCAAATATGGAACGATGGTCGCTAGGAGACCGACTGTGACATCAACAGCCAGGTTTCCATGGCACAGTTGCCTCTCTGGTGCGGAATTTAATGAAATGTGGGATCTGTGCTGCAAAGCCCCCTGCCAACATTCTGGTAGAAAATGGGCAGGAGAGCACAGACCCTTCCCCTCCCCACACCTTAGAAGATAACCTGCCATGTCAGCGCACATGGGCCCTCGTGTTAATCTTCTGCTCCACAGTGACCCCTAGTGGCACACCTGGGCACTTGCAGGTTCAGGTCTTTTATGGTGGGTGGTTTGTTTCATGGTGGGACGAATTGGAGTGAATCTGTTTGGAAAGACACGGGACCCAGGCATTACAAAGGTTGATGATCTCTTAGACTTGTTTTCAGTTATTGGGAATGAACAGAATATGCTTTTGAATTACTATGTTAAATTGTACAGGTTAATTTTGGACAGTGGGTAGTGTGTTGATGAATATGAACAGGTTACCGGTCTATAGTGCTATATTGTTGTACCTGAGGATGCTGAACGTGTCAGCCGTGTTTTCAGTGGGGCTCAGTGCTGTAACTCTTTTTGATAAATCATCTGCTAAGTGGAGTGGAGAGACAGCACTATAAACACAGCAGGGAAGGGCCCTGTAAACAAGGGGGGGGAAATCACTGAAAGAGAACAGGCTGAAGCAGGGGGAGGTGGACAGGAAAGATATGGAGAGGGGGCTGCTTGAGAAGAGGGAAGTGGAGGGGAAGGAGATGTGGTTAGAGGAGAGGAGGGAGGTGGACAGCAAGAAGTTAGAGAGGGGGCTGCAGGAGAAGTGGGGGGTGGGTGGAGAGGAAGGAGATGGAGAGAAAGCTCGAGGAGATCAGGGAGGTAGACAGGAAGGCGGTGGTTAGGGGGCCTGAGGAGAGGGGGGAGGTAGAGTGGAGGCCAGAGGAGAGGAGCGGGTGGACTGGAAGGAGGTGGAGACTGGGCCAGAAGAGAGGAGGGAGTTTAAGAGGGAGCCTGTGGAGAGGAGGCCAGAGGAGAGGGGGGAGGTGGAGAGCAGGCTGGGAGAGAGGAGGGATGTAGAGAGGAGGTTGGAGGAGCGGTAGGAGGTGGAAAGGGGCTGGAGGAGACAGTAACCTGACAAATTCTTCGATCACAATATTACCCAGAATTCCAAGCATAGCTTTGTGAGCAAAAGACCTGAGAGGTGCTAAATAACAGTGGTGATGTGGGCTGGAGGGGGGGGCGCATGTTGTTGATACATCAGATCCGTCACCACAGAAAACCGTACCGTGACCGTACTGGTCGGAGTCCGGTGACCTGCTCTCCTTAATGCCCCGCGGCTCTGCGGGCCCCAGATCAAGCAGCGGCGTGTTTAATGGGCCCGTGCCAAAGGAGACAAAGACTGTTTGGTCTTTGCCAAGCTCACTGACGCCATGGGGCCGGATGAGGCCGCCTGACGTGTTCCTCTCTGCCGTACTGCCCGGGTGTCCTGCATCGGGAGCGGGGAGAGAGAGAGAGAGAGAGAGAGAGACTCACAGCTCTCTTTCTAAATCCTGCTTGGCAACAGCTCAGTTTAAAAAAAAAAAAAAAACAGTGGACCGCTGGAAGTGCAGGACTCTGCGCGAAGAAAGGGGAGCTGAGACGGAGGAGTTCAGGGAGACGTGGACCGGGATGCTGGAGATGGAGGAGGCGAGCGAGGGAGAGTGAGGGAGCGGCTCCTGTTTAGGCGCTCAGCACCTCCCCGTCGCTCCTGTCCCAGAAAACAGAGGTGAAAAAACGTCACGCTCCCGCTTCCGCTGAGGACGTTTATTTTAGTCAGAGCGGCGCTCCGCAGCTGCTCCCGGCCCGAAACGCGGCACAACCCAGCAGAACGTGCCGGAAATCCAGCCACCGTGTGTCAATGCTGGTGTTGATGGCCTGACTCGAGGAGGGGAGGGGGGGATGTACATGCTCTACTTATGTCAACTCACCTGACCGGGAGATCTGCCTGCTAAGCCCAGACACAAGGCAGGAGTGGGATTCATACCCCCAGCCTTGCTACCCACTGTCATCTTTGCACCATCCTTGACTGATCTAGTAAGTTTATATCTATGTTCAGGTCGAAGCTCCGCCTCCACTGACTCATTGGCTGTGGGTCACTCAGAGCTGCGGTTGGTAGGATGAGCAAACAGGGGGGGGGGGAAGAAACCACACAGGAAGCATGTCACCTTTCACACCTGTGATTTTCTTTTATTGTGTGGCTGTTGAGCTGGATCTCGCCTCACCTGCTGAGGTCAGCAGGCAGAAAACATGAGAATTACATACCAGTGGTTATCCGACTCGTCACCCGGTCCAGAAGGTGCCATTATTAATTAATAATGACAAAACAGTGATGCACAATTAATTACTATCCATTGTTTGCGTTCAGGCAGCCCTGCGGAATATTAAACTCGTGCACCACAGGCTTTGAATGGTGTGAAACTTTAACGTTACAAAGTGCAGGGGAATATGGGCTTAGACTGTCTGTGGGCTCAACCCGAAAGAAAGGAATCCGCTGGGATTTCATGGGATTTACCCCTTACTTAGTTAAATATTTACCTAATTACCTATGAAAGAGGTGGATTAATAGTGCAATAGGGACATTTGTTTCTGTGCTGGTCTGTGGCCTCATTTCAAGGCCAGCTGCTCCGCCTCAATGCTGTCGGCTACTTGGGGAACATTTTGACAGTGTGCAGTGATTGAGTAACATGTTTTATTAAATAAAACGCCAATGTGTTTTGCCATGGACCGGAGTCCTGCCCAGGGTGCTGTTAGAAAGCCCAGTGCATTCTGGGTCAGACTTGGTTCTCCGTGGGACCTGACACTGGATAATCAGCCGGTCGACGAATGGATGGAAATGCTGCGCGCCCGCGACGCTGTTATTTGTGGTCCCTTTGACCTGCAGTGTGACCTGTTAGCCCGGCGATGGCGCTTGCGAGCTCACCGCGCGGGGAGGAGCAGGTGCTCGCCGTGGATGGCTGGCGGCACGCGCCCCGCCGCAAAGCGCTTCCGCGTGTCGGGGCTCGTCGCTCCGTCTCCGGCGCGGGTTTCCTTTCCAGCCTGTATCTTAGCAGCGTTTGCTGCGATGAAAAGCTGCTCTGTCTGCAGGTGAGGAGGGAGAGCGGCTGCAGCTGGCAGCTTTCATATGGAAATCGTACGCAGCCTGTAAAGGGAGCAGGTGAGAGGAAGCAGGCAGAGCCGGCTGTGTCACCAGCTGCTCCGCTACACTGTCACTCTGCTGTATGCCACCGGTCTGCGCTGCGCTGTCGCCATCACCTCTCCGCCTCACTCTCTCACTCTGCTCCACTCTGACTCACTTTTTCATTCTGCTTCAATCTCTCACTCTGCCCCCACTGCTACATTCTCTCACTCGGCCTCACTCTCTCCCTCTGCCTCACTCTCTCCCTCTGCCTCACTCTCTCACTCGGCTTCACTCTCCCCCACTGCTACATTCTCTCACTCTGTCTCTGCTTCACTGTCTCCCTCTGCTTTACTCTCTGCCTCACTCTCTCTTTGCTTTACTCTGCCTCACTGTTTCACACTCTCACTCTGATTTTCTCTAAATCACTTTTTCATTCTGCTTCACACTCTCTCTCTCTCTGCCCCCACTGCTACATTCCCTCACTCCGCTTCACTCTCTCTCACTCTCTCACTCTGCCTTACTTTCTCTCTCTGCTTAACTTTGCCAATCTCTGTGTGCTTCACACTCACTCCGCTTCACACTTTCTCCGCTTCTCTGTCTTCCTCATTCTCTCACTGCTTTACGCTGCCTCAGTCTCTCAGTCTGCCTCACTCTCTCACTCAGCTTCACTCCTTCTCACTCCACTCTGTTCAGTGCCTCTTTGTTTCCAGCGCAGCGGCCAGTAATGCTGCAGAGATGCACAGCAGGGTGATGCAGTGGAGACTTTGGGATCTGCCACACCACGTTCCAGGGTGCGCATGCTTGTGCGTGCACGTGTGTGTGCGCATGTGCGCGTGTGTGTGAGACTGCCTGTCACTGGTCCACGGGGGAGGGTACTGAGTTGGCAGGGGGCATTCAGGGCGAGCCATGCAGGGTGAGGCAGGCCGGGATGCTACACTGCGGTTAGAGGCATTGGCATGGCGTTGGTGGAGGGGGGGGGGGGGGGGGGACCCCGCTTGTGGGGGTTTCTGTCTGTGTTTGACAGCCGGTCGCCGGGTGTAAGCGTGTCACCTTGGTTACTGCAGATTCCAGCGGAGGATGCCGGAGCCAAGGGCAGGTGGGGAGGGGGGGGAGGCGGAGTGAGAGGGAGGTCATGGAGTACGTCGGCTCGCAGACTGCACTCGCTTGGCGGGGGGGGGGGGGGGTTGGAAAAAGAGAGATGCAAGAAGGGAGGGAGAGGAGAAGCAAGGCGAAGGAGTGAGGGAGGGAAAACGGAGGAGAGAGTGGAAAAAGGGAGGCAGGAAACGGAAGGGAACAGGCTCCTGTTATCTTCCAAACATGTCGGATGGACACGTGTGACCTTCTTGGGATTCCATGCTCTTGGCGTGTTGTAATGTGTCTCATGTTTCCACCATAAGCACGCACACGTCAGGCCGCACGTCAGGCCGTCACCCTGATATCCGAGGAGGACGTGATGCGGCTGCCTGGTAGTGCATTGTGGGAAGGCTCTCGCCGTGAAGCAGGCTCTCTCTCCCCTGTATCGTCCGGCTGTTCACAGCCATTACCCGCATTTTCTCTCCTAGCCTTTAGCAGGACCGTGTTCCTCGGTCTGTGTTCCCTGCCCCTGCCCCTGTCCTGTCACACGCATTTCCAAGCCTCTCGTGATGTTTGAGGCTGCCGCCTCTCTCCCGTCTCCCCGGCTGGCCTCTGAGGAGCCAGCGTCCACTGAGCTTTGCTAGGAGACCGTGCTCACACACGCAGAGGCAGCCTTCGCCTCCCTCCCCCATCTTCACCTCCTTCCTCCTCTGTCTCTCCCTCTCTCCCCACAGCTCTGTCACATTGCCGTTCCCTTCTCCTCTCATCTGTCTATCTGCCCTCCTCTTCTCTTCCTCCGAGGTCTGGATGCTACTCTGGTCATTGCTCCGCCCCCCCAACAGCAGTGCTGCAAAAATGCTGCCATGGCGACGGCAGAATGTGGGGCAGGGAGTAAGGGGCGCATCAGGGCAGCTGTATCTCCGGTGGCCAGAGGAGGGAGGGGGCAACAGCCGCCTGCTGGTGGCGCTATTGGTCAGTACAGGACAGATCTGATGTCCGTCAGGCAGGAAATGCTCAATGTCACAGTGTGGACATTGTAATGCTGCCCACTGCAGTCCTGCTGAGGGAGTCCCTCCCGCCTTGTCCTGACTCAGGGTCAGCTGCTACCCCTTTGGGGAGGGCTCAATGCCGCGTCTTATGATCTATTCCTCTCCCCAAGTGTAACCATGTGCCATCTTAGTGACCCTGAAGGCTACTTTGTGCACGTTTAAGTAGAGCTTCATGGGGTGCTCTCTGCAGCGAGTGGCGGCCAACACCTCCAACGGTCAGCTACGGGAGACAATACCGTTCCGATCCCGGTGGGGGCGCCGGTGCTGTGTCCTTGAGCGCGACATGTGACCCTGCAACTGACGGCTGACAGTGTAGATAACTGAGTTCAATGCGGCAGCTGGTAGGAAAAAAACACAGCGAATCATGACAAAATAATGAGCTATTTCCCAGAATCCCTCTTCAACTGCTTTTGGTTTTTGGTGCTTTATATATTTATATATATTTAATATATTTCATCTAGTGTCCCTTCATGCTTTCAAATATGAGAGGAGGCGCTAATCGACTGGAGGAGCAGATAGTCAGTGTTATTAAAAGCCCAGACTACAGATCTGAGCGAGCGTGTATATCTTGTATCATTAGGATCAGGTGACAGAGAAACTCCCTGATATAATTACCTGTCCACCAGTGTGAAGACTCTTTTTGATTAAAAAAAAAAGTACTTATATTAAGATTCTCTCATGGTGTTCACAGTATGTTTGTGTATGTGTGTGAGCATCCAGATATTTTAATCGGAGGACGGCCAACTATGATATGCCTGGGGTTTTCTCAGTGAATTTATTTGCTGCACCCGTGTGGCGGACCCCGGATGAGGAGCTCGGGGGAGGGAAATTTGATCTCATTACTCACTTACTCAGGTTGATTTCAATCCAGTTATGTTGTGTTGGGTGGGCGAGGGAGTTGGGGTTAAGGGTCAGGGATGGTGCTTTTTGAGGGGAGGGGGGGTATTTAGTGAATGTAGACCAGCAGGGCTTTCCTGTCACTAAGAAACTCGTGATTGTGTTTTTTTTTTATACTGGTCCATTCTGTGATCCACCAGCAGGGGGCAGGGTGGTTAAGGTGTAAGGAGCTTGAAGGCTATAGGTTGAAATGTCAGGAATCCCACTATTTTTTTTGCAGTTTTGATGAAGGTCCACGAGCAGTAAAGTGGGGGTGGGGGAACTGGCCCACAGAGACACTGTCTGCTGGCGTGATTTATCCGGTTATTTTGTTTCTGATCCTGGGGAGTGGATGACAGTGTGAGGCTCCTGGCAGCTCGGGAAGGGAACCTGCTATTTTGCCAATTAGCGCCCCCCACCCCCAGCGCTCAGCTCCACCAGTTTTTGTTTTGATTAATCACACAAGCTAATGGCTGCTTGGACGGCTGTTGCTTTTTAATGCTCGACACCCCCTGGCTTCTGCCTGCGCATGCGCGAGATCACTAACGGGGGGGGGGGGGGCTTCCCAGTCGCCCCCGCAGCCAAGGGAACTGCAGTGATCTTGTGCCGTAAGCCCCTCACCCCGTGACACACGGACAAACACACCTTTTGTCTGATCGCCACTCCTACTATTCAAACGCTCCCTGCGCCAAAATGGGCCGTGAAGGACAGACGTTGCGTTCGTCTAATTTCCCTGGGGGTGGGGGGGGGAGCAGGCTTTGCTTCCATACGTTAAACACTCCTTCATCCTGCTTGCCTGCACTGGCGCCCCCCTGGGGCCCAGAGGACAAAAGACAACCCTCGCGCGTCTGTTTTTTGGTATTTAAATTCGCGTTTTGCCGCCAGATGTGCAAATGTAGTACAAATTCTGCATGTTTTATCTATGATGGGTGACAGATTCGGGGACCCACGTGGCTGAAGAGTGATGTGGGGTCAAACGGGAGAGGTTTGTGGGTTCACACCTCGCTGGGTCAGTATCACTGTTACAGAAAAGCTGCATAAGCCTGATTTTATTATTAGTTTAACCCTTAGATATGGAAATTAGTCTTACTCTGCAGAGCTGTGCTTGTATGACACTGAAATATGCTGTGTCTCCCGAGCATTGATGTTCACCCACTTCACTTCCAGGTTCCCGATACAGACGGGCCATTCCCTGAGGCCCCTCCCACCAGCTCTTATCTGATTGGCCACAATACCATGAGCTCTGGCTCCGCCCAGGATGTGGCGGTGGAGCGCTTCCTGCGTGATATCGAGAGGAGGGGCAAAAAGCTGCACTGCACTGTAATTGGCCGAGAGGGGAGCGGTCCCCACGGCGACATGAACCTGCTTTATCGCAAGAGCCGGCTGGACTGGCGGCACCGCGACGCCGACGGCAACAAGAAGAGGTGGGTGCTGGAGAAGGGGGGCAATGTGGGGTATGGACGTGCCTGGTGAGCTGAGGGTGTAGCACTGGGGTCCCAATGTGAGGTTTCTTTCCTGAGCATCATACTCACATTTAACCACTTGAGTGGAGCCCCCTACTGGCAGCATCATGTAATACAATAACACCAAGCTTTTTCCTCTCCATGCTTTTGAAGGGACCCTGTTGTGGGTCTGAACCCTAAACTGCTTTCACAGCAACCCACAGAAACTAAGCTCAGGTCCAGATCTCTGGGTGGTGTCCTTGGGATCATTTCGGCGTATGGGAAAGCATGTGGTGAAGCCCCTGCCCACACGCTCAGTCAGGAAGTGCCCCCCCCCCCAGCTATCAGCGGGAAGATGCACGATTATCCAATCACAGAGCTTCAGGAACAGCCAGATTGTCTGCTGAGGGGTCCCCGCGTGTGTGTGTGTGTGTGTGTGTATTTGACTGATGATGTTGAGGGGGGCCCCCCTTATATAGGCTATGGGGCATCTCAGTAAGGTTCAGGTTCTTTAGGGATCATCATTAAATGGGATACACATGTTAGCTCTCGTTTCCATGGACTGCAGGACTGCCTTAGACAGATCAGGGCAGCTGGGGGGGCTATATGGGGGGGGGCAAAAAACGTAAAGACGTAGGGAGAAGGGATGTGGGGGATAAGGGAGGTGGCCCATATTTTAGGGGGGATCTGGCCTAGTTGTGTCAGGTACACGTGTACACGCACACACACGCATGCATACACAGACACACACAGACACACACACACAGACACACACACACAGACATACACAGACACACACACACAGACACAAACAGGCACACACACACAGACACACACACACACAGACACACAGTGCATGCAGGTCTCATAAGCACCGCCATTCTGGATACTGTGATCTGCATGCTTGTTTTCCCCGTGTTGTTCATTCAGAAGGTATAAGTTTCACTGTAGCCTGTCACCTCCCAACATGCTCCCAGCTCCTTCCCACTCCTTCCCCACCCCTGTGCCCCCCCCCTGGCTGACTCACAGACTCACCACGCGATCTGGGGCCAGCTTCCGATCCTGGGCCCGCTCTCCAGCAGGCTGTGGCTCCCGCACGCCTCCTCGCCTGACAGGAAGCCCCCCCCCCTCCTCCCGTTCTACTCCCCAGGCTGGCAGGGGGGGGGGCTCGCATGGCCTCATTCATTGCTTCTTCATTCATATATCCGTCCCAGTCTAATTCATCCCTTTATTCCCCCCTTCCTGCCTCCTCTCCGCTGCTGTCTCCCTCGCTCTGTGTTGCTCTGGGTTCGAGGCCCCCGTGATGAGCTGGTCGACCTGTGGCTCAGCCAGATGGACGCCCATCTGGGAAAATACACCTATTAGCAGGGGCTGCTTCGATCCGGGGAGGGGGGAGAGGAGGGGGCCGTCATCTGCTCTCATTCAAGGGTACAACAGCAGCGCCCTCCAGTGCAAGAGCATGGGACCTTCAAGCTGAGATGCTGCCAGGCAGACGGGAGCTGGGGAGGTGGGTCGAGGCCACAGGGAGATCAGACTGAGCCAGCATTCAGCATGACCCATCATTTCCTAAAGAAGGAGATGATGTCACTTCCGGGTAAGAAGGGACTACTATCAGGAATACCGAGAGACGATGTCATATTGACGTAAGATGTCTGACCACTCAGGGACCCAGTCTCATGCTGATACAGGGTTAGCCTGTCTCTAGAGTGATTGGAGGTTAGGGGCCTAGCTCAGAAGCCCAAAGATGAAATCTGTCAACCCTGGGATTCGGACCAACAACCTTCCGACCACAGGAACAGTGTCCTGGACTACTGAGCCATGGCACCACAGTTCTAAAAACCTGACCAATCAGGGACCAGATGTCATATCGGTATCATTTGTCCGGCCAATGTCGGACCCTGTCTCATACTGTTATAAGATGTGCATCTGACAACAGGGGTGCAAAAAGTGGTCCAGAGTGCCTCCGACTCCCTCCCTTCAAAGCAGAAAGAGCCTCATCACCGAGGTCACACGTGTTCTGTCTTTCCTGGGAAGCCCCAGGGTCAGCAGGGATGTTCCTGCTTGCTAGATGCTGATTAGATTTCCCTGTTATTCCCAATCGGAGAACAGGAGACAGCTGGGTGACGAGGGGCGGCTTTGCTTGGGATTGCGGTGGGGGGGGG
>JAABNY020000064.1:3717844-3733474 GCA_015164015.2 Brevimyrus niger
ATAGTTATTATTGGAATTTAGGGGGAAAGAAGGAAGATGGTGGGGGGGGGGGGGGGGGGTTGGGTTTTTTTTTTTTGAAAAGAGGGGGGGGGGGGGGGGGGGGGGAAAAGGGGGGGGGGGGGGGGGAAAGTGTAGATACTGTTTTGAGATGATACGAAAGTGTATGGGTTTGTTTAAGCGGATATTTGACAACTAAATACCATCTTTTAACGAGCACCACCGCAGACAGTAACTGATTTATTGATACCGGGCACAGTGAGTGTCTTTTTCGTATGAAGGTTTTGTACTTTTGGGAATTAATCATCAGACATTGTTTGGGACGGGAATGTTGTATTCACGGCGTTATATCCCAGTGTCTTTAGGCTGCTGGCAGACGTGTCGTGTTCGCGACTACGTTAGATCAATGTCGTAAGAACGTTACGCGCAAGCCGCCGACGGCGCACGAGAACCGCTTCGCCACAAGGTGGGGACACTCTGCTGCACGTTACAAATATGACGTTGTGTGCAAAGTCCTTTTATTACTCTTTACACAGTATAATTATGTTTTTTATTGATATATTTATTTTAGCACACTGCTGAAATTATTTTAGTCATATTAACTGTACAAAGAAATACAGAACCAGTTAAATGATTCCACAGACAACGTAGGCCTATTACAGAGTCTCTCTAAAATTGTTCTTTGAATTTCTATATATTGTACCCACAAGGTATAATACAGTTCACAGATGTGACGTTTATTCGGAATTGTTTTTGCTGGATGACTTCCCTTAGCGTTAGAAGTAGTCGGGTATAACTCTAAGGCAGTTTGCCACTCCGACTCTATACAGTGTCAACACGCTGATCTGACCCCCAGTTGGACCGAACCTCTCTCACACCCGGAAATAACATATACAACCCGGTATAATTTCCCCCCGACCGGTCAAAACCATGTGAGCGGGGTTTCATATACTATTTGTACCGGTACTTTCGGCTCGATGTACTCAAATCCCTTTGTGTAACAGAAAAGACTAATATTTGTGAGTCTTTCACGCCACGAAACACTGAAACAGTAATGAGGGAGAATGCTGGATAAACTCCAATAAAAAGTAATGTATGTTAGAATATCTCATAGAAATATACAAGGAATATATTTAAAATATATATGCTATATGCTAAACTATATTTAAAGTATCTATTGTCTATCTATTCTTGTCACATTTATAGATCTGAGTTATGCATTTATTGTACCATATATCATAACATTCCGACGGATTAAATCACATATTACTTTTTCAAGGGGGAATCGAGCAGCTCCGTGTCGGGAGTTTGAGCCACGGGATGGAACCGCTCTTGATAAACTGAACTACCATTGTTGCTATAATTTTGTACCGTTTATACTCGTATTTATTTGCTATTTTAGCGGATGAATCTAGTTCCCATTTAATATTTGGAGTTTTTGAATACGTGTATCTTTGACTATGATTATCGTTACTGAAGGAATAATGATATTTTATATTATAATTATTGTTCCATATATAGAGCTATTTATGGTTTTTGTCTTTTTAATGGTTAACGTTTGGGAAAATGAAGGGTACACCTCATTAATTGTACTTAGTGAATGTGAAATTGAACCCGGAGGGAGAAAAGAATAGCGCGATTTATAGCCCTAGAAGTGGGATTTCTTGGCTTACGGAGTGCAAATAATGCCAAAATGAATTATATCTCAGAAATATTATTGAAACGTGTCAAAATCGGTACATAAATTCACGTAAAGTGAAACGATAAATCATTTCAGTCTACTTTTATTTAGGCCTACTTAATGCCCCCAACTTAAATTAAATCACACGATAGACCCGCCCGTTAAATCTGATCTCGCACAGGTTTACAAATCCGAGTTTAAAGTTACAACATATATGTCTTGGGTGAATAAGAAAAGACTGAAATGAGCGACACAAATCTGCGTGCAGGTGAAAGGAAACGGTGGAGCGTTTTGATGAATGTATGTGTGCGGCAGTGTGCCCATTAACCGGGTCTGTTTAAGCTCCGATTTTCCTTCCAGGGCTGATTCATTCGTGTCTAACAGTGTCTGTTGGCCGCTGCGTTTTGCTGCTTTTACCACGTTTTGTTTATTCCTAGGACCAGTCTTGTCAGAACACTGATTTTCCTGTTTGTGTATTGTATCTTTTAAATTATAGATGAAAACAACACTATAAAACGGCTTAGAAATGGGATCGCGACAATAGCTTGTTAAGTTTTGGTGGCAAACTCAGGACGTCTCGTTAAATCGGGTCTAATAATAATAGAGGTTTCATAGTCCTTCTATAAGGAGGATGGGTCTCATTTAAACCAATGGCAATTTAGGGAAGGGTGCTGTCTGCCAATCAGGGCCGATCTATTGATAATAGGCTATTAATGATTGGCTACGTCCAGACTGTCCTAGGGGTTTATTTTCTAAAAATGTAGGTTCGGAACAATGTTGCTTTTTATATTTATTGACAATTTTTGATAACAGAACTCAATACGTCGTTTCTCTGTGTTACATACAGTATGTAGATTATTTATAAACCAAGGCCTGCGTCCGGTCCGCTTCGCGAGCCTACTGTTGTGCCCATTCGGATTTTCTCTGTTATTTATCTTGTTCGCAATATTTTCCGGAAGTGTCAATCCAAACAAAAGTTTCTGCTTTTATCCATCTTGAGTCGCAGCCCTAGAGTGCCATATCTGTGACGTACCTGTCATGGATCCATAACTGCTGAGATATACAGGCCGTTTACGAGGTACGTGGGCACTATGACGACACGCCCGCGAGACGCGAATTAAAGTTATATTGAAAGTTACATAAAACATGATCTTGCTTTTCTGTCCGTGCCTTTGAAATCGTCGGACTTGTTCTCAGTAAATCTACCCAGGTGATTCTGAGAGCTTATCTCAGAAAACCTGCTATACAAATGGTCAGACACATGTAGTATAAAGCGTTGGTTAGTAGATGCTCTTTCTGGTGAACACTTGGTTTATGAACTTGTGGTCACAGTTTTGTTTGGTGGAATGGTTGGGGGGGCATGATATTTTGAGGCCATCTTAACTGTGGGCTTTCCTGTAATTTTTGCATGAAGTTGGACTATTTGGTTGAGAATCTGTTTGCTGGATTTATACAGTAAATCTGTGTGGTCCTTGTGGGAGAAAAAAAATACAAAATGATACACTAAATCGGCAGTTCTGATGGTTTATTTCTTAACGTGAACTTTAATAATCACCCTGACTCATATGGAACTCCTAAAGATGCCTTAGATATGATGATAAGATCATCAGGGTAGAATGACGAAGAGCACAGGTTAGGAACTGAAACCATGCCATGGGTAGCACTGCCCGCCCACAGAGGAGACCAGGGACTGGTCTGGGGTGCCGCTCTGGGCTTTGGGCGCCATGAAAGTACATCGTGTTAGGCTCCCAACTCAGATATATCCAATTATTTAACATTTTTATACGAATGTTTTTTAGGGTCTTTACAGTGCCCTCGACTCTGGTTATGACATCACAGAGGCTCGGTAGACTGCTGTCAATGTAAGGGAAAAAAGAACCGTGAATTATTTATTCTGATTAGAATCTGCAGGTCCTCCCCCCCATTAAATACAAACGTTTTATATGCTGCTGGTTATTGATCATAGTCTTGGAAGTGAGAGCCCCCAGCGGGAAGCTTCGAACGATAGACCGACTCAACCTGATCTTTCTCCTCCATCAATTACACAGAGAAAGGATCTCTATGGACTGCTCAGTTGTGAAGTACTATCTGTGAGTATGAATATTACAGTGTATTTACCTGTCTCTTCTCCCTCTCCGTCCCACACATGAAGTTCAGTCCGTTGCATCATCACCTGCGTCGGAAGCTTCGCTTTTCGCATTCGCAGCAATATCTTCCCATAATTGCAATCTTTTTCGTCCAGCTAACTTTGATCATTCCTGTTTGTAGCATACAAAGGGCTCTATAATCCAAGGGGAACGTATCAGTACTACAGGCATCATAAAAGATTAATTTGGGTGAACAGGATCGATCTGACGCTGTGACGAGTGTCCGAGTCGCGGAATGTTATAGTTCAGCGTGATGCTGTCAGCCTGTTGTAGCGGCTGGTTTTTGAGTGATGAAACCTTGCCATACATTTGCAGTCCTGACGGGCTCCTGGACTCTTCCAAATTTAAAAAGTGTTAATGTTTTGGTCCAGCCCTCATGACTAAAGGCACCACATTCGTATGTTATGGCAGCGTATTAACTACATGGTGTGACGGTTTATATAATTGTTAGGGTACTAATTTGTGTGTTTTGGATGGGGGGGGGGGGGGCTGGATAAGTTTAGGTCTTAGCACCTTCTGCTACTGGTGATCGAAATCATCCTGGGACTTTTCTGGGAAAGTGTTGCATCTGGTTCTGTCCGTGAAGATGAATGAAGTAGACGTATTTCAGTACTTAACCCTATGAAGCATATTATCTCTGAATTACTGAAATGTTTGTTAGTAAGAGCTGAAATAAAGCTTTTCAAGTGAACACGCCACTGCCTGTTGATTGTTCCTGGCAAAAAGGCCATTTACGTTTTTGTATTTCTATTTCGTGAATGATCAGTAAGAGAAAAATCTGTCCTAAAACCCATCTCTGTCAGCGTATGTGTGTGTGTGTGGCCCTTCTCAATTAGCAACCTGAGAAGCCAGCAGACAGAACAGTCATAGGTTTTGGAGGGGTCGCTCTTATGAGATGAGTATTCAGGGGCGGGGCCACAGGCCTGTGCTGAATGGTGATTCGTCCACAGAGTGCCCCTCCCCATCGCTCACGAATTCAAAACATATTGTAAGATAATGATAAGGTTGGCTCCTCTGACAGTATTATGGCCCCTTTCATGTCCCCCGCCTTAAAGAAAATCCTAGACATCCCCCTGGGGCTCACACTGAACACCAGGTCCTAAGTTGGACCCAGACCTGAGGAGGGCTAACAGCAGGGAGTGAGCAGATATAAATCACAAGGGATTCTGGGAAATGGGAGTGGCTTGTCACAGATTCCCAGCTTTTCGGTGACTAAAGCAGCGACTCACGGCCAATGGGTTTAGTGTTCAGCATTTAACATTTGTCCAAATATCTTGATGCTTCATGATCGCGTTACACGCACGGAGCACGGAAGCCATCTTGTTTTTCGATGATCCTGCCACATTACGGGAGGCTGATTAGCAGCATGGTAAAATATTCATGGCTGCGTTCAGGTTACGGGGCACTGGGCTGTCTCTTTCCAGAAAGGTCCCCGCCTATGTTACGCTCTCACCTGCTGGCACGAATGAAGTGATTTGCCGAGTCACCCCTGATTAGACGTGGTATGGATTGCCGTCAAGCCTTACTCACTGGGGCTGGTGTGGGCAGTTCCGTGGATTAATGCTGCATCATAAATTTTCCCAGAAGGCCATGCTGTCCAATAGTGGCAGCGCTGTACTGCTGACAGTCCAATAGCGATCTGTCCAGTTCAGCAGGCTCTGTTCTGAAGACTGGCTTAAACAAACTGTTTGACCCAAATAAAGCCCAGAACGTATATATTATTAATTACCCTCATTAAACTATCTGTGTGTTCTGGAAAATGTCAGCAGAATGAGCCTGATCTCTCTGATGTGCCCAAGACAGCAGACGTGAAAGATGCCTTGACCATCATCAATCATGAATCAACTGCTATAAACTGAATCAACAATAATTAACATGATCTCACAGGAATCTTTTCCGATTGGCCTATTTATTGTGTTTTAGAGGGGAAAAATATAATACACATTACTCATATTCAGGCCTCCTTGTAACTGATGATGATCAGGATCATGATATTAAGGCACGGGGAACACTGCAAGTCATTGATAATCACTTTCATTTCTGCTGATAAAATGCTATACTGATCTACTGATTTTAAAAAGCACCTCAATGCATTTAATAGGCACATCCTATAAAATATTCAAAGAGCTTGAAACATCTAGACCGACTCACACTAAAGGCTCATTTTCACTTGTGTAACAGCAAAGCGATCTCATCCCCCCCCCCCCCCCCATGCACACAGAAGGCTGAAATCATAACCCTCCCCCCAGTGACAGTAAATGACACCTGGATGGCCAGACACATCAATACTTGTAAGGAACAGTATTCTACACCGCTGCAGTCAAGTGCCTGGATCGCCTCGATTCTTATCTTCATAGGCCAGTTTCACTTTATCTCGGACAGTGAGCTGTACTTGCTGGGGGGGGGGAGGGACTGTTTGGTCAGCCCTGGGTCGGAGGTTTAAATCCCACCACGCTTGTGTGTGGCCCAGATTTTGCACCCCAGGAAAGAGATCCCATTGTTACAGTTATTTTGGGCCCTTGTCACCATTTTAACTTTCCTCCCTTTTATGATGCACCTGGCTCTGGCTCCAATCCAAATATTTGCCTCCGACTGGAAGGGCTCCCAGGTATATAGGCCTAAATGCCAGAATTGGCAAAGAAATACCGGCCCACCTGAGATAATTTCCAAAGTTCTCTCCCCCCTGCGCCATTCCTGCGTCCCTGACGGTTAGAAGCGGATAGAAGACGAATAGTGTCCAAATTACGGCTGCGGTTAAGTTGCAGTTGTCGGATCTGCCATTAGGGGATGCTGCAGGCGTGCAGTGCCCGCCAGGCGCATATGCGTTGCCTTGCTGCAAAGCGGGGTCGAACGGGGATGGGGATAGGGGGGCTTCCTACAGCATTGATGTATCACGCCACTCAGTCTGTCGATACTATGTGACAAAGTAAATACTGCATTTCACGGGACACCCTATCACTGGATCGATTTAACTATCATTCTGGTGCAAACACTTTTATGCAGTTTTTGGCATGAATGTTTTGTCTGCCTCTACTGAATACGAAGAAAAATTATTTTTTTAATAGTAAAACGGCACATGAAACAATTAGTTTGAATGTTTAAAAATACTTCGCACTGGCACGAAAAAGAAATGAGTAAGTACTTTAGTAAGCGAACCTGGATTTTTTTGCTGTTCTTATATTTTGGTATACCCAGTCTCACCTTGCTAAAAGGCGAACGTTTCATCGACCGGTGTACTCTGCAACATCAATTATCGAGATAGACAGTTAAACTTTACGCCAGATAAAGTCATTTCCTTTGATGCTGTTAATCAATAGCGAAACGAGAAAAGAAAATATCGATGCTTGGTATACAAGAAGGTAAGCGACGTGTTTGGATGAATCCGTCTTATTTGCGGGGATTCCGTCGTCGAACGATGCAGCGAAAAAAGACGTGGAGTTTGTAAGGGGAATTTCCTGGCTTCTGTAGGATTGGTGTGTGTGTGTAAGAGAGAGAGAGAGAGAGAGAGAGAGAGAGAAGGAAAGAGAGGGAGAGAGAGACATACAGAAGGAGAGAGAGAGCGGGGGCGGGGGCGAACAAAGGCTGGGTTTAAAAGCCGGAGACTATTTTACTGCAATTTCAGTCTGTATATAATTGTATCAGTTACCCCGGGTTTTAAAGCATCTTTGTGTCCTGGAGAAAGTACCGCTACTCAGGCTTTTAGAGCACTAGCTCGCACAGGCCAGACAAACGTGTCTCTTTGGTACTAGGGTTTAATTAAAGCTGCTCGGATTACGCACGCCGCGGTTTGCATTGAACGTGTCTCCTCGTAGACAGAGATGGCAAAGGATGGGGAAAAGAAGACGTGCGGCGGCTGCCTGGACTTCTTTTGGAACCCTCGGACGCACGAGTTTCTAGGCCGGACAGCGAGCAGTTGGGGTGAGTCGGGGCCCCCGGGGACCCCCTGCTTGCGTCGTGATCACCGACAGCATTACGCGTCCCAGAGCGCTTAGGGTGCACTTTGGTTGCGCTGAAATGTGAGGGCATATGAAGTTTGTACAGCAGGTGTGACTTACTTAATTTCAAAAATAACAAACTCAAGTTATTTTTTTTTTATTTGTTAAGTGGCGCAATCGATTGTAATATTTAGATATATAGATGCGTAGCGTACGGATCGCGCTGTCCAGAGTCAGTGCGGTGCAACTCCGGATAGCTGTGTTTGCAGTCCAGTACTGATCGAAGACCTCCACTGGGGAACGGGCAACAGCCAGCAAATGCTGCCGGCGCACTCCTGTTATTAAATTATTTAGGGGATCTCTGTGCGCAATGCGCCTTCTTTTACGGAGAGTTTAGTAAGCTTTTTTTAAATGTACACTATCATAAACTAGTTACATGCTTGGGCTGAATCCTAAATACAGCCAGCGCTCAGCACGTGATTTGCTGGGGATTAAAATTCCGCCGGTAAATTGTGCCGTTATTCTCCTGTAGAAGAAAAATATACCTGCAAGAAAAGAAGCTACACAGGTCTGATTTTAAACCCGTGCGAATCTGTATGCATAAATCAGAAAAAAAAACTCCGATGGTCACCACGCGCACAATCTTAAATGATACCAGTGGGGACATTTGTGAGGATTTCTCCAGAAGTATATCCTTGGGGGTCCATTTTCATTTGGGCGCCATTTGAAATATAAAATACGGAAATGTTATCACTATTTGCTTCTTATCTACCAGCTCTAAGACTTCAAATTACTCCATACACCACGTGGATGACAGTTGAGGAAGCACGTAGCAAAAATCACATTTTCGCTAGTTGAAGCTTTTACCCAGTATTGTCATCAGTAATGTGCACCCTGTATGACATCCAAAGCTTCTGATCCTGTACGGTCTGTATATCCCGCTTTGCTGAATTTAATTATTGAATCAATGTGTGCCTTTTATAGCAACGCGACAATTATAATGACATTGGCGCGCTTAATCCGATTTAATCCGACAGGGGAATTTTAGTTTTATAACCACAACCTCTGCCCCCGGTTCGTAAGTGTAATTCGGTTTTAATCCGCATATAAGGATCCCAGAGTTTGGGGGGGGTCCCTTTTCAAACAGCCAGCTCTCAATATAACACTAAATCTTACCATATTTCCCTGGCTCTTGGCGGCATTAAATAAACTAGACAACCTGAAAATATAATTATCCTGAAAGAGCCTTGATTTATGACACTCGTATCATCCAAATTAAGGTGCACGAAGCCGTTTCGTGAATGTGGTCACCATTAATAGCGCGCAAAATCGCCTTAAGACAAATGAGCAGAGTGCAGTCGCATGTGGGTAGGAGCTTATTTATCTGCTACATGCGACAGGAATAGCTGCTTTTAAATGATATGCATACGTTTGTAGATGAGTAACAGTGAAAGGTGTAACAGAGTGGTTTTCGTCAATAAAACGCGAGATTAATTCGTAATTTTGATGAATTATGTATGGGTGGTGGGATAATTGGATGAGAAAGTGCATTAGAGAGGAGGACCTGGCAAGATCAAGAGGTAGCGGTGCAAATGTGCTCCCCGTTTGAAGGGGGTGTTGAAAGGACCCGTCCCCGTCAGCGCGTGTGTGCGAACTCTGGACATCTAGCACAGCGTTTCCACGCGCGTAACGTGAGGAGCACAAAGATAATTGTATCAGTGTCTCTATTTCCAGATCACTTCTAACCGACTTACGACCACATGCTGATTCGCATTCTCATGTGTTCCCCGTATCAAGCAGTCTGTGGTCAACTTCTTGCTGACAGAAAGGATATTGACAGGACGTAACAGACACGGATAGGATTATAGAAAAAAAACCCGGTAACGATCTATTTGAACACAAGACTATAGGATATTTAGTTAAATAAGCAAAGCTGCATAAACAAATCCGTCAGAAGAGACACTTCTGATATTCGTCACAGTAAAACCGAGTCAGTGGAAAGGAGGTCAGGCTTGGAAGGGGAATTGGAAAGACTGTTGATTGTCCTGGAGTAAGTTTGCTCACTCCCAGCTCGGAGGACCGCTGTCCTGGATAAGCCTGGCTCATTAAAGCTCGTTAATTAGGCTATTTCTGAAACGGGAAGCCCGATTTCCGTGCGTTCCCTGAGCTTTTGATGCCGCAAAGCTTCGCTAATGTTCCCGTTTTAACGAGAGTCCAGAACCCTTCCTGAGGATAAAGTAACCTTGGTCATGCTCCGTTCTCCAGTGTCACCTTAGTGGGAGGGACCCTCAGAGACACTGGACCAAAAAAGGCAGATTTTCCAATTGATTTAGCTTTTTATAGAATTAGTAATTAGCCAACAACTTGGTGACGGGAGTTAAAGCTCAATTTCAGAGAATGTAAGGATAGGGGGAGGGGCATGCTCATCGATTAGATATTGACAGCCGTGGCAGCCAATCCCTGAGCACAGTGGAGTGTGACACGTCTGTCACCACAGCCCAACAGTCTTGTTAAGCTCTGTCTAGTTGAATGCGATTCCATCTCGGGGCATTTTTCGACGTGATTATCACATAATGACCGATTGATCTCATCACTATACTTCTATTACCTGGGGGCACCAGAACGGGGGAGGAGTTAGGGTGACTCCAATGGTCCCTGAGTGACAAGAGGCCCAAAAAATTTGTAACAATCGGATTGGTCATGGTTGGAGCCAATCTTGGGTTTAGTCTGTAATTACATCACAGATAACGCTCCCGTACAGGCATATTTATAAACTGCTTGTATGATATTCTCCATTGACCTTTTACATCCAACCACATCATTGCTCCTCAAAGAGCCCCTTTGATCTATGAGTAACTGACTCGCAGAATCAGGGGACTCATTATTCTTAATAAAGGTGTGATTGAATCCTGTCTGAAAAAGCTGCAGCATTTTGATATCGTTTATAGCATTTGTGGTACGGAAGCCATTGTATTTGTAGGAATGGGACATTTTCATATCCAGGTTATCTTCTGGTGTCATGGAGACTGCGGGCCATAAATGATTCGATCAGATTGGGACAAGGGTTGTAAGTCTGTCTATACAACCTTGGGCTATATTTTGGCTGCAGTTTCTCACCTGTCTCACATTCCGTACGTGTAAATTCTGAATTGTCTTTCTTTTTTGACAAATATTTGTGTCCATGACATTCTCACAGTTATTGTTAGTATGACTTTAATTAAATTTTAATTTGTCAGGCATACAAATCATTCATCCTATTTTAAAAGTGTGATGACAGGTTCATGCTGTCCTGTTCCATGCTTCCTAAGATTATATCGGATCTTCTTCCTGACTTCGATTGAAGCACTGGCGAGTACTTATTGCAATAATCCAATACTTGTACTAATGCATTGTGATCGCAACATTATTTGTAAACATAGCAGATTCTAGATATATGTTATGCGCTGCAGGTATGATGCCTGAGAATGAATCACCTCCCAAATTTTCACAACTCTGACCCTAAACGAAGTGCGGCTTTGCACCTATTTCTGGACATGTTCCACTAAAATGAGATATTCTGTGACCCACGATGGATCTTGCTCACTGGGTTTAGCAATACAAGACAGGGAATGTATTAAATATTCAAATCCCACTTAAATGATGTGAGAGTTGCAAATGGAAGCTGTAACAGAGAGGCAGAGAGATGGAGAGCCAGAAAGACTTGGGGAAGGGACTCATTGGTGTTGTACACAGTCCCATTTTTAGGTTAAAACTTGGGTACTTAGTTCACATTGTTTATGTATTTAGGTACTTAGTTCACATTGTCCTTGCAGGACCGACATGTTGTTGGTTACACAAAAACAACAAGTGATCTATCAATCCTACTAAACCCCACAATCTTACCCAATCCCCTTTCTGGATTGATAATTCTGAAATGAATCAGATCTGGAGGGCTATTCCACGAAGCAGGATTTTGTTTTTCTGGGTTAGCTTAAGCTAGAAATCATGATTGTCCAATAAGTAAGGATCATTCCTACTGGACAATCATGATTTATATCTTAAATTAACCCAGATAACTGAGAAATCTTGCTTTGTGGAACACCCCCTAGGATTTCCAAGTTAACTGGATAACTTAAGCAAAAGGTGAAGACTGACCAATAGGAAGAGAGTTAAGTGATATTCCTATCGGACAATGCTTACATTTGGCTTAAGTTACCTGCTTAATGAAAAAATCTTGCTTTGTGGAATATCAACCAGGCCTTTTGAGCAACAGTCCATGTGTCTTTGCATTCTGTTACCACGCCACACGTCGGTGCATCGCGTTTGAGCACGCACTTGCGGTGCTTAAGAGTATTCGCTTTGTTGTATGCATAGTCCTAAAGGCACACCACCTAAATATAACGTAATTTAATTCCGCCTGAATTATTTTATCCAGAGAAGCGTAATTAATACACTAACCTCGTGGATACAGAAAAAACAATTGTACTGGGTTCGTCTATCAGAGGAACATTAGTAGGACAACCCTGGAACCATTTAGATTTAATCCCCCACTGACTTACAGAGTCACGAATAAACTCACGCATAATCGCTCGTTTATGAATACCAGTTTAATTAGCTCTTTCAAATATATTATTCTGTAATCTGAACTGGAGGCGAAGGAAAGAAAATTGAAAGAATACGGAAAGAAAGGCGAGAGAGATTGGGGCTTTAGGAGAAAAGAGGATTAGGGCTTTACTGCGTTTGTCTTGACGTATGGCGAGTGGCGTGATGGTGGCAGTGAGAGAACAGCAGAAAGGTTATGGGACACGGCAAAGAAAACAATGCATTGCATATGTCGTAATTTACTTTTAAATCTACATCCGCTCGGACATTTTAAGGGTCGTAGCAGACGCGTTTTTAGGCTGTCATTTAAATCTTGCCGTTATCGGGAAATATAGGTTTGGGTATTTGGGGAATTTTCAGTAAAGTGCCTTGTCCATTGGTACGACAGACGTCGCATTTCTGGTGCACGCAGGACCACAAATGCAGTTTCGTTCTGCCAACTGGTGCGCCACCTGTTATACCCTCTGCACGAGCGGCTGCGTCCTGACGCCATGTCCGCCCCCCATCTCCGGATTTGCAGCGTCCAAATACATCCACCTTATGTGTATGATTATTTATGAAGAAATTTTTATAACGCTTATTGTCTCTGGCTCCGTCCATCGCCTAATTATTTGGAAGACGACCAATGCATTATGTGAACCCAGGACTTACATGTGTAATATTCTTGGTACCGTATTACTGTTTGCAGAGAGAATTTGTAAATATATATTGCCTCTTGGATCAGATAGACACCTTGGCAGCAAAAGCAGGTTATGAATTACTGGGCAAAAACGTTAAGTAAGCACGCAGAAAATTACCACGACAGTAAAGTAAGATCGTACTTATAGGCTATAGGCGAGGTTTAAATTTTTATTTCATGCTGGCATTAACGAAAGCTTTTCCCGTCATTATTTGATTAAAGACCTCCTTATACTGTAACCCGTGATCGTATTGCTTCGATTGTAAGGAATACACGTTATATTGTTTATAATCTTTAATACATATAATACCGGATTAGTTACAGGTCTCTTCCTGCAGTGCGTTTAATTTTGTACAGTAATAATTCACCAAACAATTAAAATCCTCAAGCAAACGGTTGAGTCAGCAGTGTTTGTAACTTAATTTCATCAGGAAAATCGCGAACTTACACCCTGGCTCCAAATTAAGTGTTTTGTGGTGTCGGCATGAATGTTTTTTTGTGTGCTGCTAGTATCCGCAGGCGTTCCATTATGTCCCGCAACCCAAAAATAAATTTCGTTGCGGGTTCGGGAACCCTGCAGACAGGTCTCTTTGTTAGTTTTTGTTAGGTCTCTTTCGTTAGTTTTGTCTACCAGTGGGTCCCTGATGCCATTTAATAATTTCATCCCATCAGAAACCTTTCGATTATAAACAACTTTAAGCCCGATTCCTTGGCCATAAACTGGCAGCGCTGCGTTGGGGGGAGTAGTGACTGACCCTGGCCGTCTCCATCACCCCAGGTCTCATTATTCTCTTCTACCTGGGTTTCTACGTCTTCCTGGCGGGGCTCTTCGTACTCACCATGTACGTGATGATGCAGACGCTGGATGACTACAAGCCCACGTACCAGGACAGGCTGGCCACGCCGGGTAAAACACGCGCATGCGCAAGTTTGTTTTCCGCTTAAAAAAAGTACTTTAGAAGTCTAAGTTGTAAAAAAAAGGAAATTTGGAGATAACTATATATCCCTAGAGACATAACATCAACCTGACGGAAGCTAAAATTAATAATACTTTGAGACACGTGTATTTAACATGTCTCCACAAAGATGGAAAGAGTCGTACACACCCACACAGAGAAATGAAAGATCTGTATGCTCTTTGGCACCAGGTATGATGATCCGGCCCAAGGGAGAGGCGCTGGAGATCGTCTACACCATGGACCACACTGAGAGCTGGGACATGTATGTTCAGGCCCTGGACAAGTTCCTCTCCCGTGAGTACAGCCCCCCACACTCGCATAGCAGTATTTCCTGTCAGGTTAAGGGTCAACTGACAGGCTCCTGTGGAGGAGTGACGTGACCTCATCTCTCCTCACCCCCGCCCCCCTCGCCACCCAGCCTACAACGACTCCTACCAGGCGCTGACCAATGACGAATGCCCCCCTGACCGCTATTACATCCAGGAGGACAGTGGAGATGTGCGCAACAACCCCAAACGTTCCTGCCAGTTCAACCGCACCCTACTGGAGGAGTGTTCCGGGGTGAAGGACCGTTATTATGGCTACAACACTGGCAAGCCCTGCATCCTCATCAAAATGAACCGTGTAAGTAAATGGAAGGAGGTGGTGGAGTTTCAGGAAGGTAAATGATCTGGGGAAACCTGTATCAGCTTTCCTCCTCATTTCGGCTAACAGTTCTATCTTTGTCAATCTTCTCAACGTGGTTTAATTGGAGCACGTCAGAAAGCAGTCTTTTATGGCATCTTTGGATGTTTTAGCCACAAGTCGTGTAGTTTCTGACAGTTAAATGGTTTACGTGCAATGTTTCTCGGCGTAGTTTTCAAGGACCCTCAGACGGTCCACGTTTTTAATCCCTCCAAGCTCCCAGCCAATCACACCGAATACCTGGAACGGCTGCATTGGGAACTGGGAGGGAGCAAAAATGTGGATCGTCTGAGGGTGCCCGAGGACTGGACTGAGATTGAAAGTGAAAATGAACACGACGGTCAGCTGAGGAATGTTGTAACGAAGGTTGAAGTTTTGGAGACTGCATTAAGAGGGGCGCCAGTGGAAATTAAGCTGGGAAGTATTCGTTCAGTCAGGGCAGGAGGTTGACAGCAAAATGGGCAGTTATGATGCGATAAGTGATGGTGTGAATTGCTACTAAGCGGCACCCTCCTCACCCCCCCAGGTTATTGGGATGCTGCCAGGGATCCACGGGCAGTCTCCGTATGTAACCTGCGGCGCTAAGGTGAGCCCCCCACCCTGAATGCCCTTCATCCCTAATAATACACTTTAGCCAACGATTTTAATTACCATTCAGGCAGAGTCTGCGGATACCTGCAGGTCCCGGTTTGGAGTCTTTAACCGTGACTCCCCCTGCTGGCCGACCCCGTTAGTGGTCTCACCGCGGCTCACTAACCATCCCGAGCATCTGTGTGTTCCTCTTTTGTCCGCCTGTTTGCTCAGCTGGAAGCCTTTGTGTGCAGCAACCTGAGCGCAGCTCCCTCCTTAACACCAGTGAAGCACTCCAGCGTATTTATTTCATTTTCACGTTTCTTTTCCAAGTGCGGTCATTCCCCCCCCCCCCCCCCCCCCCCCCCCCCCCCCTCCCCCCCCAACACGCCGCCCC
>JAABNY020000064.1:3736801-3746940 GCA_015164015.2 Brevimyrus niger
AGAGTGGTGCATTTTTTTTGGTTGGGTTTGAGTGGTTGGGGGGGTGGGGGGGGGGGGGGGAGGAAGGAATGGTTTTGGCGGGGTGAGGTTGGTGGGGGGGGGGGGGGGGGGGGGGGGGGGTCACTACTATGTACTCACCCCCTAAAATTTTTCATGATAGCAATAAAAGTGTTGACGGCTGGTGTTGAAAGAATTCATTTATTAGCATAATCGATTATTAAATAAATAATTTAAATTTCATATCCTAAGAGACATTTGCGGGACAAAATTGTGCAAGAGATTAAGAGGCTCATTCATTTTCATATATGCATACGTACATTGATTACATATTTAATTGAAACTTGAACTGTTTTAACCGCTTAAATTCCCCGTGTTTCCTATTTGTTCTAGCAGAGCGTTGTCAGGGCTGCCAGGGTTAAGCCCAGTCCCTTGGGAGCGGTCGTCATGGTTACAGTTATGGCACTGCGACGCCTCCAGCCAATTGCATACGAGCTGAGGAATATCATGCTGAGCCGCGTGGACGTTGCTTGGACGCTACTCCTTCTGCCCACCTCCCATCTCCTTCCCGATTGGACGTTTGCGCCTGTCAATCACTTGCATGTTTGCGGTTCATTTCTGTATGACGCAGACGCGGGGCTGCTCCCTTCTGGCCAGTTTGGCACGCCTCCGGGGTGCCGTTTGCCATGTGGGGGGGGAATCTGCTGATTGGCTGAAGGGGTAGCCTGAGCGCGTGGGGCGTTAAGCTCGAGGCTCTTGTCTCTCTCCATCCCCGTATTAGTTCCATCTTTTTCCATTCTCCTCTAATCTCCCAACCTGGTCTTCTAATCCAGATCACTTGTTTTGCACGTCTTTATCCCCCAGCCGATGTCGTTTTCTTCTCCTCCATAATCCCTCGTTCCTCTCGCATAAATTTGCCTCTATTACGCATTGTCTCAGTCATATCATCTTGCAGACATACTCCGGCTGTCTGTAACTGTCTATCCCATTGTCTAACTGTCGCATTCTGCCCTGTAGACGGACACATACACAATTATATTTTATATTCGCAAGTCTTTTCGAAAAACCCTGTCATTCGTACCGTAATACATTTATACCCACTGAAAAATCGAACAAGCGCTTATGATAATGAGATCAAGGACAATTACGTCTTTTGTTAATTAGTTTGGTGTGAGACACATTTTCTTTCACATTTATATGCAGTACACACCTGTTGGTTTCTCTCTGATCTAGATTAATTGCTACAATGTGAAAGATATTGAAATAATTGATGTAGGGCCTATCTAAATATCATTTGTCTACACAAACAATATTCATATAGCCTACGTATCTGCGTTTCTTGATTGTATAGATCTCTTATTAAGTTTTTACATTTTTATTTATTTGAGCAGGTGTTATCATTTACAAACTCCAAATTTAATTTACAAACTCCAGATTTCTTAATTGTGTGAACTTAATGTTTTTTCTTATTTCTCATTTATTCTTCCGACTCTGTTACGTAGTGAATTGGTTTGTATGCATGGAAACACTAACCGGGAACATAATTACAGACTAACCAAGGGTGTTGAGGGTTTAAGGTTATGGCGGAGGTTTGGGTTTACGGTAATCCTCTGCTCGTCTCCCTGCCGGTTTCCATTCAGCGCCCTTTGCTGAGCTAAATGCACGTATTGTTTTTGCCCACGTTAACTTTAATATTTTCGAGAAGCGAAGTACTTTGCGAGCAATTCAATTCGGATGTGATCTAAAACAATATACATACTAATATTTCTCCTAAGGCTGTACATATATTGGCGGTTGCAATATAATATGAAAATTAAATGAGAGATACAGACATATGATATATACACTTTTTGCCAACACGCAAAAACATTTACACTAATTTTTTATCCCTGTTTAATTTTAAAGAGCATATTATATTTATGGCAAGTACTTTACTAGTTGACGGCTATGTAGGTGTTGACCAGTGCTGATAATGTATTAACTACTCTCAATACTTGAAAGGTACGCAGATATCAAATACGTTTGACCAAATATTCACTAGTCTTTTGTTTTTGTTTATTTCTTTATTGCTATTTATCATGATTTTGGACGCTGCTTGTTGAGTTTTGCTAGCCATTCCCAAGTTGTTATAAAATGTTTCGTTATGGGTTTTACATTTGTTTGTGTTATTTAAATGAAAGTTACGGATGATTTTGGCTTGATTAATATTAGCCTCTTCAAGATAGCTGTGTCATAAATTTAATGTTTTTTTTTACGTTGCGCGTCAACTCATAATAATTTCTACCAAATTGCAGGAAATGACCCAACTTTTGCAATGCACAATTTCTAACTAGACAGAAATGCTTTGCGCAAATAGTCGTCGATCTTTAAAAATTTAACCTAAATAAATATTTTGAGAAACTTCTTAACCGAAGCAGGTTTTAATTTTTTCAATGTTGCTATATGTTTGTTTTTGTATTATCATATGTATAATAATTTTCATTGCTTGTGTCCACTGTAACGGTGATGCTAGACAAACCAATAAAATATTTTTTAAATGACATATATTTTTAAAAGGACATGATATTAATTCGGTGTTGAGATAAGTCTGGTGAGCCTGGTTTTATGGCTGCTGCCCGGTTGCGAGCGAGGTCGATGGCGCTCGATGAAGAAAGTTGCAAATCACCTCGCTTTAAACAAACATTTTATGCCTGATAGATGAGCAATGCCGAAAGCAATTTTCAGCAAAATTTTATTAAAGACTCTGACTTGACTACACCCCTTATTCTCGTGTGTGAAGTTGCTATGGGACGCGTGTGATACCGATCAGGGGCGGGAGAGTGTTCCGGGGGAGCGGGTGTCAGAGCTTAATTACTCTGAGGGGCTGAAGAGAATAATGAATGGGAGGGAGGATGGAATGACAGGAGTCAGGGGATGGATGGATGGATGTGGAGAGTCTGTGGTTAGGCGTGTACCCTGGGGAAGGCTGCAGGAATGTGATCTAGTAACTATACGACGGTCTTACAAAACACAAATCCCAATGAAAAAATGAAAAAAACTGCCTTAAAAGGAGCTAATTTTTGTCTCTGTCTCCGCGAGTGAATCAACAAAAACAAGACCAGACATTCCACAAGTAATTTCACCTAGATCGCATGCATAAAGCTACACCAGGAGATAATGAATTATACCTCACATTAAACCCACTAACAGGTTACATCTTCTTACACGTGATTCAGGAAATATTTGGCTCTCTGTATAGCCGATTAGTAGTTCAACGTAAGTGCTTAAACATAACCTGAGACATTCGGATCTTTTGGGACCTGTTTGATTGCCACCTCTTCCGGAGTCGCGGTCAGGAATCCCGACACTCCACCCCCTCCTCCCCCCACCCTGCCAGGAGCCCGGCAGCCTCCAGTCGGCTCTTCCGGAAACATCCATCGCGTTGGCGCCCTTCGCGCTGACGGACATTTCGGCCCATAGATGACAGTTATGGGAGAGAGGAAATGGAAAATAAGTGCATAAAGGACATGGAGGGAGGGAGAAAGAGGAAGTAATTGGAGAAAGAGAAGAAGAGAGAGAGGAAGAGAGAGGGATTACGCAGCATTAGAGGCACTTGAGTGTTTGAAATAGTCAGATCAAGAGGCATATAAGTATCCGGTAGATGTAAAATAGACCAAACACATACCGACACGTTGGCATATTCACTCATGAAGCACAGACTTGAGACACCTGGCAGGTTTATACCGTGTAAAATCACTCTTATACTCCTACACCGGGGTTCTTCAACTCTGGACCTCAATTCCAAATCCAGGCCATGTTTTCAGTTCTCCCAGGCAGTTAGTTTAATAATCACTGATTCTGATCGGTCAGAGGCTTCGCACCTGGCTCACGGTTAAAGGAAGGCTGGAAAACCAGCAGTGCTCAGACCTCAAGGGCCGTGAGTTGAATAACCCTGTCCTACACAATATTACTTTATTCAGTGTCCTCCTACTGATTCAGATACATAATCCAGATTTAATACATGAATACAAAATCACAAGCGAATGGCCCAAGGTCGACACAGTGGAGGGACACCCCTAGGAGACAAAAGTACAGACCACTAATATCAAGCTCTTAAGAGTTTCACAATGCCGATTTACCCCACCACTAGGAGTCGCGCCATGACATTATTCTCTTTAATTAATATTGGGGCACAGTCCCACATTTCGTCAGCTGAAAAGGTTAAAACATATTTACTGAGGGAAATCATGTGATTATTTTCAAAAGTGTAACATCTGGACTCCTTTGTCGTGAGGCGGTTAGTTTTTGGTACGGAGTCTTCGTCCGTGTGAACCACTAACCCCGTTCCCAGTTGAAGGGGCTCTCTCTTCACACCTCTAAGGCAGATCCAGCATGCCGTGTTCCTCGAGGGCCACTTCTGTCCTGGTGTACACCTCTGTGATGGCCCTGACCACTTTGTTCAGCACCAGTGTCGCCCCCTGCTGGTTCTGCACACACACCAGACTGAAGAAGTAGCCCCTATCCGGTATGGCGATGAAGGCCAGCTCAGCGGCGCGGCGCACCAGCCAGGTGTGGTGCCGAGACAGGCTCTCCTGGTAGGCCTCGCGGCACAGGTCCGAGGGGCTCCGGGCGCGGCCCCCGGGGGGTGGGCTCTCACTCAGCTTCTGCAGAAAGAGGCGGAGCCAGAGCAGGGCGCGGTGGAGCCGGAGGAGAGTCCTGCAGCCCGAGGATGTAAATTGGTGGAAGTCCACCAGGCCGATCTGCATTTCCGCGGTTATCATGGAGCGCACCGAGTGGTACGACCCCTCGTCCGTCTGAAGCCCCCTTGTAGGAGCCCCACTACCTAAACACGTGGCCCCGTCGCCGCAGCCCCCTTGGCTCTCCATGTCCTGCTGGGCCAGCTCACGGATGAGGCCGGTTTTGTCCTTTATCTCCTGGGTTATCAGCCCCACCATTGGGCCCAGGGCGTTCAGGAACCTGCAGCAGGGACATCGGAGGTGTCAGAGAGTAATGGAAGCGTGCTTAAACGAACACGGCAAATCCAGCGGGCGGAAAGCACATTTTCTGGGTGTGAAAAATGTCAAGGTGAAGTGATCCCGAATCAGTGAGAGCTGATAAAGGGATTCAGGACAAGAAGGGGCACTTTCATCAGCACCGTGCGACATCGCATTGAGGAGAACAGAGGAAGGCACTATTACAAAGCAGAATATAATTCACGATTAATATGCCTTATTTGGAGTAGTTTTGGGCATGATGATGGACAGCCCTCATAGATTTACTGAGTATGCAACACAACGATTTTCATTTTATAGTGCTGCACATACAGCATAAGAAGATAATTGGTAAAACACAGGACTATTTCTGAGTTTTCGTGTCGCCTCCAGTTGTTCCTGGATATACTGTGGCAAACACTGCACCTCTGCCTTAGACCAAAGTGATTCCTTTGCCATCTGTACAGTTTACCCAATCCGTTCCTTCCGACTCCGGTCCGTGTGTAGTGTACATGTGCGAATGTGTGTGTCAGTCGCATCTCTGACATTATGTGTTCTACCTGGGTCCCCCCTCTTCAAACGGGCATGGTCAAATGAATTGGACATTGGGGGTCGAACATGCTTGGGCACGGTACAGATGACCTGGCGTGGGTATATACCCTAAGGTAGACGCTCCTTGATTTTAAGGCAGCCCTTACTTGATGAGCTCATCCCAGCTGGAGAGGTATGGCTGCATCAGGATGTCGGTGCCGGGGTCCAAAGCGGCGCGGAGGTGGGACACCAGCTGGGACACCTGGAAATCCTGACCAGGACACTCACGCAGAAACAAGCTGTCAATGATCTCCTCATCACTGCCGTCATCGGACAAGTTCAGTCCCCCAGGCTGGTGTGAGGGAGAGAATGATGTCATTATATTGCTAGGCACCTGTCAGTTACCAGCCAGGGTTAGTCATTAAATCAGCAGTGACCTCACTTCCTTGTCATTTCCTCACTTCCTGTGTGTCTCCTTTACCTGCTTTTTCCCTATATCTGCCCCATTTCCGTCCCCTTTTCTTACCTTGTTAGGCCAGTTGTAGGAACACTTTACTGATAATTATGGGCTTATCTCTCTTTATTTGATTCGCCGGCGTTCAGCGTCCATTTCAGATGGCTACATGCCTTCTGGTGACCTGCTCTAGATTCTGTTTATATTCTGGAATGTTCTAGGCTGTAGAATCCCTGTTGGCTGTTAGCCATTAGCCATCAGCGTGTATGAGAGGTGCTGTGGAGGTTTGTGTGTCACCCTTACCATTTGCATTTGGGTGTACTCCTTTGGGCAAGGGCGCCAGAAATCCGGCAGGTTCCCCTCTGCGGAGGGCGACGGAAAATGGGAAAGACAGAAGGAGAGATTTAACATGTTTTTATTCAAAATTGACAATTAGCTTCACTGTCAGAGTAGCTGGTTTATCTGGTGCCAGAGAACAAGAGCGTCATAAACGAAGGGGGCCAACGTAACCAGTGCAAAGATCAAACACACGAAGAGCAAACAACTGAGTGAGACTGGAAAAGTGCCCATGTGTGGTGTCAACCCCCCCACCCCCACCCCACAACACTTGGACAGGGCATTCAGTAAGGGCTGCGTGGGTTGTTGTGAGTGAGGGACGAGACAAAGAACAAGAAAGGCACAGACAGCAGGGGGCATGGCGGTTAAGGAACCCAAGAAGCCCAAAGAAAAAGGGATATTGGTTTGTTACCCAGGAGGGTCCCTCCTTTCCAATGAGGAAAAGTCCTCCGAACATTAAACACCCAGCCTTGCAGTTGTGGTGGAAACGTTGCACTTTTTAACTGATCTGTTACACGGCTTGGTGTACAGGGACCCCCTTCCCGGTGAGGCGGACACAAATTTGTGTGTTCCAGACTAACCGTGGTCACCGGCAGAATCCTGTGGAACGGCGTGAGACAGCCGCCAAAAAACACGGACTGTACCTGACAGACCACAAGGAACACAATTCGGGAAGGGGTCCCGGCACCCATGTGCGTCCCGGCACACTCACGGAGCCACATGGAGCCCAGGAAGACGATCACAAGCAGGACGGCCACACCGGCCCGGCCGCCCACGCCCATCCTGGCTCCTCGTCACGCCGCTCCACTCCTGCACCAGCGCTATCCGTCCATCTTCCACCTCTCTGTCTCTTTCTCGGCCCGCTCTTCTCCTCGAGGTCGCTTCCGGCTCAGAAATCCAAACCAGTCCCAGAGCCTTCCGGAATGTTCCTGAGTTATTCCCAGCTGGGCTCAGCTGCGTCTCCCTTCTCCCTGTCTCCGTCCCTCCTCATGTCTCCCCCTCTCCTCTGTCTCTTGCCGTTTCTGCTCCTCTTGTTCTTGTCTCCTTTTTATTGCTCGTTCCAGAGTCCAGAGATTAGCTCCGGTCGGCCATATATGGGCGGCAGTGTGACCGAGAGTGACCTCCTCTCAAACACCCAAGTCCCCCATGGACAGCTGAATCTCCTCCTTCCTTTATATCTATATGACTATCTTGTCATATTTGGGTGACTCTGTAGCTCAGACTCTGGTAGGTCTGTCTTCGGCTCGGACTTGAGACACCAACACGACCGTGGTGTTTCTGTGCCCAGCTGGCCGACGTCACTCGTGAGCCGCGCGGGTTCTGGTCCTCCACCGTTCCCGTCCTCCTGGTCAAAAGGCGCTGGGATATCAGGGCGCCAACGCTGTACAGCAAAGTTCCCAGTAAATTAAAGACCGCCGTGGTTGTGGTGAAAGTTTTTGAACTGGTTTAAGTCCCTGTTGCTGTCGATGTCTTAGTTAGTAATGTTAAAAAAAAATATATGTTAAAATGTTAGCATGTTAGTTGGACATTTGGATGGGGGGGGGTAGAAAATAACACATGAAAACAAAAGTTTTACTACAAAATGATTCTTTATTTGCTATTTACAAAAGAGCACTTTTCACACCTTGCTGCCCTAAAGCAAACACACACGTAGACCGTCGCGAGGGAGGCTTGGGTTCTAAGCACAGGGTCAAGTTGCTTCTCCAGTGTCCCGGGGGAATTCTGGGATGGGTTACGAGCTTCATTCAAGGGTCCGATGAAGCCGTAACTGTTTCGCCGAGGCTCAAACTGGCGATCGCAGGCCTAAACCACTGAGCCGCACATCACCGTATGACCGCAAAATACCCAACGCGACGACGTATAACCTGACAGGTAATTTGCATGCAGTCGTGTTAGGTTTTCCTCTGTATGCCAGTATTTAATTACGGCTGTATTTTGCATTCCCGAGGAGACGGGCGGCGTTTGCTGCGGCGTGTACACCGAGGTCCTGTTCAACAGCACTGATACCCGGTGCATTATCGCGATAATAAATGTCTGATCGGAGTGTTTTTGGTGGGGGAGTTGGGTTGTCCCATGTTCCCTGTTTATCTCTCTCACTGCTAGCATGGACTCTGGACTGAGGGGAAGCCGGGTGGCTGATTCAGACATGCAGACACACACGTAAAGTACATACAAAGCTTGTATCTCCCGACAGACGCTTATACCTGAAAGGTTCCTGGGTCTCTGCGCTCCGTGTTTTCCAGAGCAGCTCAGGGTTCAAGGGACTCCAGGAAGCGCGCGACCACGATTGCGGATGATCCCTGTGTCTCCGTTCACTTGATCAGTTCCGCTAAACAGCGCCGTCAGCCTGCGATGTGACGCTGTGAATATCAATCCCGCAGTGGGAACGAATGGCAACAACGTGTCAACGATTGGCAGTGATGATTGCGTGTGGGACACACATTCAGACCTTTGTATGTGTGCGCCCCCCCCCTAGCTTTGATCCCGCTTCCTGGCTGACCTCTGCCTTGGCCGTTATCTCTTCGAGCGCCCGGGCATTTTACAGTAGCTATTTACCCTGGACAGCCTGTATGGGTCACCCTGTCAGCAAGCGGTCGATGCAGAAAATAGGCTTACATGCTCACTGGAGTAACCAGATGCGGACGACAGTCAGAGGTTGTTGTAAGGATTCTGCAAGACAGCCCCCCGTACAGTTATATGCAAACCACCAGCACTGACAGATAGACAAATTTACCCGCACCTGGCTCTCATTCAGACTCATTCACAACGAACATTGACAATTCCTGGCACTCCCGCTTCCTATTGGCCACCGCTGAGTGGCCGGGGCGGCTCCCATTGGCCGGGGGTCACTGTTGCTTATGCGCAGTTGCCTAAATCGGCTGGGCCAGAAGGCACGGTGACAGGGGGGGCTTATAGCCACGGTGGATATTTGACTCCGCTGTGGGTGTCGTGAGGACAGAGTACAAGAGAGCCCCCCCCTCCCTGGTGAGGTGGGGCAGTTTTCCAGGTAACTAGATGCCGCTGCGGTAGGGCGGTGTGACACACGGCACCTCCTGACAGGTGTCCCTCGTGCCACTTGATCTGCCACTTGAAACTCACTTTCACCAGGTGCAGGTGTGCGACACGTCACCCCGGCCACCTTACACCCTGCGCCTCCGCCCGTGCCGCATCAAGCTGGGGGA
The DNA here is from genome assembly GCA_015164015.2 of Brevimyrus niger. Lineage (NCBI taxonomy): Eukaryota > Metazoa > Chordata > Actinopteri > Osteoglossiformes > Mormyridae > Brevimyrus > Brevimyrus niger. The sequence goes on from JAABNY020000064.1 coordinate 3,746,272, forward strand.
CCATTTCAGTACATTTCATTTCTGGCTTCCTGCCCAACCACTTTTAACCGTCATGCCACCTAGTGGCAGACTGCGGTACTCATCAACCTGTCGTGCTGCTTTCCTCTAGCTATACGTAGCATGCTGCAACTTCGGCTGACGGTCTTCTGAAGCGGGTCTGTCACTACCTTACACCGGCAGCGATACGCGAGGAGGACGCGAGGCGAGCTCTGATGCCAGGCAAGCAGAGCACGCAAGGTGAAGGACACAAACCCGATACCTATCCGGTTAATATTTGATTGAGAGAAGTACAGGGGGGAGATAGGTGCAGCATATCCACTTTCGAGACAGCACTTTGGAGGGGCAGTGTGTGGTTCAGTGGGTTAGGATGCTGTGGTTGTGATCAGAATGTTGCTGGTTCAAATCCTAGGCTGAGCAGAATGATGTCGCCATTGGGCCCCTGGGCAAGGTGCTTTGGCTCTAATTTCTCCACGGACTGTCTGACCCTGCTTTCAGAAATGACTTTGGGGTTTATTTATCTGGCACTCTGATACCACTTTGGCTGAGATGTTCATATCAGAGGGAGGTGTAGAGGGAGGGTATAGAGGGAGGTGGGGGCATTAGTGTGGCAGCTGAATGGAAAGCAGCCCACAAAATCAGGCTGCTTCCCTGCATTGTGTCCTGTTAGGA
>JAABNY020000064.1:3755836-3767854 GCA_015164015.2 Brevimyrus niger
GGCCAAACCGCCGCTTCTGGCGCCTAGGTAAATTAAACCCCCCCCCCCCCCCAACATCTTAGTTACCTCAAAATAAATATAAATATGCTAAAGGTAAAAAAAAAAAATTATCTAAAGAGAATTAGGAAAATAAGGGATGTTGAAAGGTCTGTTTAGGTTCAAAGGACAGGATGGAAAGGAGAGCTAGAATTAAAATGGTCAGGATTAGGATTAGGCTTAGATTTAACTCTAGGGTACTACAAAACCACACCAGGCTGACCGTGTGTCTTTGGTGCCCCCTAGTGGACGGCATTGATGTAAGCACGACAGCCAGCTTGTACAAGAGTCTAGCACAAGCCGCCCCGGAGATCAAGGAGTGCGTGGACGCCTGCAACTTCGTCGCGCAGAGCACCAGGGAGCAGAACGACATCGGATCCGTAAGTGATGAATCGGGGGCTGCCATCGAGCAGCAGGCAGGGAATGTGAGCCGGTTTAATTAGGGCCTGACCTGCAACTGAGACCCGGGGCAAAGTACTGCATTGAAGCCGGGAAGAGCTGAGGCTGAGGCCCTCTAGGGGCCCAGAGGTGTAAACTCTTTGTGTTACTATGCTTTTGTCCATATCAATGTTGCTTTTAGTTTGTGTGGAACCCTAAGGACCACCCCCCCCCCTCCAGCTAACCCTATACAGCCCCCTCCGTGCCAAAATAAATGTGTGTGGACCTTCCATCTTCTGCTCCGCTGCCAAAAAAAAATAATAATAATCTCCATTAAGACATTTGGACTAATGCGAACAATGCAACAAGTAATGATGCAATTTTAACTTTATAAATATAAAAATATATACAAATAAGATTCATAAATATCAAAAGAGGTAGCAAAGACAACTAACTGTGGTGTATAAATTAAAAAATTAAAAAAGAGAATCTAATTATACTAGCGTGACTTTAGCCGGTTTCATCACATGCATTATACCCATAAAGAGATGAAAGTGCTGCGTTCCTTTATCTTTTATGTTTCTCTTTTTCTTCTTTCCTCCTTTTTTCTAAACTGGGCCCCTGATGCCTCAGACTTTTCCTTATCCATTCGCATTAATTCAGCACTTGAGCATCAATACATCCCCCATCAAACTCTGCCAGGCACAGGCACCTCGAACCCTGCGCTTCCGATGGGTCCATATCTGCGGCTCATGTTTCCATGTATAAACCAGGACTGTCTTTTCCTTCCTCTCTCGCTCTCTCTCTCTCTCCCCCTCTCTCACTCTCTGGCCCACTTCTACCTGTTCCTCAGGAGACAGAGAGCTGGGTGCTGATTGGCCAGATGATGGACAAAGTGTGCTTCTGGGCCGCCCTCCTGCTGTTCTCCATTGGGACGGTGGCCATCTTCCTGATGGGACACTTCAACCAGGTTCCTGAGTTCCCCTTCCCAGGGGAGAACAAGCCCTATGCCCCACCGTAGCAAGCGGGACCTCACGGCGCGCCCTAGCGGCTGTGCATAAATAACTTCTGCAGCTGGTGCCACACCTTAATGTTACAATCTAAATTTCTTCTCCACGTCTTCCTGGATAATCATGAGAACAATGTTAATTATAATTATATTGTTATCAATTTATAGTATTTTATTATTATTATTATTATTATTATTATCTTACCCATTTATATAGTTCAGGATAATTACTTGCCAAAATGTTAATATTATGTCAGGCAAAAATTAATTGTATACATTTTTAAGAATAATGCTTAAATCTTTGACTTGCGAATGTTTGTGTACAGAGTTGAGAGTGTCCATGTGCAACGCCATGTATAAATGTTACACAAAATCAAACAATTGTATGAAATTAAGTTTCATAAAATTCAACTTTGTGTCATGAGGATGTCCTTCCCGTGTTTGTTGTCAGTTGAGCCAAATTTCACATGTTGTCATCAAAACATTCATTTTCTTAACCTGATCTAATTACTGCTCACAAACAATAGGGGAATGTGAGGTGATTGGTGCCAGGGGGAGGGGTAGTTGTGCCACCCCCTGTTTCTAGGGAACCATAGAAGAAATCGGTCATGTGACCACACATTTTTGAAGAGTCAGCCATTTTGCTCATCCTGCAAGGAAGAGAGCCTAATTGCATGAGAGGTAAGCACATTTAAGTTCAAAAACCTGTTTTTAGCCTCTCAAATTAAGATTCCTATGATCAAGGTTTTTTTGATTGTTGTGTCTGAACAGTTATAGAGAAGTTTGAAAACATTTCACACTTGTTTTAGTGCTTTGGTGAGCTACACTGTGAGACTATACAGCTAGCATGATGTTAGCTCAAACTGCAGGATGATGCATTTTTGTCCAAAAGGATGGTTAGGGTGATTTGTGCCGAAGAGCCTGTATTCTTACATTTTATCACTAAAACTATGTGACATTTTTAATTTTATACTAAATATAGAAATAAACCATAATAGCACAGAGTTATAAAAGGAAGACAGGCAGGGCTTCCACTCCTCAAGCCGACATGGACAGAGCAGTGAAAGAGGTGGAGAAGGGGAAGTAGTAAGAGGTCTGTGGATGGAAAGGCCATCTTCACTTTCAAAGAAAACAATGGGGGAGTCACCCCTAGAGAAGATGTGCAGGAGAAACTACCCACAGCACAAAGACTTGGTGGCGCAGCCAGAAGGGAGCAAAAATTTATATTCCCCTGTAGCTTCGACAAGTGGGGTGTCATGTTGGTGGCCAGATCTGTGAAGAGACCTGCAGTCAATCTGGTCTTCATTTGAATTTCATTTCGTCCTGATACATGTCCTCATGTGGCGTAATAGGCTTGTAGAAAATTGGCCTTTGATGAGCAATTTTGTATTTAGTTTGTCCAGCTTTTATATAGAATTACAGTTTCTGAGATCAAAATATACTGTTTTACTTCAATAATCAAAGAAACAATTTGCCTCAATGTATTCTCTCCATAGGTACAACTTGCCCCACTCCGGGGGCAAGTTCAGCCACGAGACCACTTTTTTTCAGAAAGCTATATTCCTTAAATACTGTATTTCAGATCCAAAGTGATTGTTTCCATGGATGCACCACACCCCGAAATATATGGACATATTTTATTTGGAAGTATTACTGTCATGGCCTTAATTTAAAGTCACTTTAACTAAAAACTGACACAACTCACCCCACTCTCCCCTATTTAAAAAAAAATAAGATGTTAATTTCTTGAAAATGGTCATTTAGTTGCTTTGAACTGACGTGGACAAATTCGCAGTGGCATCAAATTCCTTAGTGGAAGACACTATCCTATTAAACAGACTTCATTGAACCCTTTAAAAATTCTAACAGAAGTTGGCGCAAACTGACCTTGACGCAATACTACCACCAGATGCCACTGTTTATCCATTTTATTGGGTACTCGTTTTAGATCACGTCTTGCTTTCAAATCACTCCAAACAATCTACTCCAAAAAATATCTCGCGACTAGCATAGCTAGTGTACTGTTTTATACGCACCCACATCTCAACGACGCAACTTTAATCCATCCTGTATGGCAACGATATAAAGTTAAATGTTTCGTAATCATGTGCTGTGGCGCAGTTGCCCAGTGCCACAACACCGCAGTTAATAAATAACTTGTAGAGACGTGCATGTTAAATAAACTCGACACTCTCGAAACGCCGTAGGAAACTGAGCTCCCGTCGCTGCCGTGAATTGTTAGGAAGTGCCGCAAAGGCGCTGCACAGTTATGCCTGATGTATGTGGAAAATCTCTGCATGCTGACAATGTAGCGTTGAAACACTAATTTCCCCAGTATTTGTGTACCGGAATCAGAATCTGATTCTGGGTGTCGCCTTGGGGAAGGTTATTTGCGGCAGGAGGGGCAATACATGTGTCATTTAAAATCAAACAGACATAATCTGCCCGGTGGCATTTTTAGGCACTACACTTTGTTTATTTTCTTCCGCTGCCGCCACGTCTGTCAGGACTGTGATATGCGGCAAAAACGGGGACGGCGGACCCCCCCGGACCCCAGTAAATAGCCAGGAGAACCTCAGCTCCGGGGTATAAGCTGCGATCGCTGCGCAGATATTTTTATAGCTTATTTTTGGGATCTTTTAATGTTAATTTCCTTGCAAATGAGAACATGTGACGCCAGATGGAGATCAACTTAAGTAGACCTACTATATAAAATATTACCGTGATGACAAAAACGTGATACAAAAAACGGTACCCATAACAACGATTTGTTTTCGTCCTGTTTTGGATGGTTTGGGTTTGAAGCGCTAGTGTCGTCTAGGTATAGTTTCAGAATGACTGGATATTGTCAGTAAGTAAACTCCAGCCCGTGAGGTAAGTCCCGTGCTGTGGCAGCTATACTGATTAATATTCATTAATGTTCACATTTCTTGAAACTTCCATTCTCTTCGCAGAACAGTAAAAACAAAACCCAATTTTCAATCTACACTGGCAAAACCTTTGACTCATCTTGCAAAATCGAATCTACTCAAGACCATTTTTCTCAGCTAAAAACCCAACTCTGCTTTAAGATCATGCATCAAGCCATTCAGTACAAAAACACTACTGAGCAGTCACTATACACTATTTTAAAAATGTTAAAACAATACGAGTCAAAACTGTTATAGGCGTAAAGAGAAGCATGTTTACTGTAAATGTGGGTTTTGTCATCTTGAGTTGGAAATTGAAAACCAACCGAATATAGTGAAAAATGTTGTTTAGTAAAAATGTGTGTATACAACTATATTCAAAGCAATATGTAAATTAAGTTTGCAGTATTCAGTACTCCACAAAGTTACTTTACAGGAGAAAATAAAAAGTCCATTACTGGCTGTTTTTAACTTTTGCATGCAGCCTGTGTTTTCTATTTTGCATCAAAGTTCCCCTTAGTGCAAAATGTGTTTACATGAATGAGAATGTGTTTAGAGTTTTGCAAAACGGGTGATTCAGATCATCAAATTGTGTATAAATAGGTGAGCACTGTTTAAAGTTTCACCAAATGAGTGACTGACTCAAGAAACGAGTTTTGGCATTTAACGGGATTGTTCCAAAAATGACGTTTAGTGTTTTGGCAGTTCAGAAAAACTGTAATTCAGTTGTTTCTTCCTGACTCTATTATGGCCATTTCCTGAGGCAAAACCATCAAAACATATAATTGATGTTGGTGCTCACCATAAACAGCGGTCATGAAAACTCTGCTGCTTATAGTATGTACACACATGAATATCTTTCTCAATCTCAGTGCCTGTACTCTGGATATACGGGAGCTACTGACTGAGCCTCTGTACATTATACTGGCGCTAGTGATGAGAGTCAATGGAATGTAAGGAAATCCTGGAAATCAATTGCAGGAAATTGAAGTTTGCCACAGTGAGGGAGTACTTTTGACCCTCAGCTGGCACTACTCTTTACATGCTTCGTAGACGACGTCTGATTGCGTGATTTATCTAAAGCGGGTTGGAGAGCACTTAATCATGAATCCAAGGCCAAGCTTTCGTACACTACCAAGTTTGCCTGTCAGGTGTTGCCTGGACACGCCTTTCCTAGCGGTCCCACCCGTTGGCTTACGCAGAATTCCGATTGGCTGGCTTCCCTGCCATTCTGTCATGCGCAGCCGATATCTCGACCAATGGAAAAGTCCACCTTAGATCATTTTTAGATGCGGGCACGGCGAAGGAGCCACGCTGGGTGTGGTGAAATGGGCAGTACGTGGGGGGGCGTACGGGAGCGGCGAACTTCAGATCACACCCAAAGGCAAACTTGTATCTCCTCCACCTACCCGCTACATATTTGAGCAAAACTGTACTTTTCAAAGCCCGTATCGGCTGTTGTTTCCATCTCTGTTTTGCAACCCATAAGTCGGCGAATTATCTCTATTCTGGTCAGGTCCAGGCAGTGGCTTTTTTTGACATACTTCGCATGCGAGTGAAATGTAGTCAGGAAGAAGCACACCGTAGGGATGGGACCTCTGTTGTGACTGACCATCACGTGAAAATGCTAGTGGGGTCTGACGCCCGTTCCTTTATTTCACCGTAAAGATGCGACAGGCAAGTCTGAAATCATAACCCAGCCGCAGGAGTTGCCACACAGGATACAGGATCGACTCGACTTCCCTTCCGCGGCTCGTGAAACCCCAGTGCGCCGCACGGGTTTCGTGGGCAAAACACGGATTTCGTGCTTTTCTTTTTAGAGGCTGAGCATTTCGCAGAAATACGGTAAGACCTTTCCGTCACTCGCGTTTTCCCTGAGAAACTTTGGGTGGGGAATGATTGAAATGGGCCGAAAAAACAAATGGAGAAGGAAAGATATCCACACGCGAAGTTACGGGACAGACGGGTCTTTCAGCTGCATTTCGTATTAGTGACACCTAACTAGGCAGCCAGCGAAGGTTATCGGAAAAGTAAGTACATGAATATGAAGGAATTAATGCGCTAAAAGTTTCTGGTAGAAATGGCAGGCATCCCCGGCTCGTGACCCCTTCAGCACATAGGTGTGAGACATCGTGTAGGAAACCTCCCAGCAAGTTATGGCAACAGCCTTCTGCTTTCGTTGAGGGGTTAAGATGCGCAAAGGTTTTGAAGAGTAAAGCATAGATGTGATTAAAAAAGGATGTAGCGTTTCTCATATTCGTCTGTTTTGATAGCCGCCAGTGGCATTTATCCACGGTGTGGGAAGAGGATGGCCGCGGCGAGCTGGCACTGTCCCATGAGAATTGGCCAAGCGCCCTGTTCAACAGGGATTGTGTTTTCTGGGAACACTTATGGCTTGTTTTGGTCCGGTTCGGTTCGGTCACCCGAAATGTTTCCAGCTGTAAGTAACTGTGCTCGAATGTCCCCGATCGTCGTTTCAAGTGGAGAATTAACTTAGTCTGGCATTTCTGTAAGTCATGGTAAATATATGCAGATTTGCGAAAGAGGAGAGAAGAAATGTCTGAATATAACAACCAGACTCACATGAGACGGATGAGTCAAATGTTGAAGCTACATTGTGGTAGACAGTGATAAAAACTATTTTCCATCTGGGCTACTTCTTTTTTATTGTTATATGGATAGTATTTAAACGAACATAAAATTTTACCGGTAATAGTAAAATGTCCGTATGGCTGCTGTTATTAAATTGGGTTACATAATAAATTGATTTGTTTAGTAAAAAATTGAGTTGTTTGTACAAGTGATTCACGAGTGCAATATATTCATGTATCGCTGTAGTGCAACGTCTTAGTTGGTCTCAGGTCATATGGCATTATTGTGATTACATTTCTGTTTTGCATAGGTGCATTATTCTGCCTGGGATGTGATGATTTAGAAAAAGGAATTAATGAGGAACCTACCTTATCTGAAGCATAGTTTGATAGAAATGCCGTGAGTGAAATAACGTTAATTATTAATGTTGAATGATATCCCATTTGACCAAGTATCAGATAGCCTGAGAGGATAGGTGCGTTTCTGTGTCGATGCGTGTGGTGGAAAGGAAAGAGAGACCCGGGGAAGTCGGGTCTGACACCAGAATCTGGCGGCACAAAGGGACCGGTATAACCCGAGCCGGCTCCAGTAGTCAGGTACGTGTCCGTCTTAAAAGCCGGTTGTCTTGGCAGCGTGGAAGGTGGCCAATCAGCAGCCAGTGCCCGCGCACGCACGTGGCAGAGCATTTAAAAGGTTGCTGGCGAAATCCGTCACCCGTGGTGAACACGCCGGCCGACGCCTTTTTCCGCCCAAAAGCTTGGGTGTGTGTTTAGGCCACTGATCAACTGGCGGCCCGCTGAGGCGTTCAATCCGGCCCGCGACTGGATTACAAAATTGTGAGGATCAAAAAGAAAATAGTGGTCCAGTCTCTTGTCAGAATAACCACCATTTATGACTATACTATAAACATTAAACATAATGCCACCTCAAACGTCTGCTTTACGGATTATGGTAATTTAATTTTATTTTCATTGCTTCCAGTAATAACGGTGAAGAAGTTGCATAATGAGAAAAGACGTAAACACCAAAATTTCCCGGATGTGTCACCCACGCCGAAACGGCAGGTGAACAGGCTGTGAAATGATTAGCAAGTAATCACATTCCGGATCGGACCACTTTGCCTTCTTGACATGTGCAGGATATGCCAGTATCTGCCTCCTGTTGCTCGGTTCAAAGCGGTTAGTCCTGCTTTCCTGTGCCATGCCTTGTTTCTGCGGCTTGTGAGACTTGCCTGACACGTTGAACTTGTACACATTTTCCTAGGATTGTTTGGTCTATGGCTTTTGAAATAACCAAACCGAGCAAACCGTATTGTGCTTGCAGTGTTACAGAAGAGTAAGGGATCTCTGGATTTGTTTCCTAACCTGACATTATTTTGGGAGGATCTTCTTCACAAGGACATTGAAAACAGGAATAAAACTTGTTTGGATATTTACCTTCAAATAGATAAAATAGTTGCAGCGGTTTGGTATTCATGCTTTGTCGTCTGTGTGGTGATTTATTTTGTAAGAATGCTCCTGCACAATCAGTTATGTAAGCTGCATGGGTGCTCCTTTCCGAGAAGCTCACCTTTAACCCGCAGAGCATTCATCTGACAATGATCATGACCTTGTGTTTGTCAGAGAGAGAGAGAGAGGGAGAGAATGAGACAGACAGAGACTTCGACACAGGACGTAATAAGCAGTTATATATAAACTGGACCTTTTGGAGTCCTGTTTGTCATTTATCAGAGGCCCTAAAATGCAACACAGCTTTTTAAATCAATGGTTGTGTTAAATTCAGTTATTTTTTTTACTTATTTGATTGCATAGCTGTTTAGTGTCTATACATGTCCTCTTTCTTTTGGCTGAATATATGATTAAGCTGTCTGCCCTTGTGTATCGTTTAATATATATAAACCACAGACATATAATTATTTTTGAAGCCTTTGGTTAATGTGGGGAGTTTAAATGACAGATTACTTTACATTAAGGTTCCGCTCGTGGAGGGCCAGAATCCAACACGTTTTGTAGATTTCCCTGCTCAAACACGCCTGAATCAGCTAATTACCAGGTGTAGTAGGTGTGTTTCAATAATGAAATCTGCAGACTGTGGAATGATGCTTCATGTTGCGCAGGTTTGTTTTTGCGTGTGTATATATAAACTCGTGTGTGTCTGTGTTCCCCTCCCCCTGTGTTTACTGAGGTCTGTCACCATTCTCCTCTGTGAGCTGAATTCTGGTGTAGTCACATGGTTTACATCCGATTGGCTCTTTCCAGACCCCGCCCATCATCCGGACACCAATGCCAGTCGTCCCCGCTGTCCCATTCAGCGCACTACAGCATTTAGCAATCACTATAAAAGCATGTGATTTGCATAAAGTAAAAGCAGGCAGTGTTTACAGCCTTGTGGGACTCGCTGTGCGTCGACCTAAACTAACGATGACCGCCAACGTGGCGGGTCCGCCCCGGAAGGAATTCAGCTCGCACTCTCAGCTACATTTGTGTCCCTTGTCCTCTGCAGAGTGACAGGGAGCAGCGTCGGTCCAACGGCATGGCTAACGTGGAGGAGCCCGTAGTGGAGGCGTCGCATGCTCACGGGCTGATGAAGAGGTTCCACTCTAAGGACGAGAGCCCCCTGACCCAGGACGAGCTGGACTCCTTGATGCAGCACGGCGGTAAGGATATGAATCTCTCACGGAGGCGACCGGGTCGCAGTGTGTGAGAGTGAGAGAACCCCACCGGCACTGACGATCAGTGGCTGGTTTAACCCAATCACAACCGGCCAAGTCACATGAAGGGGAGTGGCTGTGAGCTTTCAAGCCCCCTAATAAGAATGTTGTGGGTTCAGTTACGTGGTCACATGACTTGTCTCATGACTGCACAAACCGCTAAATCCATCTCTGACGGTAAGAAGGTTCCAAGCTGTGAGCATTACTGCTGTTTGCCTGATGGAGTTGAGTGGGTGCGGTCTGGTGGGCTGCTGTTGCGTGACACACTGATAAGTGTGTGTGTGCGCGACACAGAAGTGCGCTCCTTCATCCTGGTCCACCGTCTGCGTGCCATCCACGAGGTCGGGGTGACGCTGTTTCTGCGGGGGATCCCGGTGACCTGCAAGGTGGACGTCACTGAGAGGCACACCACACGATCCAAGGTTAGGCTGTCATATTGTGTGTGTGTGTGCACGCAAACTCACTGTTTCATAATTGATTATTAATATTCATGCATATAAAATGCATTCTTGTACATTTAATTGGGGAAGTAGAAAAAAAACCAAACAACTGCGCACAAGTCGGCCAATCAGAGCGCAGCATGGAATACTGCGAAAATAGAGAGAGATTCTCCGAAACATTGACTGCTCCTTATGGTCCTTTTCGGGCTTCCTGTGCGTCTTAATGGATCTTTCGGTCTAGGAGGGGCCCTGAGCTGCATTAGTTTGAAGTGGCAGTTCTGCTTTGCCGTCAGCGGCCACGTGGCCCCGGACAGAGCAGCGTCGCGGTTTAGACCCTGACCATCCCGATACTGCAAACGCAGCAAATGAGTCATCACTGGTCAGAAATGTATGAATCAGATCTTCATTAATAAAAGCAGCAAGTCTGGCGGAATGACCTTGTGGCCTCTTGCATTTCTGATGGTTTTGTTTATAAGAATGTGAGACGTAAACACCCCCTCCCCCGCCACTCCCCCGCCACAGGTGCGTGTGTCCACACTGTACACTGTCCACCTGACGCACGGCGACTTCAACTGGATTATCAAGCGAAAGTACAAGCATTTCCAGGACCTTCACCGTGACCTTTACAAGCACAAGATGATGATCAGCTTCCTCCCCCTGGGAAGGTCGGACACCTCCATCTATGATCCACTCCTCCTCTCCCTCACACTCTCTCTCTCTCTCTCTCTCTCATCCCACCTCCTGTGCCTCCTCTCCCCCAGGTTTGCTACTCAGAGGCAGGAACTTGGCGCCCTACCAGAGGAGATGCCATCTTTGCATAACAATGAAAGAGGCAGGAGGGCATCCAGCAAGCCGGTACGCCCCCATGTGGGGCGGCGCCCACGCGCTCTCACACTTGCATTCTCTGTATTTATCGTCCTGAAAATTCCATGTCCCTGTCCGGTCACTGCAGAAACACCTGGAGGAGTATCTGAACGGGCTGCTGGAGCACAGCTTCTACAGGAACTACCACCGCATGGTGAGGCAGTGGGCACACTGCACACACTGTACGCACTGCACACACTGTACGCACTGTACACACTGTATGCACTGTACGCACTGCACACACTGTACGCACTGCACACAATGCCCACGTGCACACACACGCACACACTGCATGCACACACATGCACTGCACACTGCCTCCCCATCTGGTTTCTGTTCTCCTTCCAGCTGGAGTTCCTGGATGTCGGTCCTCTTTCCTTCATCAGAGATCTGGGGCCTAAAGGGCTGTGAGTTTCACACTCCTGCCGCGTGTGTGTGTGTGTCTAGAATTTTATTTTTCATGAGTATTTACGTAACGGGCTGGTCCCAGATCTTTATCCATCTGTGGGATACCCCTCCCACTTTTCCCTCCTGGCTCAGCCCACTTCTCGTTCATGGTCACACTCGCTCCCAATTGGCTAAAACACAGTGATTGACAGCTGATGTTGGTCCCGCCCCTTCCCTTACAGGGAGGGCTTCGTGCAGAAGCGTTCGGGGGGTCACCGCATCCTGGGCCTGAACTGCTTCGGCCATCACCAGCTCTGCTTCCGCTGGTCGCGGCGCTGGCTGGTCGTGAAGGACTCCTTCCTGATGTACATGTCCCCGGACGCCGAGGTGATCTCCTTTGTGCTGCTTTTCAACCCCGAGTTGGAGGTTCTGGTGGGCCGGTGCCACACAGACACAGAGCATGGCGTCTGCATAAAGAACTACGCCCGGTGAGACGGGCAGGGGAGGTGTGTTTACACTATGCTTCTGTTCATGGTTTCCTGTCTTTCTGTTAACCATCATTTCCTGTATGACCCCCGCCTACCTGAGTCACTGTGCCGCGCACGCCCAGTGGATCAATTTTCTGGTCTTCATACAGCTACACGGCTATCCCCCGCAGCAGGTCTGTATACCATCACGCTCTTTCTTATACAG
>JAABNY020000064.1:3770535-3783782 GCA_015164015.2 Brevimyrus niger
CACCCCCCCATAACTGTCAGTCTCCTCCTCCTGGCAGATTTTCAAGAGCAAATACAAGGATGACTTCTATCCGTGTCTGCTACCCAAATCCCACAGCACGGCGGATGAGCTGCTGTACAGCGTGCCGGGCTGCGGGAGGGCGTCCGTGCAGGTACCACCGTCAACACAGATACCCTCACAGAGACCTTCACAGACGAATTTGCATGGTTTATGGCCGATGCGTCTGAGTATGGATCAGTGCAAATTCTGATCTCGAACATCAGATTGGTGCACGTCTATTACACTGCCACACACACACACACACACAGACATGCTCTGATTAGAATGATTACAATAAGGCCCTAAGTGCTTTGGTCTGCAAGATGACCCTGTTTCTAGTGTTAGTGCTTGAGGCCAGATGCAGACTGCTGTACTGATCCAGGTCAACGCCCGTTCGGCTCACTTCCGCCTCGTGGCCCCTCCGTCCGCCCTGCCAGGTGCTGCGCTCCGTGGACCGCTGGTCAGCTGGCACGTGCGAGAGCTCCATTCACAACGCCTACCTGCACCTGATCGAGACCAGTGAGCACTACATCTACATCGAGGTGAGCGCCGCTTGTGTGAAGAGGGCCTTCCATTTTAGCTTAGGGTCTCCCAATCCAATCCGCGGAGACCACCCAGACGGTCCACATTTTTGTTCTCCCACAACTCCCAACACGCCTGTGTCAGGTATTCTGTGCTCCTGACTGGCCTGGAGCTCAGAGGGGACGATAACAGAGACCATCTGGATGATCCCCCCTGGACTGGGTTGACAGACACTTTTCTAGGGTGACCACAGCTTTGGATTTCAATCTCCTGTAACCCCTGAGGACACAAGGCTGGAAGATTAATGGCATCTTGATGCAGTATTTATGTTCAGTTTATTCTTGAAGTTTCACTCCACTCCCCATTCTGCCTGTAGAATCAGTTCTTCATCAGCGGTGCGGATGGGAAGAATGTGCACAATGGTATCGGGGACGCCATCGTGAAACGCATCCTGCGCGCCCACAGGTCCGTCTGCCTGCTCACCCACCCACCTGCAGGGGGTGCTCTTCTATGGCGTCCGCTCTGAGTTTATCAGCACTGCTGGAGCAGCGGGTTTGAATCTTGAGTCCTGAGCTCTTGGCTGTGAGGATATTTTCCCTGGACGTGACTTTTTGGGTCTGTCTGAGTCGGTCTGTCTGTCTGTATCTTTACTCTCTGTGATGGTATCCTAGATTACGAATTTAGTGTTGAACGTTCGCCGTTTTCATGTCTGCTTCCTTGCACCTGTTATATCCTGTGTCTGACGTGGTCCTTATGTCAGATGTGACCTTTTTCGTGGCCCCCCCAGGTCTCTCTGCTTATTCTCTCTCTCTCTCTCTCTCCCCACCCAGTGAACAGAAAAAATACCGGGTCTATGTGCTGCTCCCTCTACTGCCTGGATTTGAAGGGGACATCAGTGTTGGGGGTGGCAATGCCATCCAGGCCATCCTGCATTTCACGTACAGGTGAGCGACCCTGTATAAAACGAGCAGAGACTGACTGACGGAGACTGACTGACACCATCCAGGCCATAACACACCTCCTGCCTGGTTTATTGGTTTACTGCGACCTGTCTGCTGACAGTTTTCTGTGTCTCTGTGATATAGGACCATGTGTCGAGGGGAGTTCTCCATCCTGGCCAGATTAAAGGAACATAGTAAGTCTCAACATCAGCTCTGACACCCCCCTCATCTCAATTCCCTCTTTTTGCTCGTGTTTTTAACAAGTTTTTACATTTGCCCCTGCATATAGTGCTGTGTGTGTATGTGTGTGTGAGAGACATCATTTATCCTACTATTTTGATGAATACCAGAACCCCGCTCCCCTTCCCCAGTGTGTTAAGTGACTGAACGCCGCTCCCCTTCCAGTGCAGGACCAGTGGAGCCAGTACATTTCACTGTGTGGTCTGCGCTCACATGGCCAACTCTCCGGGTCGCTGATCACTGAGCTCATCTACGTGCACAGCAAGACGCTGATAGCCGACGACCGTCGCTACATCCTTGGTGAGTCAGCCTCCCCCCCCCCCCCCCCGCAAGCCGTGATGCCACAGTATGACACAAGGCCGCCACGATGATTAAATATCACATGACACCGTAACTATGGTGATAACACTCAATAAATAATGCCAGATTTTACAATGTAAACAACCATGACGAGTGACTAAGTGATGAACACCAGATGACCTGCTCCTAATATTAGTGATGTCAATATTATTGGTATTATTAGTAAAAATAATAACAATGTCTGACAAAGCCCATTTAAAATGTGCATAGATATCTTGGACGCATTTCATTACCTTTCGCTGTGTGGGACTCATGCTGTGCCCAGCTTGGGCTCCAGCCGTGTCGCTGGGCACATTTACTATGTCCGCACTGGATTATGACCCTGTAATTAAGCTACAGCACTGGCCCCGCGCGCCACTTAAACCTGTGGGATTAAGCTCACAGACACACGTGGGGTTAAGCTCACAGACACACTTGGTAAGATTAGGTTAGGGTTCTCCTCCTGTTTATCTCCCACTTCCTGCCTCCTCTCTATATACTTCCCCATTTTCTGTCATCTATTTTCATAATTATGGGTGCCTCCCCCCCAAGGTTCTGCCAACATCAATGATCGCAGCATGCTGGGAAGCCGGGACAGCGAAGTGGCAGTACTGGTGGAGGACAAGGAGCGGGTGCCGTCATGCATGGGGGGGAGCGACTACGAGGCGGGGCCCCTGACTCTGGCCCTGCGCAAGGAGTGCTTCAGGTCAGGGGTCGTGCACACCTGGAAAGGAGGAACCTCACCATCTTCACCAGCATCGCGATATTCATACCCTCACATCGCGATATTCATGCCCTCCCATGGCACCTGCTTGCTTGTTTTCCCAGGGTTCTCCTGGGGGCCGACGCCGACCCCAGCATCGACATCCAGGATCCAATCAGTGAGGATTTCTTTCAGGAGGTGTGGAACAAGACGGCCGCATCAAACGCCAGTATTTATGAGACGGTAAGTTAGAAAGACCACAATCATGGACAGCCTGAGGGAGAGACGGACAGAGGCAGACAGGTTGAAAGCTGTCAGAGAGAGACAAATGGAGAGAGGCTGAGACAGACAAGCTGACCAATGGGGGGAATGGTTGAGTGCAAGGCTGACAGAAGGAGAGAGACAGACATACAGAGAGACACACCCTGTGAGTAACACACCACAATTCAGACAGTCACAGTTTTGTCTCTACTCTCTTTGTCTTCTGCCCCAAGCTCTACTTTAACCTCTTTACTTCCCTCCACTACCCCACCATCAGGTGTTCCGCTGCCTCCCCTCCGACTCTGTCACCAGCCTGCGTATCCTGCGGGAGCTGAGCCCAGCAGAGCGGCTGTGTGATACAGACCCCGAGAAGGCGCGGGAGCAGCTAGGAGCTGTGCGCGGGCTGCTGGTGCACTATCCCCTCCACTTCCTGTGTGAAGAGAACCTCCTCCCACCACTCAGCAGCAAGGAACGCATCGTGCCCATGGAGGTGTGGACATAGCAGGGAGGTAGTCCCTCTACCAGCCACTTACCAGCCACTGGACTGCAAGGATTAAAGGCACATGGACTGTAAAAAGACACTTAATTTTTAGAGTTGCCAAATTTGCACACATTCCTTATCATGGGGGTTTAATAGCCCCCCCATTAATTCCCAGCCCTCTCAGAGCTTCTGTTTCTAGGAGTTTACGGAGAAAGACGCCATAGCGATGTTCTGGGTGCAGATAGTGCCCCGGTCCACACGCGCCATTGCAGTCGACCATGTCGCGGCCCAGAATGCACTGCACTCCACACCCTGCTGGTTTAGAGCTAAAACAGGAGCTGTGACACTAATGAGGGCAGTGAATCCAGGGATGGGCAACATGGCAGTTTTTCTTCTTCCCCTGCAGCTCATCTTCAGCTGAAGTGTAACTGAAAGCAATAGGGGTGGGGTGGGGTGGGGTGGGGTGGGGGGGTGCATTTAACGTGCTCTTACCATCTCTGCGGTGTGAGAGAAGGACGTGCACCATTGCTCTCCCTCCATCCTGCTGTGTGAACATCAGTGGTTGTTATGGTGATGGACGTAAAAAGCAGATGGGGGTGCGGGGAAGACATGGGAAATAAGATGGAAGGAAAGGCCGGGGTGAAGGGCAGGAGGGTCAGCCCTAAGGACAGCGAGAAGGGGATGGGATGCAAAGGGTTAAAAGGGCACGAGGGACCAAGGGGACTTTTACAAAGAAATCGCCATGCTGCCGCTGCTGTTACCTTGGCAACCAAGTGAATTATTATGTAATGCTCCTGTTGACGGCTCAGAATCCTCCATTATGTGTGTGTTTGCGGGGGTTATGTATGTAATGTTATTGTGAGACAGGTTGACATCACTGTCTCCAAGTGCTACCTTATTTATCGACTTACGCGACATTCTAACACGAAGCTACCTACATGTCCTCTGCGAATCCTTACAACCAGCAATTCGCAGCTCACTTAATTCGGGTCGAGGACCGTGCCCGCGTGTACCAGAACCCCTGTATTAGTTCCTTCGTTCCTCGTTTATGAGTCCGATTACTTAACAACAATACGCTAAACCGCCGGTAACGCCACTGGTGAAAAGCAACCAACTAAAATTTGAACTAAAGTTCCTACTGTGGAAATTTTTAACATGAGCTGGGATGCTGTAAGTGGTGCTTATACCTCGCCTGGGTAATATAATTGTAAGGAAACGCCAAGACGACTTTTTTCACTAAAATATTATGCATACATATATCCGTGGACTTAGGAACTGTCGAGTAACGTCCGATTGCATTTACCCGAGGTGTATAGTAAGAAATCAGCACTGATCGAGAGACGTCTGAAAGCGGGCGTAGTAGGACAGTAGCGGGTATATTGCTTTTCATTATAAAGTGTCGTGCTTTTATATGCACAATATTTCCTGTAGAGTATTGTGTGTATATTACAGTACTGAACTTAATGCATTTCCTGTCCCCTATACCAGCGACTCGCGTTTTTAAAGGGTTGTGAGGCGGAGTTGGAAATGTAAGCGTTTTAAAACCAGCAAGCTCCTATGCTAATCTATGATCAGATTTCCCACCCTAACCCTAGAATTAACCTATATAGACGGGTTTTGGATCTGCAAATGCACATTTAACCAATCCGAGAAGCCAAACCGCAGATGGTTACCTTAATATTCACTGCCACATCCAATCAAATTTGTGCGATATGCATCGAGTGGCGTAAATTACAGGTCGCGCTACGTGTTTGATCATAGCGTTAATTTAAACCTATACTTCTTATAAGGTCGCGATTGGGCTGACATAGTAAAGGTTTGGTCGCGGTCGAAGGTCGAAGAGCACTGCCGTATAAGTACCCAAATTGACGTGCGGTGGTCCTAGTTCCAAATGCAGACAAAAATCGACAGATACCTGTGCAAATAATTACAGTACATCATTAAATGTCACGATATTTACCTAATTGTAATAAAACATTTAATACTTGTAAAGGTTTTATACCGACATAAAAATATAACTTTTTAATCGTTATACTATTTGTATGTCACCGATTTAACGTTTCTGCCTACTAAATGTTTTTATGCATTCGCTTATTTGACATACTAGGCATATCATACAATCAGACATGCTGTCAAATAACAGCCTTTTCGTTGTATTTTCACACGTCCTTTGTAAATCGGTCCTTTGTTGCACAAAATTAAAAATGTAAAAATTGATATTTTAATCCATGATTCTAATTTCTTGCAACGAATAAACTTACATTTCCACTTGTCTCCACTGTGTGTATTTTATCATATCCCTCATTATTAGCACCTTTAAAAAACAAAATCCTCCTTTGCGTTTGTTGTGTCAAATACAGCGTAGATAGCAGCTGACGAGCGCACAATTAAGTTCGCCAAAGGTGGAGACGCTCGGCATGTAGTTTGTCCCTCCAGAATACCCGTAGACATTTTAGGCTCCAGGAAGATCGAATAGAAGGACTGAAAAGATAAATAAAAGTGTGCGGTTTGAGTGTGCAGATAGGTAGGGACGTTATACTATGATCTTCCTTTTCCTCCATATTATCTAACTAAATGACTGCAAAAGGGATTTTGCCACCGCTCTAAATATCATAAAGTGCCGCGTTGGTCTTTTGGTCTTTCCGTATTCCTTTTTCGGACATTTTAATGTATACAAATCGGTGTTTTTCTTGTTTCCTGCACAGTTGTGTTTCACCCCCCCCCCCCGGACGAAATAGGCTGGGGGCGGTGCGCACCGTGACGCTGTCAACTCGGGGGATTAAAGTTTGTTTTCGCTAGAGGAGCTGGAGAAGAAGGAAGGAGGGGGAGACGCCGAAAAAAAAAAAAAAAAAAACCTCGATGCGCCATCCCGGCAGCTCAGCACCGAGCTGGGAACAGCCGCTCTCCGAGACGGGCTTTTGGGCTTGACCTGAACGGACAAGAGTCGCCTTTCACGGCTTACGTGGGTCGCCTTCCAGCTTGTCTGCTCGGTCGGACACCGGGGCGAAAGTATGCGGATGTCCGTCGGTGCTGCGCGCACGCATGTTTGCCCAGCCCTCGGTGCCGGTGTGGCGCATCCGTGACCGTCGGCGATTGGGGATCTTAGTGACCAGTCCGCCCAGTGATCCGTGCCTGCCGGGCTCGGGTAAGAGCCGGGCAGCGTTTCCGACATGTCCGACGCTGCGCCCGGCGCCGCTCTGCGAGTCTGAGCACAGCCGGGGTTGCTGCGCTTCTGCGGACCGTTCGCTGTTACAAAGTACGGCTCATCCGATACTTAACTATACTTTAATGAACTAGTTCACATACGAGTGACTGCGGAGCTCAGCCAAGTGGATCAAATATACTGCATGTCCGAAAAACGCCACTGGAAACGTTTCAGATTTTACGGATTTTATCGGGCTAAATTAGATAACGCTAAGGCGAAAACCAGCTCCCGTGAGATTTATATAACAGTACATCACTGCAAAATTCCTCTTGAAGTTTGGACAAAATGTCTGAAAACGCTCCTACGCGCAGCCTGGATGACATAGACCTGGGTGCTTTGCGGGTAAGTGCATAATACTGTATGTGATGTATAAAATTTTTTATCCATCTTCGGTGTCTCAGCTATTAGAGGTGACATTACTGCACTTTTGTTTACCTGGGTGCCTGTAATAACATGATCTTTCAGGTTGTTCATGCAGAAGTCCACCAGTGTTGCATTTAACTCCACGTATCAGCCAAAGCACGGCGTATTTACATTTTTGCTGAAAAGATTGTCTTCATCGAGGAACACAGTTTACAAGATCGCTTTGATACGTTTGTTCCATCATTTTGGCTTTGGTGTGACGCGCTCGAGATTTGTTTACATAGCTTTCAGGTTGATTACCCGAAATATCAGGGCTGATTGGTGTGGAAATATTTAATATACGCTCAGAAATACGTAATCCCATTGCCAGGCTCATTTGCTAGATTTAGCTAGGTACCGATCAGCACAACCGAGAGTTTACAGGGTGACAGGAGCTTCGGGCTACACGGGAACGGCACATTCCGCAGCCTTTACGAGCCCCGGTGCCTGGACTTTAGGGGGGTCCCGCCGGGAAATGCCCGGCCTCCAGCGCGTTTTAAGTGCGCAAACACGCCCAGGCCTCCCTCACCGTATCCATCTTGCCGGAGAGCCACAGTTCGGCGGCAGCTGGGAACCAGGCTCATATTTAGCATTATTAAAAACAGGCTGAAGTGGAAGGCTGTGCTGTCATGTGGATGGAGGGACGCGCCAGCAAACGGCGCTCCGCTCCATTTTGAAAGACAAGACAGGTGTCCGCTGAGACTAATCTCCAGTCTGGATTATCCCCTGTCCCCTTTTAGCCTCCTTGGTCCAATAACTAATTTTCTTTAGTATTGTAGCTTGATGACTCCCACAACTCTGGTCATTTAATAGGCTTTAATTGACACTAGTTGACTAAAATAATCAGCCGCCAATTTGCATAAGTAAATAGTAGGCTAAGTCAGTTTTTGTAGTGCATTACTTCTACTTGATATAAGCGGGCGCCAATGTACTCAAATGTCGATACACGGCTTTGTCTTATTAGGATTTTAATAAGCGCGAGGGTTTTTTTCTTGTTAACCAAACAGTCATACTTACCATCGCAGTGGCCATATTTATGAAGCTTTTGTACTTCAGTAATGAGTGGGTAACTTTCCTTCTGCTGCAGCATTATTCAACTATAACCACGTGTCATTGCCCGCAAGCGGACAGCGGAAATGTGGTTGAGCATATATAGCAGGTTAGAGGTTTATAATTAATAGCACATATCTCTGTAGCTTATGCTGCTTTTTGATACTTAATCCGCCACCTGCGCGTCACCCCCAGGCCGCTTGGAAGATGCGTTGTATATAAAATATCAACAATATGTCCGGTGATAATTTACCCAAGAGCCCGTGAAAGTCACTGAATCGCTCATAACGATTTTATCAGCCTGTCAAACCAAATGCGCTACTCATTACAAATACACACGTGCGCATATTATTAGAATTTTACGTAAATTCTGATAAATTGACTGCTGCTTTAAAATTAAATTTAAATAGATTTTTTTTTAGATAAGGTGAAGTACTCAATTTCTCAGCAGGCTAGTTCATCGGGATCGTAGGCCTAGCTGATTAGCTTTTGCAGTGCTTTAAAAGGATTTTTAGGTAATAATGTTACCAATGTAAAGGGTGGTAGGAGTGTCCCATTAACATTACAGTAGGAACGTCATCTACCAGTTTTTGGAAAGATCTGTACGTGCCGTTAAAGTTCTGGGAACGTTCCATGTTAGCTGGGTAACTATCCTGCCTTTGGCTGCGATAAATCGGACGCAGACCTTTTAGATTGTCTGGGTCACACTCTCGATTTCTGATTCCCAGGAAATAAATCTTATCGCAAATCTATATTATTTCATTATAAACCTAAAATTAGCTACATCAAGGCATTGGGGTATTTTGCAAGCCCTACATACTATTTACAAGGTAATACAATTCTTGCATACATGTAAATGCGTGTGTAGACTTACGCCATCAGCTGACCAAAGTTGGCAGCCCTGGATTGATTCATTTCGATCTATTGTTTTATTTATATATAAAAATCAGATCAGATATTTCTCTTGTGCCTTCGGCTGGTGCGGTGTTTTGCTCAGCCGCTGGTGGGACGGACGCTCCACGTTGCGTTGTACCGCACCTCCGCTTTCAGGCCCCGGCGGTGTGTACTGGTCCAACCCCTTGTGCTCTGCGGGTCACGCATCTCGAGGACAGATCCGCCACCGAGCAGAATAACCGCGATGAAAACGACGCGCTTCATTAGTGATCCCTCAAGCCCATTAGTCAAGGTCTTATTTGTGGAGCTCAGGATTACATCGGCACGCTGGGTGGCTTTCATACGGAAGAATGAGCTGCCAACCTCCATATATCATCCCACTTTTCATCCATCCTCTTGTCCTGCTCAGGGTCACGGGGATCTTTCAACATGCTTGCATTTATTGTCCAGAAATCCACATATGAGCATCATCACAGGTGGGTGGAGAACTGGGTGCTAAACTGTCACCGGGAGACTTGTAATAATCCATGTACTAATTTTGAAGTCATGTTTTTGCTAATGATTATGAATAAGCGCCATCCAGTATTTTCATTCTTTTAGGGTATTTTAGAGAATTTTATTTTGTAGCGCCTTTGGTTATTGTTTCATGTTGTCCAAACCATTGTTTTTGTTACTGCACTTGTAGAGAAAACATCTCAGAAGGTTTTTCGCAACATGACCTGTTAGTGCAGACTGGTTGGTTTTATGACCTGGAGCTTTTTTCCGAAAGTGCCGCTGTTGCCTTCAGAGAAGCTTGTCACACCTGTTGTTGAGGCGTAGATGCGACCCAACCCCCATCCGACGAGCCGATCCGAAGGAGCTCTGCTGATTCGTGGCGAATCCAGATGTGTGTGTGCTGCCCTCATCGGCTGAGCTTGACGCAGCTGTACCGAATGATCTTTGCTTTAGAGGATCTGTTGCCATCTCGGTCATCAGTAGCTGAGGTTTGGTTTTTAAGAGAACTGATTGAAAGCTCAATATTTGTGCAACAGCTGGAAAGGGGTCTCGCTCTACGGAAAATGATGTTGACGTCGACGATGTTTATGATGCCTTGGCCCCGTTTCCATCAATGAGACATGAAAGTCTCCAGCTGTGCTGTTGGGTGTAAACGCCGCTTTTTGCCTGCGCCATGTTTGGTAGCAGAGTCTGTTTACCCAGACTGGCTCGTGCACACGCCTCACTAGCCTCTTTGTCTCGCCCCACCCCCTTCCATTCTGGTGCGAAAGCCTCGGAATTTCTACATATCTTTCGGTCAGCGGTGGGAGCTTCGCCGTTTGCGTTCCTGCGAACGCGGCCGTTTCGCAAAACTCTGCCATGAATCAGGATCAGGGTTTGGGTGGACCGGCTGTTTGGCAGGGAGCCGATGAGTCATTATGGCTGATATGTTTGGTGGGGGCAGAGGGCATCAGTTTCAGAGGTACCTCAGTAGTGCCCCCCCAACCCCAGATGCCCTTCATCACCTGGTCAATAGGGGGCACTTAGATGCTTCTTTAAAAAAAATTCACTTTTGGAGAATGCAGGTCCCCGCGATTTAACTTTCATTTTATCTCTAGATGTAGACGTCAGCTGATTTCAGCTTATTGCGCCAACAAGAATTTCAACACACCTGCCTCGCTGTAGATAACGAAGAGAAATGGCATCTGTTCGTGAAGTCCGTGTGCCGTGCCCAGTTTTGGGTGGTGGGTCCCAAGATGTGACCGGGGGCCCTTCGTCAGCCTTTACGTCATGATAAAAGTCTCCGCTTGCCGCACGCGGGTGGGAAGCCAGAGGTGCGTCCAGCCTGGCTGTTTATACCCAGTGGCACCAGTCAGGTTTCTTCTGCGTGCTTAATTCGGGCCGCCTGGGTGCTAATTAAGAGCCGCGTGCTTTTAGAAATGGGGCTTGGAGACCAGTGTGGCCAGAGTCCTCTGGGCTGCGGGCCCTTGAAGTGGCATCTGTGCGTGCGACTGCTTGTGAACATCGATCTGGTCTCCAGCCTCGCTGGTGTTGCTGCAGAGCTGAGCCAGAAGTCAGTCCTCTTCAGGCAAACCACTTTTTTTTTTTTTGAAGTCTCCATTTTGAGAGGCAGGCGGGGGGGAGCGATGATTCACATCGGCTCATTGTCTGATAGCCGTTCTGCACGGCGCCCACTGCCTCACGCGCACACAGACGCACAGGCTGGTGTAAGCGCTGAAGAAGGGTATTAATGTGACCCTAGAGGGCCACCGTAGGGTGGAATTTTCACTATGAGGCTTTTAAGAACCTGGCAGCTTGATATCCACACACCAACGGGCTGAAAGGTTCCGTTGAATAAATATCTTTATTCTGGCATGTTCTCTGCTGTTACTGCAGTACCTCTTGAGGTTGGATGCGAAGTTAAATGCCGTTCAGTCCCCAGATTTAAAGGGGTCTGCATGTTTGGCGGTGTGATTCTGTGTTTCCCCGTGTTCTTAACTCCGGGGCTTTTTCCACGACAGCAAGTGTGTCGATCCCGTGAAGGTATTTGATTTGCTGCTAGTCCAGCATGCTGGGTTGATCCCTCACTGGCCTGCTGCAATGGCAGCCATTACTCCTTCAGCCCAGGCGTGGGGGATTATTTGTTTGTCTGCTCTTGAGCCTGGCCGTCTTGGTGTGACTTTGAGTGGCATGGGAGGATTCGAGAGTGGCGGAGTGGCTCTGCAGTGTTTTAGGCCAGGCCTTTCTGTCTGCTACTGGTACTGGCTTTTTCCAGTTTCACCCAGTCAGTGGCAACTCCTCACTCTGGAGTCTTTATGTCACATAACTCTACAGAGGCCAAGGGCACAGTCTCTTTAACATTCATAACATTCACTAGACGTCTTATCTGAGGAGCCTGCCTTCTTTTGTCGTATATATTCCGGAATCTCCCTGCAGTTCCCTGTACATAAATTTGTTTTTGTAACTGCACCTGTTGCACGCTTGGAAGGTGGAGTTAGTCAGTGTTTCCTAACCTGGCCCTCGCCCCAGCTGAGGAGGAGTGAAGATGGCAGCCTTCTGGCGATTCCCAAGGACTAGGTTGGGAAACACCGTGTCACATGTACTGGGGCCAGTTCCCACTGTTGCCTCCGGGTGGCGGCGTAAACTACTTCGTTAACAGTTTCCTCGTGAAGACTGGTGCATCGCTAGAGAGAGAGTGTGCATCTGCAACAGTGTGAAATGATGCTGTTGCATATCGTTGCTTTATTGTTACCCAATGCGTTTGGGGTTTGCGTGTCATGCATATGTCTTATGGGGTTTGAAGGAAAAGTAATTACTGACCCCCCCCCATCTTTAATGTTAGGACAGTTGGGCGTGCATTGACCAATCAAAACAAAAGAAAACATGAATAAAATTAGAAATCTGGTTTGCAGAATGATCATTTTGAAATACGTTTGAGATCGTAAATCATGTCTCCCCCACCCCCCCAATGGCGATCATGATCTGCTTTTCTAATCTCCTCTGATGCTGGTTCAGCGTAGCTTCCTGCTCCGTGTGGCTGCAGCCCCCGCCAATGCGATGTAATCAATGTAAGTGCTGGACTTTGTTTTTTTGTTTTTTGTTCTGTGGAGGTTTTGCCGTATTTAATTTTGGCCCCTTATCAATCCCTCGTTCTCTCTTTCGCTCTGTCAAAATGATGGATTGCTTTTGGATTTCATACTAACCAGGACTCCCGAAATCTGGTAAATGATATGTGCAAAGTGTCTGATTCAGCTAAATGCAAAATACCCCCCCCCCCTCAAAGTTGGCTACACACACACACACTCACACACCCAGTCATTGTGTATGACAGCCTCCCAGTGTCTGTCAATATCATACGTGGATTTACTACGTGGAAACAAGCCTATGAAAGATTTCCTAAATGGATCCCTGAAACGGCTTTTTCTTAGGCTTTGACATAAACTTCGTCATGAGCTACTTTGTTTCGCCTGGTTCAACGTTCTTCAGCGTCTGCCAGCCAACCGCGACGCCGGGGCCAGACAGGAACGTGTCGCCCGTCATTTTAACCACGTTCCTTTCTGTCCCCCAGGACCCGGCCGGGATCTTCGAGCTGGTGGAAGTGGTGGGCAATGGGACCTATGGCCAGGTGTACAAGGTGAGGTGGTGGGGGGGGGGGACCGGGGGGGACCAGGGGGGTGAGTGACTGATACTCCTCCA
>JAABNY020000064.1:3806152-3816373 GCA_015164015.2 Brevimyrus niger
GAGGGGAAGAGAGTGAGATATGTAGTGGCTAAATTTCCGGACCCCTGTGTTGTAGCTGTGATGGTTCCTTTTATGTACGACTGTGTTTTTGCGACGCTACAGTACGGTGATATTTCGCTTTTGCTAAATAAAAAATGTGCATTTACTGTAAACACATGGTTGTGTGTAAAATTAATCAACAGTCAAGTGTTTTTTTAAACAACCTTCTTACTAATCAAAGTCTAGTTATTACATCTCTGCACATTTTATTATCTCTGCACTTTGTTTATTTACTGCCTGTTTGCACCTTGCACACCCTGTTACTGTGATGTTAGGTGTTACTATATGTTGCACTGGGGCCATGGGAAAAAAAACGTTGTTTCATCACTCTTTGTACATGTATGAAGCTGATGATGACAATAAACACTGAACCTTGAAAGTCAAAATAAATGCATTTAAAATATATACTTTGCCACTTCTAAATTATTTAAAAAATATTAAAAGATATAAAAAATTTTGGTTGGACAAAAACCGCAAATCACACGTTGTGCTCGAGCTACAACAAATATAAAGTGCACCATTTCTAAAAATATATGATAAAAAAAGCATGTTAAATGTGCAGATGAAAAATGTCAGAAATATATACATTTAACGATCACTCATAGCTATGTCTTTATAGCTTATAGCTATGCATTTGCCTTTTACACAGATCAGTGTGAACACAGAGGTTTGTGATAACAGTACTGCGGACACAGAGCTTTTCTTTCAGAAACTCCCGTAAAAAAATGTTGACGTATTAGTATTTGAGACATTCTGTACTTCCTTCAGACTTTAAAGAAACACTTACCAGCAATTTACAATGCAAACAGCATCACTCACACATTATACAGATTCTGTTCGGTTAAAAGCCACTTGTGTTCCTCAAATCGAGTTCTGTAATCCAAATGTTTACATAAACCATAAACCAGTGTTACCCTGAACCATCCACCACATAATCCCTAATCTGATGTAATCTAGGCAGAAATATCATCCACACAAAATCTGCCATGCAGAAGCCCTTGATAAGAGGGAATGAGATTAGGATTAGCACCGATAGCAGAAAGTCAGCCCATTACGGGTGTACACGTGTGCATGCTGGCTATTAGCCTAACCCTAACACCAAAATACCTTTAGTATGCTAATTAACTACAAAAGCATCTCTGATGACAAGAGTATCTGACATAATTATAGTCATCCTCTACTACCTTTCTAAAGCCTAGTTGACAGTGCATGTGCACAGCTGACAAGCAAAAAGACCACTAGACCCAAGATCTGGTCATTTGGCATAATAACCCACAGGGGTCAGCACTGAGAATTTGAACTCGGTGAGACTAACACACATCAGTCCAGAGCAGACGAGCCGAGCAGGAGTGCTGCAGCCTCGGGTTGATCTGCATTAAGGAGCCCAGCTCAGGGTTGCAGTCACATGGGTTGCAGAGTGAGGGTTACGGAGAGTGCGGAACGGGGGGTGGGGGGGGCAGTGAGCATTACAGTAGCAATTCAACAGTAATTCAAACGAGGAGCAGTTTGGTTTGCATGTGAGGCCTGTTCTGCCAGCACTGCCTTTTCAGGGGCCCTAGGCAAAGTTAAGCGACTGCCTATTTTGCCTACAGCCACAGCCAGCCCTACAGATGTCTGTCTACTCCTAACTAACGCATAATATTGCAACTAAATTAGCAATTCATTGGGAGTCACAGGTGTTGCGCTTTTTTAAAAGTCCCCATAAGCATCACCCCCCTCCTACTGCAGGAAGCAATTATCTGGATCCCCGTTCCCCGGGGGAAGCTCCAAGCAGACGGATCATAGGACCTTAATGGAGGGCAACAGGGGGAAATTAGCGCAACTCCGTCTCATAGTGCAGTTGCTCAATTAGGCAGAGGGTAAAAAAAACAATACCACAGTACCTTCTGGGATCACAAAGTGCTTCTGATGCCTGCTACTTCGTATTGGTAACATAGAAACATAAACTGATACAGTCATAAAGTAGAGACAGACTGCTGGATATAGTGCAGCTGTTTGAAGAACGTTACCAATGAGAAACAATGCAGGGAAACACCATTGAGGAGAAAATGTGACCATCCGCCTTAAAGGCATGTAATCACGCAATCACATATTAAATGTCTTTCGGGGGGGAAATCAGCATTGTACAAAGATCGTGCTTTTAACGTCAGATCAACCATGTTTTATAACGGCCGGGACTCAATTGGCACTGTATGTTTCCTAAATGATCACAAAACCGAAGCATCGATGTTGACCCCAAATAATCTAATATAACCAGCAGAGGCCGATGGCTGCGTCCAAGTAGGAATCCATTCCGAAGGGCTGTAGTTTAATACAACAACCTCTAAACATTTCCCCGTGAATTATACCACCGCCCAAATACGTGGGGGCGTTTTTCATAATAAACAGTATTTGTGGGTCTTACCACACTAACCAGCTATATTTGCAAGGCCGATGTGTGCAGAAAACACCAGGTTTTAGCAAAACGCTAAAGGACGATGAATGCACAGTGCTTTGCCGATGCGTTTTGCGGACTTGCCGTACTGGCATCAGGACAGCCTCCCGCAGTCTATATTTAGCCAGGGAAGTGATTGGTGACGAATAGCACGACCCCCCCCCCCTCCCCCTCAGCCACTGTAACACACCCGCACCTAAGCCGATAAAGCACGGCGGCTCTTCCTTCCTGCACATCTGCAGCTGGCCTCCATAGCTTCGTAAACAGGATTCAACCTCTCCTACGCGCCTTTTTAATATATAATTTCCTGTGCAACCCACAAAGCAATGTAACCCACACTGATGAGTTTTTTTAAAAACTGATGAGTAGTCTCCACCCGCGAATAAACCGACTTACTGATTCGTTACCATTACCGGTACGATCAGCATTCAGCCCGTGACAGTAGTTTATCCACACAGCGACCCTTACAGTCTTATAGTGACATGGCTGAGACAGATTAAAAATCGGTCTTGTACTTTAGGGTCCCCCACAAAGAATTTTGCCAACCGGGGGGTGCCCAATAACAACTTTTGCCGACCCACATATCCTTTGGCCCACCGAGAAAATGCACCGTATGCCAACCCAGCCGTGCATACCGGGCCAATCTCGGCCCCAAATTCCAACATATCGACAAGCGGATCCAGGCACAGCCATCAAAGCGTAGTTGTGAAACGCGACTTCAATCCTTTCATTACACCAACACGTATCCATTTAACATGGCGTGCAGCCGCACAATAAGATCATTTCAGAGGCCTAGGGCTTGGGTTTGGGCTGCAAAGCCGCCTCCACGAATTGTAACACATGCCGGTAATCCAAGGCGTTTATCCGGGAACACAAGTTGCATGCACAAGGTTCCCATTTCCGCTTCTTTTCCCAAGAGCAGCAGCACATCAACAGTACAGCACCCACCCTAAGCTGCACGCTCCTATTTTCTGCAGTGTGACATAAATTATAAAACACTGACAAGTATATAGAATCCGGTGCATCCGTATAAACCGTCAGCATATGGATGCAACGTATTACTATGTGTCTAAGTATTTCCCCCGGCGTGATAGTGTTCTCATTGTTGTCACAAATTGAATTGCAATAGCCTAATTTATAAACAAATATGATGTGGCGCTCTGCAGTACTTTACGGTGCGTAAGACGACAGACTGGTAAGATCATGCCACAAAACACTTCTTTTCTGTGCAGTGTGGGAAATGTCACGTTATTGAATTTGCACAAGTGTATAGGCTACATTTTCACCACCCTGAGACCGTGTGGTTTATTCTAAGGCTCCATATTTACATCGTCCTCCAGTAATATTTAGGCGAAAGCTTCATAAACGGCCCTACTGGGAGCCTGCGAGCTGAACGAGCCTTAAATGTTGGTAGATTTTTTTGTCGTTTAGGAAAAGAAACTAACCTTTTTCTCGGTCTTCAAAAAAAGCAAATGCTGACAGACTTCTGAGCAGTTTGCTTTCACTTTCTTATCCTGGTTATTGAGTTAGGCAACAACAAAAAAACAGCGCAAATTTAAAAATGCATTACTGCAAAATATTTTTTCACAGGGCCTCTTCAACATACGAGTTCTCCACTGTTATCGTTTCTTTTGTAATCCCGTTTCTTTTCTCCCAAGATTTCTCTCTTTCTTTTAATTCCGATTGATTCTGGGGGCTGAAAAGACAGTTCTTTGAGAATGTTGCATGTGAACATGCGGAGATGCCCAACGGATTACTTCAACCGCAGAAAACTATCCGAAAACAAGCCTTTAAAGCTTAAAATGATCGGTGGCTTGGTCTACTGTTTGTTTTTAACAATCCCTCTGTTCCTTCTCCCTTAGACAGTCGCTTCTTCTTCCCCCTCTTCCCTACCCCCGCTTCGCTATGTCCGTCTCCACCTCGTCCGAAATCCAATTATTTTGTTTAAAAAAAAAACTAAAAATGGTTCGCGCTCCGGTTGCAAAGCGATGACTGCAAAAGCGGAAAGTACAATCACACAGGTCTTGGAAGAGGTACATAAGACCCGTCCATTGGTGCAACAATAGCAAAAAAACAAACACAGGATTTTAGCTATGAATACATCCTCATACGCTGTAATACATCAGAAAACACACACAGCCACAAGTCCTAAGCGATCACCATTATAATGCGCCGAGTTTCAACGCAGATCCTCATACGCACAATTCAACCACACCCATTAAGTGAGACTGTACCATTGTTTATCAGTCCTCCAGTGATCATAGCATTCAGGAGGGGGGTTGATAAATAATCAGTACAAATTGGTTTGAGGATAATTCAGGACATGTTTAAAAATATTTGTTATATTAAAGATCTAACATAAATACAAAATATAATTTCAATTTCTTAAATAAATCATGGGGTGTAGTCCAAATATGTGCACGATATTTTTTCGCGCCCTGCTCAGCTGGAAAGTGAGCCCGTCTTGTTCGTCACGTGACTGTCACAGACTTTCAGATGAATTACATGGCTGTTCAGGTGTTATCTGATTTCTTCAATATTTATACGTTTAGTAACAAAAAGTAGGTTTTCCCCAAGTTTTATTTATGCAGTTTTCTTTTAATTATTGCACCGTGGTAAATAGTTGCCCGAGTAATCTGTCTTGATTATGTTTAAAAATTTCATACCACCCATGCTCTAAGTTACCAAACGATATATTTAAATAGAATCTAGTAGAGCCCGGCTAGCTTAGTCGGTAGAGCATGAGACTCTTAATCTGAGGGTCGTGGGTTCTAGCCCCACGTTGGGTGGCTTCATTTGTGAGCAAGGTACTGCTCCCCGGGCAGCTTAATTAGCTGTCCCATGCTATGTCACGAAAGTCACATATATGGGTTAAATGCAGAGGACACATTTCGTTGTGGTGTGTTAACAATGACCATTGATCACGAAATTGAATTAAGTGATCGAGTATCTGTGTTGCTTGACCTATGATTGTGGATTTGTCACAAATACTCCCCCCCCCCAAATCACCATATAAATCTATTTGCAGTTCCTACTTTATTTATATTCATAACGGTATCTTAGAGGAGAAAAACCGCGGAACCGAATAATAAAACGTCACGTCACTTTTTACTTGTGTTGGTTAAAACATATATGCTTCCATTCATGAAAAAACTTAGTCAATTAGATTCTTGCACATTTCTCATATAGGACAATTATGTGGTCGTTTTTGTTCATTTACAGCAACAGTACACGTTGAAAATATCTAATTAGCTTTCGGTTCAAGGAGATGCGGTTGTACTTTTAAAAAAATGAAAAAGGCTGCTATTGTTCCCTGGACAATCACAACCACTTAGACTGTTCGGTTTCAATTAGTAACTTAACTGATGGGCTAACGATGTTCTGTGTCACACAGCAGGGGGAAAGATTCAAATGACGACTCATTCGAGCAACTGCAACTTAATCCGGTATTGTTAAACTGTGGAACACTGTTCGAACTACAGTTCTGAGGGTCAATCAGTTCGCAAATACGATCAGCATATTATATAATTTAATCCGGGTTTATCCGACATATATTTCAATGCACCATTTGATACTTCAACAGTCAAAATAAATTTCATAGTTTTTGTTAACTGTAACCTAATACAACTATACAACTTTACCAGAATATAACGTTCTTTTGAAGAAAAATTAACCAACCATCTCAGGCCCTCTAGGCAATCTGGCCTGAAAACGCAACAGGAAATGATGTCACTGGATAGATAACGCAGGTGTTGCCTGCACGTATGCACACGGTACCCTAATATCTCATGCACAACCCAGTGTGATGAAAGTGATCAGACCAATTGTGCAAGCATTTCATATCCTCTGTACTTGATGAACAAGAAATAATGCATCCCACTTTATGCACTGTTGGTTGGAGAATGGATATGAATTCTGATTGACACAGAACAATGTGTACCTAATCTCAGGTTCCAGCACAAGGTCAAAATAAGTGCCACGTTTCAAATCAGCATGTGGGTACTTATGCTGGAAAACCAACTTACATTCTACACCCCTGTAAAAAGTACAGTGATGGTATGTGCCACCTGGCCACTTCTTCAGAAACCCTCATTAGGGAGTGTAGTAACGGAGAATAGGTTGCCTAGCAACAGCCACTGCGACGATTCTAGCCTGTGCTGGCAAAGAGAGCGCTCACGCTCTGGGTCTTAAGTTATGCAAAAATCAACTGTGTACAGGGTGGGGGTGGTCATACTTGCAAACACAGATATAAATCACGATTAAACAGATGTAAACTCGCGCTGAAAACAACTGCATCACCTTGAACCGCCCAAACTTAAGTGTAACATAATGTTCCACTACACTACACGTTCTGTGGCACTATGAAAGCATTTGACAGGTTATGTGACAACGCATCGTAAATTACATCTAACACACAAAAATGTATATATGTTACCGCTTCCTAAGCCTAATAGACAATCATACCTACCTATAATCTCAACCTTATGTAATCCATTTTAAGAACCGCATGACGAAACGCCGACCCCCTCCCCGTCGCTTTACCTCTTATTTGCCTTCCTTTCTTTCTCTTTCACTCCCTCTCAGTCGCTCTTGCTCCAGTCTCCCCTCCAGAACAGCGTTATGGTTAGTCAGCAGTGCACACCCTTTCCGTCTTAAAACGTGCAGCATGGAGGACAATTAAAACGTGGGAAGCGGAGACAGAATATTCGGCAGTACGAAGTGATTGTCCTGCTTTGGGGCATCTAAACGGTTAATGTTCCACCACATAACTTGCTTCATATAAGCCCCACCCCTTTTACGCTCATCAGTAGTTTTTTAATTACTGGACTTTACTGTAAGATGTTCGATCGTCAAAAGGTACGCGCGCGCTTCCAGC
The DNA here is from genome assembly GCA_015164015.2 of Brevimyrus niger. NCBI lineage: Eukaryota > Metazoa > Chordata > Actinopteri > Osteoglossiformes > Mormyridae > Brevimyrus > Brevimyrus niger. Next base: position 3,813,502 of record JAABNY020000064.1, read on the forward strand.
AGGTAATACCGCAAATAAAGAGGTTTCTTTTCTCTTCGAACACCACGTGCGCCGTCGGTCTGAGCCAATCAGAGGCGAGTGCGCGTTAACAGACAATAATCAGCGCTCTCTCCCTTTGCCCGTATAAAGACATGAGCTGCTCACAAGGAAAGCTTTCGCGGGAACATTTTCACACAAGCCCAAAATAATCCCGCATTAACGTTTCGCTGAACAGGAACAAGTGTTATGGGTCGATTCGCAACTGTACACATCTTAGTCTAGTAGTTCTTAAAATCCTAGAGTGTCGCCGAGAATCGTACATTAAACTGGGCGCAGTCTGCCATCTATGACTAGCGTCTAAGAAATACTCGTATTACCCTAGAGAACATAGTGACATTTTAAGTTTCTACGCACAAAGTCCTGTTACTCATTACACTAATCCTAAACATTTTCCATTGCTGACCAATTTCGATTCAATGTAGCCCAATGAACCTGGTGAGGTGATGCTTAGGATGAACACCCCATTTTCAGCAAGGGTGTCGACATTTTTTGAACTACCACACAAACGGTCAGTGATACTGGCATAAGGTTCAATATCAAAGGTTAAGTTTTGATGAGGTATTGCTTCACCCATTTTAAACTTCCATGATGAACACATTTTTACACTTGTAGCCTGCATCAAATTAAACATGAAAGTGAAGTCAATGGACACAAATTACTTCTCCATTCAATGTTTATTTCCATTAGGCAATTTGAACCAGCAGCTGTGCTTATGCACCGATTTTACTAAGACCTTTATTCCATAAGTTATATCCAGAGTCCTGGAATCGATCAAACACTATGGGCAGCTTAGGATTTCATTCCCAGATAAAGACTTAACCACTCAAATATTCACATTATGCCATACAAGATCAAATTTGCACCCATACAAAGTACAGCAATCCTCAGTTTACACCAGATGGTCCTTCAGGGGTTACTCTGTAATTCAAGGACCTTCATTCAATTAACAGGTCCAGAAAGAACATTTCAAAAATGGCACAAGCAGTACAGTAAAAGCAAAGCTGAAAGTGTAAAAGCAGACCAGGGGTTGGCAGTAGATGCCCGACTGCAAAACAAGGCAGAGGTCCAGAATTACAGGGAAGAGGTCACTGGAGGATCCAGGGTTTTCAGAGGGGTTGGTATCCATCCAGTCGTCTCCTCCTCCAGAGGATACAGACAGCTATGACAACCACCACCATGACAAGTGCAAGGACGCCTACCACCAGAGCGATTTGGTGGTCCCTGTCTCCAGGGCAGAGGTCCTCTATTGGGAGGAAATGAAAGCAATGTCAGAAACTGGTTCATTCAAAGCCAAGACTTGTCTAAAGTAAAATTTAGAGAGCATATGCTTAGATTTGCTAGGAATACAAGACCTTCAGAAAAGGCTACCTCAGACTGGAAGCATGCAAATTTGTCAAAATCAATTCCTTTAAATGACTAGGGAGGAACTTGATTTATTCAACAAAAACCCAAACTGCCAACACTTCCGGGAGCACTGAGAATTTAACCCATCAGTGAAATCATTTACTAAAATTCTCAGGTTTGAGTAATGGGCAGGATCTTCATACCAGGGCCAAATTCATTGCCGTCAAATTCCAAGGCCTGCATCTTTATTTGGCTCACATCCAGATGGATCCCAGGTCCCATTGACACGGACTGGCTGCTGCAGGCGTAGGAATGGTGTACTGCTGCAGTGAACATCTGCAGAGACTCATTCTTGGCTCTGTAGGTTTTCTGTTCAGGATCTAATAGTGTTGGCGTTAGTGTCACTAACCAATAGCTTCAATCCATGCTGTACACAAGAAATTCAGCTTACACCACATATACCTTAAAGGCCCAAAAAATTCTAACAGTTCAATTCAAACTGTAAGAGTGCAGCTGCATGCAAACTCAGGCAGGTGTGATAATGCACTACTGCCTAAAAAGTTACCTGCATTGATGAAAGGGTAAGTGAGCTCAAAGGCAATAGTGCTGACGTAAACTAAACCAAGGGTCACGTTCTAGAGAGAACAAGGGCACAGCCATTAGCAACAGAATGGAAATGAATACATTGGTCTTCTCAATTAATTGAATTGGAGTATGACTGAAGTGTCACTAAACATTGCATTGAACATAGTCCTGAAAATGAGAAGCCATGCTTACTTTCTGGAAACGAAAGAAAACCACTCCTTCCTCAAACTTGAGGTGCACTGTTGCTGTAGAGTTGCTGCAGCCTCCTGTAGCGACAGTCTCACCAGGCTGGATGATGAAGGTACCATTAGACTGAAAGAGAGACACCAAGTCAGTTAGACCATCAAGAAAACCGACTCAAATTCAAGTTTAGCCTGCGCCCAGGGCCACCAAAATGAAAACGCAGCTGACAACAGTTGTGACAAGAATATAAAAAGTACAATGAAGCTTGGAACCTCCAAGCTTCAAACAGGAATCTAGGCAGCACAAAAGTCACTTGCATACCTTGCGACTACAGACTGTGCTGTAGGCAATTTGTATTCTTAGGGCCATCTGAGCCTTGACACACAAGCCACCCCCTCCTCTTGCAATGGTGTAGTTGCCCATTGTCAAGTTAGTTGGTGTAGGCTCTGTAGCTGGGGAGGAAGTGGTTATGACTGTGGTGGAAGGCATTGTGACAGGCACCTCCGTCGGGACAGAGGGCTCCTCCGTCACTGGCTCCTCCGTCGGGACAGAGGGCTCCTCCGTCACTGGCTCCTCCGTCGGGACAGAGGGCTCCTCCGTCACTGGCTCCTCCGTCGGGACAGAGGGCTCCTCCGTCACTGGCTCCTCCGTCGGGACAGAGGGCTCCTCCGTCACTGGCTCCTCCGTCGGGACAGAGGGCTCCTCCGTCACTGGCTCCTCC
>JAABNY020000064.1:3816595-3829229 GCA_015164015.2 Brevimyrus niger
GGAAAGGGCTCCTCGGTCACTGGCTCCTCCAGCGGAAAGGGCTCCTCGGTCACTGGCTCCTCCAGCGGAAAGGGCTCCTCGGTCACTGGCTCCTCCAGCGGAAAGGGCTCTTCCCCCAGCGTTACAGGTGACTCAGTTGTATACAGCTCCTCTGTAGATGACTCAGTAAAGGTAGACTTCACTGGAACTGCAGTAGGCACAGTGCGGCGTAGTGTAAAAAGTGGCACAATGAAAGGCATCCCTTTCTTGGAGACAGTGATCATCAAGGGAGCCAACTCTGAGGTAAACTGAGAGATTGATGTCGACTCAGTTGCCATGGTACCAGACTCCATGGTAACCCCAGTACTCTCCATTTCTGGGGCTGTGTCCATGGAAGGTGGCAACAAGGCTGCGCGCCAAGAGTGAGACACCACAGGTGTAGGGCTTGCATAAGTTTCATCCTGGGCAAACGATATGCCTAAAGCAAGAGAAATCATTTAGTGATCCAAGTGTAAGATTAGACAGGACAAACTACATTCTAAATTAACCTGGATACCATTTAAATAACCAAGGCAGTTCAGGACATTGAGCCAGGCAGTCTACTCCACTCAATGAGTCAATGTCCAGATTAACCTCCACACTTTTAGGCCTTGCTAATGCAATGTAGAATTGTATGGACTCTACAAGGCTGTGGAATCAGATCGCTGCATAACAGTCCAAACGTTGGGGTCTTTAAAGCTTAGCTTTGATACAATTAAGAATTAGGTACTTTTAAACTTTCAGGTGCAAAGAAATAGCCTTGAACTGGCCGGTTTGCAATTGGTGATGGATGCTCATGATGCCGGTGCGAGTGATTATCACAAACTTTAGAAGCTACAGCAACACGATTCGTTATGGAACACAGTTCCATGCAAGTTTAATTACACGACTTTTATCAGCATTACTTTCCCCATAAGCGAGAGTGCTGTTTAAAACCACTATAACAAAAAATAGTTTTACACGCGAAGCTGATACACATTGCCGACGTTATAAAACAGGCGGCTCAGTCGAGCGCCCAAGAAATGCTAAAACTTAGTCAAATCTAAACTTGCCACCATCAATGACAAAACATTGATTATCTGCAAATAAGGATTTCTTAGCAAATAAGCTACGCCACAATGGGTAGGGGAAGCAAAAAGCTCACATGCGAATAAGGCAAAAGCCACGACGAATAAAGGAAATCCGTGTTCAGCCATCGTGACCATAAACAGAGCAGCGCGGCTTGCGGAGCTGGTCGGGGTATCTACACGCCACACCGCAACATCACTCATTAAGCCAAAACACCTCGTGCAACGCTAATAAATGCTGGCGTGGCATGCAAATCACCACCAATAATCCCCACAGCTGCCTTTCCTACGGACCTAATTGACGTCGAAACAATTAAAAGTCATGCAATGCACTGTGATATTATAATGATTTTATTTTAGCGTTTAATTGGTGATTATAATTACGTTGTTTTAATTCAATTTAGGGGGACTTTCAAAACATTAATGTTTTACCATTTCCTGTATACGAATTTAAGTGGTGTTACTACTTTTATTGTAGCTTTATCTCTTTTCCTGTATAACTTAATTTCGGTCTAAATTCTCTGTTTCAGAATACAAGTATGGAATCCGAGGTATCATGGTGTTGTCCATTTAAGTAGCTAAATTAGCGTTCATAAAACAAGATACTTATGATACTAATAAAAGACTGGTTTGACTAAGCACAAGACACTATAGCCATTCATGAGATGAGGACACAGAATACTTCATGTTGGCGTTAATATTATATACATGTATCTTCTCAGACGGTGTTGTTGCGTGTCTTATAAAATGAAATAAATTATGAAATAATTTTATATATAATATTATTTTGTGGTTTGTATAATATGCCTTTGTTTGTAAAATAAAAAAAACCCTTCCTGAATCCTTCCATAAATGATGAACTCGAGACCAAATTCACATGACCTCCCCTCCCCAAACACTGCTACGTCATCACCCTGCGTCCGGAGTCGACTTTACGGTTTTCCGCTGTACAGAAAGCTGAAGGCGCTTGTATACTGTGATAACCTTTATTTGATTGTATCTGACCGATTCGCATTTCCGGGAACACTAATAAAACCAAACCTCTGTGATTTTATATAGGCGTTATACAGATACTGCATTGCCATCTTCGTTGCTTTTGGCCATCCTACACTGATATCGGCGGAAGCCGGGCACGAAGATGGACTCCAGCGTGTCTTTCTTAAAGTACGAGCTGGCCGCCACCATCGAGCAGGCGGTGCGCTGCGCCGTGGAGGCCGTGCTGCGGGAAGCGGCCCGAGTGGTGGGAGCAAAGTTGTCCGCAGCGCATTCGGCGGCCGCCGAGTCGCATCGGGAGAACCAGAGTCTGCGAGAGCGTTTGGAGATCTCTGAGAGCGAGCTGAAGGCCGTGCGCTACTACATGTCGGCGGCCGAGAAGAACATCAAGCAGTGCTTGCTGCTCAACCAGAACCAGCCCATCCCCGATGTGGTGAACCAGCGTCCCGACGATACGCAGTTCCTCCTGCCCCATACCGACGCCTTGACCAGCCCCCTGGGCCGCGGCGCCACCCGCGGTCCTCTAAGGTCGTTTAGAGCCTCATCGGGCCGGCCGCAGTTTTCTTCCAAGTCTTTCCCCAGCGTGGGGCTCTGCGTGCCCACGGTGCAGTCGGACCTCGCCAGGGGTGGCATGAACCGCAGAAGGGTCCGGTGCGCGTCCTCCGCCAGCCTTCCGCACTCGCAGCATCGGCGTGCCGTGCACGCCCCCGAGTTGCAGACGGACCACATGCTGGTGACGGCCGACAGTGCCGACAGTCACATCTATATTACAGACGAGGGGGTCGCAGATAAAGGTGAGAATTCTTCTATTTCGGTGCCGGTATTAAACTCGTAGAGTTAATTACGCTCGCCGTGAGTTGTGCTTAATAGATATGTTGTTAACGTGTATGTGGATGTCTGTTGCTTCAGAATACTCTGGCCGCTTGACGGAAGATGACCCCGGCAAAGTTCACCAAGGCCTGGAAGCAGCTTCTTTGCAGCAGGAGGAGCCCGAAATGGCCAAATTCGAGTTCGAGGTGGGGGGTGCGGCAGGAGATGTGAACGAGCTGGGACTTATCAGAGTGCTGGAGGATGGCGAGGAGCTGAAGGAGGGGACTGTGAAAATTGAGGACGACGCAGAGGGTCCCATCACAGAGCCCCTCATCTCTGAGTCTGTGGTACCACCACAGTTGACGCAGTCGCCCCCTGTGGTCAGCGGTGGTATCGTGGGTATAGGCTTCCCTCCCATATCCGTGGATGGCCCAGAACTGGCAGTAGCGCCGCTGCCGCCAGGCGACAGCGCCGACAAGGTGCACCGCTGCAACGTATGCGGCCGCGGCTTCCGCCGCTTCTACTGCCTGAAGACGCACCAGCGCATCCACACGGGCGAGCGGCCCTACCCTTGCCGCTACTGCGAGAAGCGCTTCCGCCACCTGGACAGCCTGCACAAGCACCAGCGCATCCACACGGGCGAGCGGCCCTACCGCTGCGCGCAGTGCGGCTGCTGCTTTCGTGAGCTCGGCCAGCTGAAGAAGCACCGGCTGACCCATGCAGGGGCGCCGCCAGCTCCCCCCCACCCCGGGCCCGCCCTGCTCGCGCCCGGGACCCCTTTCGGCTGGTCCCACGTCGGCTCGCAGTCCCTGGATTCCAACTGAGATCGTGATCCAGTGCAGGAGAGCAGAGAGGAAAATGCAGAAATTGCATGCAGGCTAACATGCTGAACTCTCCTGTGCAATTTTATGTTGCTTTTTTTCTGCCCACGAACGGCTGAATTTAGAATTAGTATGGTGCTTAACTTTTTATTCTGTGTTTTTTTCCCCTCTCCCAAAGTCTGTTTTATTAAGCATTGAAAGAGAAACGGTAAAAGTATGCAGGACAAAGGAGTTTTTTTTGGTCACTCGCTGTATGTTTATTACACCTTTTGCTGTACCTGCTGTGTGTGATGATGATACAGGTATTCTGTACTTTTTTCTCTTACACCAGAGGACGACTCTTCATGTCTGTAATGTGGATGAATTTCCCTCTGGGATCAATAAAGTTCATCTTATCTTACGGTAGTGGTGGTTGGACCTTTTATTTGTAATTACACGCAGTCATGTGAGGTTTTGAGGCAGCCTTCAAACATAAATGTAGGAAATCGGCTTGAAACACAAGCAAAATAGAAAGAACGCGATACGACACATCGCCCATGTCTGTGGTTTACAGCGTCCTGTTACAGAGATGAGGAAGATAACGGAAGACGGGCAAATGCGGAAGTTACTCTATTTCAGTGAGACATATTCAGGTGCGTATATAAACTGGTTGCATGGGTCCTGATATAAGAGTATATCTAGAACACTTACCATCCTTGTAATCCAGAGTACAAAATGTAATCATAATTAGAGCCGGTATTAAACGACTTGAAATATGGGGGCATCAGGAAATGTTGCTTTCATCCGAAACAATTCCCTCCTCCCCTGTAAATGAATATGAAAATAACAGTAAGGAAATCAATCGATTCATTATAACAGGATTTTCTGTTCCCTGCAGGTTAAAATAAGGCACCAAAACCTGCAGGGAGCAGAAAATCCTGTTATAAGTAATAAAATAAGATCCGTGCAGAAATGTACAAAAAACGCTAGCTTTGGCACGTGGTAACTTGTTACTAATACGTTGCTGGTTCACGTCCTAGGAGCTTCCTGCTATTGTTTTTACTTAAGTTAGCTCAGGCTTCTGCTAAAAACGCACAGATATATTAATTGGTCAATACGTCCCCAGTGGCTTAAAACGTGACAGACGGCGCTGTTGTGATGCTCTATCGTCCTTAGGAAGTTTACCGTCAGACTTGGAAGGAAATGGTCCGTCTGTTTATGCAGATAGCGGCGGGGAAGATACACGCAACGTGCCGCGCCATCCGCTTGAAACGGCTTTAATACGGTCAATCAGGCTCTTTACTAATTATATTTGCCGCTGAGATATATTCACATATATGTAAAATAGTTAATAAAAAAAGACGGAGGCGCGCCCTTGGTGTCGACGGGAAGTGCGCGCATTTGGGAGCCTGTCAGTGGGCTATCTTTCAGAAGCAGGACAGGTAAGTGCCGTTAGCTTGTCTGCTGGGGGCGGATAAGCTCATAGGCTGGTACCGATCAGAGGCGATCCGCATTTTGGGAATTTTACACTTTGTTTCAGTTCCTTTTACCGGGGACACAGGGACGCCAAAGCAGCTGTGGTCCAGGACAGACCCGCTAACTTCCCTTTTATATATATATATATAATTAAAACTCCTATGTTATTTTAGATGCATCCGTGCACAGCGAAACCACCCGCGTTACCGCTTCGATCGAACCGCGGGCGGCTTCCTCGAACCCGTTTGAACCCCGATTGAACCCAGCACCTCCTCTGTTTCCGGCGTAAATATCTACATTTGTAGCGGTTTCCATCTGATGTGAAATATACTGCAAGGCAGAATTAAATCTTAATGGGACGTTATTGTCCAGTAGATATAATTGCGCAGTTCTTTTATTTTTAACACAATCCGCATATCCCCTGGTGAGTAATGATGCCCAAAATCCGAAAAAGACGAAAAGTCTAATTGAATTCTGCTAGAGCTGTTTTATAAAAACAGATACATGCATGCCTTATTATTAACCGGTATTGCTCTCATCTGGATTAGATCGATTTTAAGAAGCCTGACTGATCGTTTAATTCAAGTGTACTTATATCCTGTATGTGGACTTAACGTTGTGAAAGAAAACAGAGCAGCATAGCGCTGTCTCAAGTTCCCCTTTTAACAAAGAATGCGCGCCAGCCGCTTAAAATATGTAATAAAATATGTGCTTGAGGTCTGCCGAATTTCAAGCACGCTTTTTCGATGGAATGGACAGAACAACGGGGTTATTTTTGGTCATGTTATAGATCGGTGATACAGGTCTGTTTCCTTCCAAAGGCCATTTTAGGATACAGTTCAGGCGAAAGGCGGATCTAGGATGTAAGAATCGTGAGAACCTGCCAGGAGATGCTGTGCAATATCGCATCTCGGAACTTCCGTTTCGTAGACCGCGAATGGCCGCCTGCGTACTACTGGGATGTAAGAATGTGGCCTGGCCGTCTGCCCAGCTCTAGTTTTGACGGGGGTAGGGCCAGATTAATGCATAGGCTACCCTGGGCTATAGCGTAGGACTCAGGCAGACGTCAGGGCCTCACCTCGGCATACACGGACTGGCCAGTGAAAACGGCAACGCCTGAAAGTCTATGTTGACGTCAGCCTGCCCCCCCCCCCAGGTACCATTAAGACTCCCCCTTGGATAGGGGCTTCTCTTAAAAGCAGGTAACGTCTGCCGCCCTAGACAACCAGAACAGCCTGATTCCTCACGACTTAAGGTGGATGACAGGGCAGGAATATGCAGGATATTATCTCATATTATCTCAGGGGCTAAGGGCCCTCCAGCAGCAGAATTACACTCTCAGGAAAAAAAGGGTAAAAATATGTACCTCTGCTTGTTACTGGGACTGTACCTTTAAGGGTCTGCCAATTGTACCTATAACTGTAGGTAATTGTACCTTTTAAGGTACATAAATAGTATAAGATGGACATTTCTGTAACATTCATGGTATATTAATGCTGTTTGTACCTTTGGGATGTTCCTCAGAGTCCATTTATGTATCTTAAAAGGTACAGTAACAGGGGTACAGCCCGGTGACATACAAAGGTACACATACAAAGGTACACCTTTTTTCTAAGAGTGTAGTGCCTAGTATAGATGCTAACGCCAGTATACTTATGTTAGGTCCCATACGTAGCACATGGGTCACACTCCTCTTCCTCTTCACAGGTGAGTGTCTGAAGGCTGGTTCCGCTGTCCTACCGCCATGTCTCAGGAGCACTCGCCCCTGCTGCCCAATGGGGCGTGGAGCAGGCCGGCGACCCCGGCGACCCCGGTGACCCCGGCCCCGCGGGCGTCCCTATCTGGGCGTGAGGAGATGGGCCTGTTGAACCTGGAGCCGGTGCCCACCACACACCGCAGCCTCAACACCTTCTTCGGGGTGTTCGTGCCCACCGTACTCTCCATGTTCAGCATCGTGCTCTTCCTCAGGACAGGTGAGCGCTCCAGGAGGGGGCGCTGTTCGGCCGGCTGCCACCAGGACCTTTGCCTCGAGTCACGCAGCTTTACAGATCTTCACAGCTTATCTGTCATGTCTGCAGGGGGGGGGGGGGCAGAGGAAAAAGGACAGAGGTTCTTTAAATATATCGAATCAGTTGCCAGATAAAATTCTCCTGAAATATCTATATATGTAAAGTGGTCGGAATGGCCTGAGCCAGTCATTTCTAATGTTTCATATAGATTTATGTTGGAGTATATAAAAATGAACAGCTTTTTATTTGAATTAATAATAAATATACAGCTCTGGGAAAAAAAATAAAAAATAAATCTGAATTACTAAATCCTGGTTTAATCCTGGTTCTGCTGGCAGAAGATTATACTGAGCTTCCAGGCTGAAAGTTTCTAACACAGCAGTACAGAAGAATCAGGTGAAGCAGGAGGCCCAGGGAGTAACCAAAAATCGGCCAGGTGGAGGGCAGAAGCGACCTGATGTCAGAGATGACCGTCAACCAATGTGACAGTGCCTCACAAGTCGGAGGATGACCTCAAGTGACCTTCATAAAGAACGGGAAACATTAAGTGATGTGAAGTGCACTGCTAGGACAATTCATGACAGGCTCCAAGAAGCAGGACTGAAGTCCCGTAAAGGAAGAAGCCCTTCATTAATGAGAAGCAGGGAAGAGCCAGGCTGGCTACACAGGCACATACCCATAAACTGAGAAATGAATGAAACAAAAAATTTTGCTGTGGTGTCAATTTTTTTTCCAGAGCTGTATAGTAAAACATCTTAATATAGCTTACGTGCGGCAGGCATAATCGTTAAAAAGTAGCCGCAGCTGACGGAGACGAAGATGTCTGCAGGAAATCATCTCAGCTGTCATATTTACACTTGCCCTTTTTGGGGCATTGTGGGTATTTAGTGTAACTGGTGTGACCTGCTGGGTACATTATTAGTGCCCTCAGAATGATGGGTCCTCATTTTTATAACGATGGCTTCCTATCCCAGGTTTCGTCCTGGGCCACGCCGGCCTTCTGCAGGCCCTCCTCATGCTCTGTGTGGCCTACGTCATCGTCTCGCTGACCGTCCTGTCAGTCTGTGCCATCTCCACCAATGGTGCCGTGCAGGGGGGCGGGGCTTACTGTATCCTTGCGAATAGCGTCATGCCGCCTGACGGAATCAAAAGAGGCATTTTTAAGTCCATTCTAATGTACTTGCACTTAAATATTTTATTCCTCTGCGCAAATATGATTTACTGTTAGGGGGAAAGAGTAATGAAGACGTTCGACAAATTAGCATCGTGTCATTTTTAGCCGATAAAATTAGAATTGGTATCTCGGGATCACGGTACAGTCTGCTGAAGCCAGATTATGACCTAAAAATAGGTAAATATGTACCCAAGTGAGAATTAACACTGTTCGACTACAGTCGTCTTTCTGGAATGAAGTTGAGGTAGATATACAGTCCAATAAAATAGCCGTCAGTATGACCTTCAGAAGGACGCGTGTCTCCTTGACATCGGCCGTGTCCCAGTTATGATCAGCCGCTCGCTGGGGCCCGAGTTCGGCGGCAGCATCGGCCTGATGTCCTACCTGTCCAAGGTGTGTGCGTGTGGCGTCTACGTGCTGGGGCTGGTGGAGGCCATCCTGAACATCTTTGGCAGGGATCCAGGTTGGTGCCAGAGGAGCTACCTGCCCTAGCTGCTCCTGTGCCGGTGAAGCACCTTTTGCACGAACGAGATAATTCATATACCAGTCTTGGGCTGCGTATACCTCTGTGCACTGTGTATCCCTCTGTGCACTGCATATACCTCTGTGCACTGCGTATACCTTTGTGCACTGTGTATCCCTCTGTGCACTGCATATACCTCACTGCACATCCCGCTCAGTGACAGGCAGTCAGCTCCCCCAGTTTGGCCTGTGTCATTAATCACCACCTTTTCTGCCCCCCACCCAGCCTCCCAGGTCTCTGAGGGGCTACGCGTGCTCCCCCAGGGATACTGGTACTCGGTGCTATACTCATCTGCGGTGCTACTGGTCTGCCTGGTGGTCTGCCTGGTGGGAGCCCACATCTACTCGCGGGCCGCCTTCCTCATCTTCTTGGTGGTGACCATTTCGCTGCTCTCCATCTTCATCAGCCCGCTGGCCCTGGGGCCGCGCAATTTCACCTTCAGCCGGCAGGGCGGCGGCAACCACACCCACGTCTACAACGCCAGCTTCACTGGCTTCAACAGCACCACGCTGCGGAACAACTTGGGCCGTAAGTCACTGTTGGGGAGGGGAGGGGGGGTATGCGTCTGTCTGCTTCAGCCAATCAGAGAGAGCGCCACCGAAGTCAGTTGGGGGGGGTGGAGTCAAATTACTTTATCAGCAATCAGGTAATGGAACACCAGCAGCGTCACAGCCAATGAGAATCGCAGCCAATGAGAATCGCAGCCAATGAGAATCGCAGCTGAACAGCTGGTTCTTTTCAGTACCCTCTTCCATAAACAGGAAGTGATGCCTTTTTGTTGTCAAGCAACGAAAACAAACACTGCCCGCTCTGACAATCATGATCAGTGACTCCTTTCTCTACCCTCTCGTTTGTTTCCTTTTATCGCACCCCCACCCCCCTCCCCCGTAGCGGGATACACCTTGGACTACAGCACAGACACCATCATGTCCTTCGCCACCGTGTTTGCCGTCATGTTCACCAGCTGCACCGGCGTCATGGCCGGGGCAAACATGTCAGGTACACTGGTGTGGGGGTGGCCTCACTGTCACTGCGCTACGCCATTCTGTGCGTTTACCGTAGATGCTGAGGTACAAGCCTCACAACTAGCCTGCTTCCCTGACTGCCTCCGCCGTTGCCCTCCCCTACAGGAGAGTTGAAGAACCCCAGTGCCTCCATCCCAAAGGGCACCATCACCGCTGTCCTCTACACCTTCATCGTCTACGTGCTCCTCTTCCTCTTGGTCAGCTCCACCTGTGACAGGTATATAGAAAAAGGCTGGACCTAGATCTCGCTCTCTCGTGCGTGGGACTTTTGCTCACATATAAATGTCTTAAGGGCAGAAAGGAAAGTGATTCCAGAGAGATAAACGATCAGATTGTAGGGAAGATCGGTCCAAGCAAGCAGAGGAGGTAGGACCAACCAATCAAATGTCTTGGTCCGGCCTCCTCTAGTTGTTTGGACCCACCTCCTCTACAATCTGATTGGTTATCTGTCTAGACCAATCATGTTTCCTTTTGCCCTCAGAACATTTTTGTGCAAGTAAACCTCTCATGAGCCCCCCCCCCCCCTCTCTCTCTCTATCCCACCGTGGTCTCTCACTCCACACGTGGCTCCAGGGTCTTGCTGGTCCAGGATTATGGTTTCTTCCAGCGCATCAACATCTGGCCGCCCTTCGTCATCATCGGCGTGTACTGCGCCTCGCTGTCTGCCGCCATGTGCTGCCTGATCGGCGCCTCCCGCATCCTGCACGCTCTGGCCAAGGACCAGCTCTTCGGTACGGCAATTTGTGGGATTTGTGGGATTTGAACCCGTGACTGACTGGTGCGGCCGCACTCTACCTGTCGCAGGTCGGCTTCTGGCCCCAGCTGCCATCGCCTCCAGCTCGGGGAACCCGTGGGTGTCGGTTCTGTGTACCTGGGCTCTGGTGCAGGTGAGGTTTTTAAGGGGGGGGGACCATTTCGCAGCTCTCTGTCTGGGGGTGTCTGACACGCTCACGTCTCCCCGTGCCGCAGTGCGTGGTTTTCGCTGGGCAGCTGAACACCATCGCCGGCCTGGTCACCGTGTTCTACCTGCTAGCCTACGCCGCCGTCGACCTGGCTTGCCTCAGCCTGGAGTGGGCATCAGCCCCCAACTTCCGGTACCATCCTGGCCTCATCCTCTGTGGTCATTTATAAAAGCATGTTGTGGGCTTGGTGCCACGGGGTCATTCTAACTTTGGGGTGACAGGTAGCGTGTGAATGCTGTTTATCGTGAGGGGGGGGGGGGTCATTGCTGAATAACCCTGATAGTTTGCCCCACCTCGACTCCACCCCTAACTCCACCCAATCCTGGCTTGACTCCGCCCCCCAGGCCCACCTTCCAGTACTTCTCCTGGCACACCTGCTTCCTGGGCATCGTCAGCTGTGTGGTCATGATGTTCGTCATCAACGCCGTCTACTCCTCGGCCAGCATAGTGCTGCTGCTGCTCCTGCTGCTGTTTCTGCACTATAGAGCCCCCACCAGCAGTTGGGGCTACGTCAGCCAGGCGCTCATCTTCCACCAGGTAAAGCCTCGAACCCGGGCAAACCTCTAAGCCAGAGGGTAGGGCTGGGCGATATCATATCACGCATGCGCGATAATCACCAGGCTAATAATCACCAAGCAGATTACTCGTACAGCTAATATATTAATGGGAGATTTTATGACACCCAAAAGTTATTAATTCAGCTTATTATGTTTAATAAACGTGTCGGTCTTTAAACTGCAAAAAGTACCACTACACCACTGCTATCTTTTTTTAACCTTGTTTATCCACAATAACTCTTTTAAGGATGAGCTGTTCCTTTCTTCATATTGCATCAAATTATACCAAACCATAGTATACCAAAACAGTATTTTGTGGTGTGTTCTGCTAACCAAATTCAATAAACATTTCGGTATACCAAATTTATACAGATTACTTACTTTTGAGTGTCACAAAACGCATCTCAATAATATTTTAACTGCACTGCTAATCTACTTATCAATTTTTGGGCGTAAATAAATACCCACATAGCACCAAAAAGCTGACCTGCAGGCAAATGTTTCACCTGTCATCTCAAGCTCCGGTGATTATTGCACATGCGTGATATAATATTAATATGATGTCACACATGCGTGATATAATATCGATATGATGTCACCCAGCCCTACCAGGGGACTTTAGTTTCCATTGGGCCGAAGAATCCTGACCTAATCGGTTGATGATGTCATAGGAGACTCGCACATGCTCAGTCACGTGCGTGTTCTGCTCTGCACACGGGAGCAGGTTTACACCCAGTTCTGTTCACTGCATTTGCAGCATTATTTACACACCCAGACACACCTGGATAAATGGCTTTTTTCCTACTCCAGAGGTCCATACCGCTCACTGCAGCACCCCCCATTTAACCGGCCCTCTGTATCTGCCTCACCTCCACCTACCTTCCCACCCCTGACCAGGTGCGCAAGTTCCTGCTGATGCTGGATGTGCGGAAGGAGCATGTGAAGTTCTGGAGGCCACAGGTGCTGCTGATGGTGGCCAACCCACGTTCCTCTGGACACCTTGTCACCTTCGTGAACCAACTGAAGAAGGGTGGCCTGTTTGTGCTGGGTCATGTGCAGCTGGGGGACCTGGGTGAGGGGGCCATGGGTAGCTGGGGGGAACTGGGAGAGGGGGCCAAGGGTAGCTGGGGGGAACTGGGAGAGAGGGGGCCACGCGCGGCTAGGGGGAACTGGGAGAGAGGGGGGCGCGCGCGGGTGGGGGGAACTGGGGGAGAGGGGGG
>JAABNY020000064.1:3829329-3874965 GCA_015164015.2 Brevimyrus niger
AGTACCTGGGGGGAACTGGGAGAGAGGGGGCCGCGCGCGGCTGGGGTGTACTGGGAGAGAGGGGGCCGCGCGCGGCTGCGGTGAACTGGGAGAGGGTGCCACGTGCGGCTGGGGGGACCTGGGGGAGGGGGTCACTGGGGTGCTTTTGGTTTTGATTCCTGGGGCAGGTGTGCTCCTTCCCTGACTGTCCCCTCTTGTCACCCCGCCAGATGTCCTGCCCTCAGATCCCGTCCAGCTCCATTATAACTACTGGCTGAGCCTGGTGGACAAGCTGGAGGTGAAGGCCTTTGTGGACCTGACACTGTCCCCCTCTGTCCGACAGGGAACACAGCACCTGCTGCGCATCACTGGCCTCGGTGAGCCGCAAGGCCTGGTTTGTACCTCTACTCGTCAGCTCAGGGCCAAGAAAAAGGGCAGTCGGGGGTTAATAATCATTTCACATTTTTATTTTATTTTTCCGTTATGATATGGCTGATAATGGCAGCCAATTTCCAAGCCCAACTTGTGCTGCTCCTCTAACGGAGCGGCTCAGGTCTGCCTGACCACGGGAGTTTGGCTCTCCTAGTCCTCCCTCGGAGGTGGAGTGGCCAAAGCTTGCAACACCCAAGCTGTCCACTAGATGGCTTCTCTGCCTGCAAAACAAAGGTTGCCCATAACAGCACTGAAAAACCTACCGAGAAAATCAGTTGAAAGTCAAATGTGACCTTTGCTTATATTTGCAGGTCAGTGATCCAGGAATTTAAAGCCCTGGAATTTTGGCAGCTGATGAACGTGAATGTAAATTCTGCGGTCATGTGACCTGACCATTGGGCTGGCTGTCCCCTGTTCTGCCCCCTCCCCACCCCACCCCCATCTCTTTCCAAGGTGGCATGAAACCCAACACGCTGATCTTGGGCTTCTATGATGACTGCGTACCTGATGACTACTTCGTGCAGGACCCCGCCTTCTCTGAGGGGTCCTGGGCCCGCCGGGGAGAGGACAATTTCGGCGTGGACCTGTCTGCGTTCCGGACCCACTTCCCCCCTGTGCGTGGAGCTGGCTCTCCCCGCTGGCTCTCCCCGGAGGAGTACGTGGGCATCATCTCAGATGCCATCAAGATGGGCAAGAACGTGTGCCTGGGCCGTTACTTCTTCCAGCTGGAGGGGGTGTGGCTTCAGCCGCGGAAGGGCGGGGCTGACAGGACCGTGGATGTGTGGCCGCTCGACTTACTGCGGCCCGAGAGTAGCGGCTGCGTGGATGTCGGCGTCCTGTTCCTGCTGCAGATGGCGTGTGTGCTCAACATGGCCACCGGGTGGCGCCGTGCCCAGCTGCGCATCTTCCTGTGCGTGGAGGAGGCCAAGGTGGGCAACCAGGGCTGGGTGACCAAGGAGGAGACGCTGCGAGAGCTGCTGGGGAAGCTGCGCATCCGGGCATCCATCGAGATCGTGCCCTGGGACGCGGTGCTGAGACTGCAGGGCGGGGCCGGGGCTGGGACCTCCCCTAGCATTACAACCTCCAGGGACTTCCTGTCTGGTCTGAATGGCCTGCTGATGAAGCACAGTGCCCGGGCCGCAGTCCGCTTTCTGTTCCTGCCCCGCCCCCCGGCAGACCCCAGCCAATCGCAGCAGTTCTTGGCAGAGCTGGACGCTCTGACGGATGGGCTCGGCCCCACCCTCCTGATCCATGGCGTCACGCCAGTGACATGTACCGAGCTCTGAGTGGGGGCCCGCCAGGGGGGGCCTGTACAGAAATTTAGTCGGCAGGAGCAGTTTCAGAACCACCCAGCAGCCACCTAAAGTTCCATTTATACTGAATTAATTGGGGGAGGTTTTACTGGATCATCCTTCCACATCCACCCCTCAGATGGGAGGGGAGAGAAAGTTTGCTGTATGTACAGCAGGGGGGGCAAACTACTGAAACTAAAGACCAGTAATTCCAGGTGTCTGGGGGGGGGGGGGGGCAGTGCCAGGCCTGCGCCAAAGTGCATCTGTTCTCAGAATGATCAAATACCATGGGCACATTACTACTGTAGATATTTGCATAAAACGGTGTAACCAGTGACTCCGCAGTTACTGTACTGTATTGACGCGTCGTACCTGCTGAATAACCAGCTGGCATCACTCGGCTCTTATTTGCTTGGGTCACATGACCGAGCATCTTCAGGGGTGAGTTAGCATGTGCTGTCAGTCTGCAGCACGCCGTGGCAATACCGTCCGTGTCATACCGACGCTCGTGTTCAGCACCGCGTCCTTCCTCGGGCCTCCTCTCGACGTTAATCTTCGCAGATCAAGGGTCATTCACCCCAGGTGGGGAGCTTTCTTCAAGCTAATATGTTCTTATGAGCCTTATTTAGATCAGCGGGGCCGGCTGTAAGCTCAGGCAAGCGCGTGTGGCTGGTCGCAGATGCACGTTAGCATAATCAGCGCCCGGTTTTCGTCCTGCTGCATTTCTGCGTATGTAAATGTGCTCGTGTTGGGGGGAGGTTGGGCTTTCACGTTGCCCGGAAATGCGTCTTTGCTTTTTTTCCCCCAAAAGTGCTGGTTCAGCAGGACCTCGTTATCGTTAAAGCCGCAGCATCTCTCGGGAATTGCGGCCGTTTGAGGAAAAGGAAAACGGCGATTACAAGAGTCCTTATTTCTGTAAAAAGCCATTATTGTGTAACTAACTTTGTTTGTGTCCGAAGGGCAATGATGACAAACATTACTTCTCCTTTACCATTTGTTTAATAAAGTATATTAACTAACCACCTATGCACTCTGCAGTCCTTATTGATCTCGCAGCACTGGCCCCCTACCTATTTCAGCAGGATTTATAAGGTGAACTTATATTATTTATAACCAAAGTAGTAGAGTTGTCAACTTTGCAGTTAGCTGTAAGTCCAGCTCCCCCACGGCAGTGCTGCCGGGCTCAGCTGTAAAAGAGCGCCTTCAGCTGTCAAACGAGCTTTCACCGGGACAGAGGAGGGCGCTGACAGACAGCAGCACAACCCCCCCCCCGCCCCCACCCTGCTCCTGCTCCACAACATTTTGAAGGAAACTGTCGTGACTGCAGAGATTATGGAGGTCAAAGCTCTTTGGCCAAGGGCAAGAATAGCACTGTTGCCATGGAGACAATGGTTGGGGGGGAAGGGGGCAAAGCACTAGCAGAAACCGTGCGCAAAAATACTTCCATTTATTGAATATAAAAATACACTACAGCACTGTGGTGGACTAACAGACAGTGAGTTGCTCAGCATTCATTTCAGGTTATGTGACATTTCTGTGACAACCTTATTCTCCGAAGTGTTTACCGCATATTATGGGGTCAAAGGCGGTGTCATCGCAGACACGTGCTAGAGCTCCACCCTCAAAGCCACTCCGACGTCTTTCTGCCGGCTTGTGGAACGCCGCGAAGTCTGGTGAGAATTAGCGACGTGCTTTCAGCTCCGGTGGCTCACCCTAAGCCCCTCCCCTCGCTCACCCCCCCCACCCCCCCCACCCCCAGCATCCACCTCCAGTGCACATGACAGACACTCACTGCCGCCTTTAACTCTGCTTCTTCTGCGACTCCTGTATCATGGCCTCGATCTGCTGCTGGTGGCTCCGGGCGAATCGCTCCATCTGCCTCACGGAGAACGAGGACAGACGAAACCATTCGGGGAAGAGGATGGAGAATGCAAAGTGCTGTAGGGTGGGGGGAGATAAAGAGAGAGAGAGAGAGAACTGGTCACACGACCCTAAATGTAACCCTGTAATGCAGTGATTCTCGACTCAGTACTCAGGCCCGCAGATACTGCATATTTTCGCTTCCGTAGGGAGCTGGGAGGGAGCAGAAATGTGGGCTGTATGGGATCCCCCGAGGACCAGGCTGAGAAACAGTGCTACAACACATAGCTCAGTAGGTAGTGATACTTCCTGTCCTCCACTAGGTGGCACTATGGAGCACCACGCTGAACATGTGAGAAACACAATTCCGGAGTCGGTCCCGAATGATCCCGATGTCCCAAGGTGCTGAAAGTGAGTTGACGTAACACCCCCCCCCCTCCCCCACAGTAAATGGTGTCCAGGGATTGGCAAGGACCCAATGAGGTGCATGTCTCCAATTCTCGGACCTGCAGGGCGTGCAGCACGCAGCCGCTGGTGAAGCTGGAGTAGCCCACGGTGTTGAGTGCCTCATGGGCATACGCCGGTGCGCTCTTCACCAAGGCCCCCGCCTCGATGTTGTAGGTCATGTTGGTGGAAACGATGAAGGGAGTCACACACTGGGTGGGAGCAATAAAACACAAGCGCCTTACATCACCGGCACGGAACGCTGCTGGTCTGCAGTTCAGTTTTGAATTTCTACAAGGTCACTACTTCACCTCTGGGTCAGTATGTCCTGTTTGTAATGGAATAACGTTTGAGTAAGAAGCCAGAGCTTCAGTAGAACTTTTGTTGTCGCTACTCGATGTCTGTTAGGTGCATTAAATCGTAATGGCATCAGTCATCCATCATGGTGGATCTCGTATCGCCCGCTGCGACGGTAGCCTCGACACCTGCCCGGTTACCTGCACTGTGATCCCCTGGGATCTGTACTCCGAGTTCAGGCATCTGGAGAAGTAGGTCACGAAGATCTAGCGAAGGAGAGAGACACTGTATCAGCAGAGCAGTCAAAAGCCGGAACTCGGGATGGGATGACAAGAGCGTTAGCCACAAAGCTAAATGCTAACTGCTGACATCCAGCAATTCTGTGTACAAGAGGTGCTGCACGTACACACACACACACACACACACACACACACGAGGACCAAGACTAGCTGCATGGATTTCAGAGGACAGAGCCAGAGCATAATGGGCAGATGGAGAGTCGCACGCACTCTCCCAAGTAGGGAGAAAAATCGCTGCACAACACCTCACCCCGACGGACACAATCTCTCGTGGCTTCCAAGTGCCAAACCCCGGCCCACCCCATCCCAAACACTCACATGCAAAAAAAGAAACCCGGAGAACAAGGAGAGCCCATGAGATAGACCACGACCCAGAAAGATGAACGGAGCCTCAGGGGCACGGCAGGGCCGACCGGCAGGACCGAAGACCCAGAGGCTGTGAAAGGCGGCGGGCAGGAAAGAGGAGCTCACCTTGGTGGCCGAGTAGAGGGTGAGCAGAGGCTGAGGCGCAGAGGCGGCCTCTGAGGACACGTTAATGATCAGCCCTTTCCGCCTGTGGGAGGCGTGGTTTCCAAGTTAGAATACAGTAACTATGAGAAGGATTACCTCAATGTCCGCAGACACAAAAACCCCTCATGGGAGTTTTGCTTACACAAAAATGAAAAATGGTAGTCCAGAGAGTTAACCAATCAGATTGTAGAGGAGGTGGGCCCAAGCAGCTGGAAGAGGTGGGACCAAGACATCTGATTGCTTGGACCCACCTCTACAATCCGATTGGTTATCTCTCGGAACAAATCATTTTTCGCTTTGCCCTCAAATCATTTTTGTGTAATAAAACACAAAAATCACCCCCCACCACACCCCTGGCAGGGTGAGCATGGTGGGAGGTGAAGTTACCTTTCTGTCATGTGCGGAAGAACAAGTCGGGTCATCTGGGGAGGAACGGGAACATGGTGTCAGTCACGTAATCACCGCTAGGGTTGGGGCCGTTCGGGAATACATTCACTTATTCAAATCAAGATCCAGAAATGGAACTGGAGTTGGAGTTCAAATCTCCTTCAAATTTGAATTCGATTCCAGTTCTGTTCCCCATAGTTCCACTCCCCCCCAATCCCAACTCCAGTTCCATTTCCAGATTTAGATTGGAATTGATGAATGCACTGCGGAACGGCCAACCCTGATCACCACCATCTTCCCCATTATCAGCTTCACTCTCCACATTCTCTCCAAGCGTTAACACCTCACCTCCTTCCTGTCACATGCTTCCTGCTACTCTTATTTACTTGTTTGTTTGTTCACACATGAAGTAACAGTCATACATGCCCTACAGACTCGGGTCACGCTGAAGGTCTCTGTCACCCGGGGTAGTCCCAGAGTGTGTACTTCTTCACAAATTGACAGTAACTCCCTGACACCCACCAATGAAACACAGCGTTTGTGAAATCTGTCACGTCATTCCCCTATTCAGCGGCAAGATCACCTGGCAAGACGTTTTGCGGCCACAACCACCCCTGGCGAATTTTACTACCAGCACCCCCATCACGTACCCCAGCCAGCACTAGGGTCGGGATTCCTACTTGAAACCCCGGAGGAACCTCTGCAACCTTGACCTCAGAATTCAAGATGGCTGCCTCCCATTAATCAACAGAAGTGAAAGCTGTAACTATATAGTGTTTATTAGCACTTATGTCTCATGTGTGTGTCATTAAATTAGTTGTACACACAGTACTGCCCAACCTCTATCTGTGGACTCGTTAGCGTGTTTGTATGTACAAAACACCACGTAATGCATTGTTATTGACCGGTACAGCTAACAATGAACCGGTAACCGGCTGTACCTGCTATTGGCAGATGGCTTGTACTGGAGTGGGGGTGTGACGTCTATTCCAGCTCCGACTTCTAACCTCTGAGGTAAATGGGACGCGACATCATTTTAATGGTATTTTAAAAAGCAACGCTACTCTGGAGTCTGATAAAATATGCGTGGGGAGGGGCTGGGGGTATTTTTGAACGAACATTTTGCGGCATGTACCCAAATCTCCGCGTTATACGGTATTACTGTAATACCGTTCAAGTCTAGTTAGCAGTTCCCCCTCCTGTTAGGATGTCTGCTATTTTATACAGTTTGGGGAGAAGGTGCCCATCCATTCGGCAACGGCGTCCTTGCGATGAAAGGGAACCTAGCTGTAGCCAGAGCGAGCAGAGAAGCAGTCAGTGGGACGGGAAGCAGTGCGTGTGAGATGTCGAAAATGCGCTGTATGTGTTTTTGATCACCATGGAGATCACAGATAGCCGCCCCTGTGAGATTCAGGTGGAGGGGACACCCTGCGACACGCCTCGATTCAGTTAAGACACGCCAGCTTTCTGGTTAGACGAGATAAAGTTATTACCTAACCTGACGCTTAAACTCTCAGATTAAGCTCTTTGTGGGAGTCTGTTCCCTGGATGCCGTATTCGTGAGGCTCTCTGCGGCACCGCGATGGCGCGCAGAGACCGCCATACTGGCGAGGAACCCGGGCGAGGAACCCGGGCGAGGAACCCGGACATGCTTACCTGGGTGACGGACAGGATGTTACAGTTGATGACCTGAGTTATTCTCTGCCGAAAGAGATTAGACGTTTAGGTAAATCAGGTGGTAGGAACATTCCTATTTAAAAGCAACTGGGCCAGATGAGCCAAGTAAAGATAAACAACCAGAGGATGGTGTCTCCTGTAGGCCAATCTCTTTACTTAGCGTAGACCTGGAAATCCTTTCCAAAGTACTGGCTACGCAGCTGGAGAGCTCGCTCCCCATGCTTATCGATGAAAACCAAACTGGTTTTATTAAAAGTGGTAGCCCTGGCAATAATCTGTGCAGATTACCGAACACAAATCAGATTTTTCCATCAGCAGTCGACAGATGGTCTGATTGTCTCTTTGCATACCAAGAAGGCATTTGACCCCGTATCTGTACACTTGGGTTTGGGGAACATTTCATCAGACGGGCTAAATTATTCTATAATAATACTCTCTCTGTGGTACTCAGCAATGGGCTGAGATCTCCCAATTTCTGCACCCAGAGAGGCACAAGGCAGGACTGTCCCCTTTCCCCCCTCCTTGCTATAGAACTATTGGCCGAGGTTCTCAAGATGAACCACAACATACATGCCTTAGTTACATTTCATAGACATCACAAGATAACCCTCTATGCTGACAACATTCTCCATAACTAAGCCTGAGATATCCATCTCTAACCTCACTGACACTCAGTAAGTTCAGTGTCTTTTCAGGTTATAAAATTAATTTTAGTAAGCCTGAGGCGATGCTCATGAGCAGGTAAAAGCATCAACCTAAAACTCTATGCCCCTTTCCCTTCAGATAGTCCCCAACAGGCTTTGTATATTTGGGAATATATATCATCTCTGAACTTGACAAAATGTATAAAATGAACTGTGCTCCTCTGCTTGAATGCATTAGATTAAACTTGAAGAGGTGGAATGCAGTTCCTATTACCTGGTTGGGTCGTGTGGCACTTTTCAAAATGAATAATCTCCCTAGATTGCTTTACCCAGTTCAGATGATCCTAGTTATTCTCTCACATAAAACCATTCAAAGTCTGAGTAGCTGGTTTAGCTCCTTTATATGGGCTAAGAAGAACCCCCGTCTTAGACTAGAAGCATCATGCCTGATCTCGCTGACATTCGAAAATACCAGCTCACCTCCGCTTCATTACTGACTGGGTACACAAAGACTACCTCCCTCTGGATAGATATAGACAATTCCATGACTAAATTACCTCTTGTAAACTTACTATTTATAAAAAAGACCAAATCTCTAACCCTATTACAGTTTGCACTGTTAGAGCCGGACACATGGTCAGAAGATTAGAAGGTAAGAGTCAATTTACCTGCATCTTCACACCACTATGTGATAACCCCGACTTCTTGAGAGACCCTGGTTTTCAGGCTTGGGCCATTAAAGGACTCTACAGGTTATGTGATTTGATGGATGGATCTACTTTGATGTCAGTTAATCAGTTACCCGAGAGATACAATATTCAAAAGTCTATTGTTTTGTTTTTTTTCTTCGTTATTTACAAATAAGGGATTTCGTTAAAAGAGGTGCCACCATTCTCTCTAATCGAAGTACTTCATGGATAGAGTGGCAATTTTTAGAAAAATAACAATTGGTACGTTCCATAGGTTTTTTTATATGGACTCCTCGAGTATAGTTCTGCGGGTGCTTCACGTTTTAAGGCGGTACAGGGAAGGAAAAATACTTTAGAGATCTCAGATGACGATTGGGAGGATGAAAGTACCTTAAGTGTCTGTAACAGAAATGCAAAACAGAGATCAGCAGTCTCACTCACTGCCTGTAGTCTTGCGGGAAAATGCAGAAGTTCTGGCATACGGTGGGACGAGAGATAAATAAGATCTTATCTGCAAACTTGTAGTGCAAAGCCACAGTGTATGTTGCTTGGAATCTCAAACTGCTTTATTACTGATAGGAATACAAGGAGCAGTTGTACAAAATGTTAACTTTCTGTGCCTGAAAATACATTCTGTTGAATCAGACAACAGATAAAGTTCCCTTTAGAAGAGAGCAGCATAATGTCATATTAAAATATGCATCTCGGAACAATTTCACATGTATGTTACATAACAAAGACAACACCTTTCATAGGATATGGAAACCTTTATTGCTATACATTGGGATGAATATTGCAAGCACACTTACAAGGGGGTTTATATAGGACAAGAGTGGAGAAGGCGTGTGATTGATTACTTGTTATTTTTGTTTGTTTTTATTTCTGTACTAATATTAATTCCCGTGTCCCTGTGTCAGTGAGCAGTTGTCGCTACATTGTTTTGCCGTGTTTGTTCTTTCCTTTCCTTGTTTTGTTCAAAACTTTTAAAGTCAATAAACATTATGTAAAAAAAAAAAACAAAACAAAAAAGAATGCGTGGTCATTTAGTGTAGAAGGAGCGTTTGACGGAGGTTCTTACCTGCTCGGGGTCCGGAACATCCAAAAAGCTGACCAACATTCCCGCATAGTTCATACCCACGTTGTTTACTGGACGGGAAGAGAGGGAGACAAAGGGCAGACGTTTCACAGCGTCAGTGAGGCGGCAGTATCAGGGACGAGCTTCTGTTTAGTGCAGGTCTCTTCAAATCTGGCCCCCGATTACAAATCCGGGCCTTGTTTTCAGATCTCCCGGGTACTTAGTTTAATAATTACTGATTCTGTTTGGTCAGAGGCTTCACATCTGGTTCACGGGTGAAGGAAGGCGGGAAAATCAGCAGGGCTCGGACTCTGAGGACTGTGATATGAATGTCCTTGGTTTAGTGCACGGGTGTGAAACTCCAGTCCTGGAGGGCCAGAGTCCTGCACATTTTTGGTTTTCCCCTCATTTAACCTTATTTAACCACACAACTCTAGAGCTGAATCATTTGTGATGGAACAGGGAAAGAACTAAGCTACACAGGGCTCCGGCCCCCCAAGACTGGAGTTTGATACCCCTGGTTTAGTGGATGGAACGATGTATGGTAAAGTGGCTCAGTGGGTTGCACTATCATTTCTATGACTGTGGGTTTGAATCCCAAGTCTGCTCTATCTGCATGTTCTCCCCATATTACGTGGCTTTACTCTCCAGTCCAAGGCAAGCCTCTGGCATCTATAAATTGCCTGTTGTGTGCCATTATGTTTGACGATGTATGCAGAAGACTGGCCTTCTGTCCAAGGGGCCCTGCCTATCGCCCCCTGCTGCTCAGGATAGGCTACAGCACCCCCCACATCCCTGTCATGACAAAGCAACTGATGGATGCAGGGGTGCCCACGGTCTATATTGTTACAATCTCATCTGTAGCTGCTGTCCCAGGGTGCCCGCCGTTCCCCTGCGTGCCTGCAGTACCCAGAATGCCGATCTCCAAGCCCTGCAGCTTCTCTGCGATGCGAGGATAGATCTGCGGCCCCTCTGTGAAATCTGTCTGGATGATCCGAGTCTGTCTCCCATACGTACTCTCTGAAACAGACATTACTGGGTTATATATACACCCCAAACACAGAAACAGCGGTCCTCTTTTGACACACAGATGCCCCCATCCCGCACACCTATCTCCTTGGCAACAGCCTGCAGCTTCCCTTCTGACCTGCTGACCAGAACCACATCCAGTCCTCTGCTGGCCAACTGAAATGTGCACACAGAGACATCATAGACGGACAACAATAAATAACCCTGAGTGGAAAGCAGAACATGGTGCCAACGTTCAGCCGTCCGGTAAAGTTACCTCCATAGCATAAGCTTTTCCAATTCCAGAGGTTGCCCCAGTAACAACTGCAGTAATAAAAAACAAACAAGAAGGTCAGAGCACAGGTAGGCTAAGTTACTGCACCCCAAAATATTGGGTAATCAGCTAAAAGCTAAAAGTTCCAACACACATAATGTCATAACGGCCATGTTAACACAGTAAAAACCTACAATGTCATATGTACGAATTGTGCTAAAATCTTAGGCAGCCAAAAAAAATGTTTAAATCATCTTTGCGAATGTAGAACTATGATATTACACCTGTTAAAGTTACAGCTTAGCAGTTTCTTGACCTCTGCTAAAATCACTACATTATTTCCAGCAACCGTGCAATACAACCATGTAGGACTCCACCACTATCACACCTCATATAACTAATCAATAATTAACTAATTAAAAAGTCAATGAGTTAAGTGGTGAGATTTAATAAACACATGGAGTGGCTGAGGTGCCCATGAGGAGAGGTTTTGGGAATGGAAGCAGTGTTCATCTAGCCATCCAGCAAAGTTTCAGTAACTTTTCTGAGAACAGAGGCAGAAGGGACGGCTCGCCCTATAGGCAGAGACAGAAGGGACGGCTCGCCCTATAGGCCACGCAGCTACTCAGCAGAAGTACCATTTCATCTGGAGGCACAAAAGGACGTATATGTATATATCATATACGTATATATACATTAGTTATTTACAGTATATTTCTGTATTACCCTTGTCAATCAGACATGAGCTAGCTATTGGCAGCCAGGTACCATGCGCTGATGTAATGTTTTTTTAATGAAAATGAATTGGCAAAAATTTGTTT
Source organism: Brevimyrus niger (assembly GCA_015164015.2). Taxonomy (NCBI): domain Eukaryota; kingdom Metazoa; phylum Chordata; class Actinopteri; order Osteoglossiformes; family Mormyridae; genus Brevimyrus; species Brevimyrus niger. The sequence goes on from JAABNY020000064.1 coordinate 3,841,018, forward strand.
TCCGCTGATATGAGGAGCTCATCAGAATCCTGCGTAGGGCGCCAGAGCAGCCAGGGCTGCCTCGATCACATACGGTACGTTCAGGGATAAAACGCAGGCAGAATTTAAAAACATATTTATTTATTGATATTCCCATTTTTCCAGAGATAATATGCATGTATTTTTCTTGGACTGTTATACTGGTTTTGGTTAAATTGTTTTCTCTAAAATGAATCACACAGTCGTGACTTTGCGTTGCCGTGAGGAACGACAACTGGACTGCTGCACGACAATACGAACAAAAGCACAGGACAGGCATAATCTCCTCCCTGGAACCGCTGGAACAAACAAGAGACGGTCTAACCCCCCTAAGGTCCACACAATGAGCCAACGCATTACATTTTGCCCTCGGGAGCTTTATACGTCACTAAAGAACAGAGGAAGAAAGCCAAGTAAGCTGCTGATAACAGCACTATTCTGCAATGTCATTAGCGGGAAGCCGGAGTGTCCCACACAGCAATCATTCTTTTCCCAGGAGTAATTCAGAAGCATGGTGTTTGTATGATTTTTAAGTGTTAAAGGGAATTTTAATGCGCATGTACCAACTCACGCGCTGCCTTGTACAAAACAAGCTGACGTCTAGTTTCAATGGCGAATTTAGCACAGGCGGGTGGAAACCAACAGTAACCACGCATTTTCCGTCTGCAGCCTGTTGCTCAGCATTCCCAGCAGGGGGCATCGGAGGGGCGTGGATACCCATGCAGATTTAGGGGCCCAGTAATTACAGTGGTCCTTGAGTATGTAAAATGAGATGCAAAAATTGTACGGGGGGCAGGTGACATTTTGTCAGGCGCCAGCATATCTAGGTATGCCCCATGATAAACTGTTTTTGGTGTCACATACTCTCTCGTTCTTGATCTAGCTGATCATCACCATGATGTTATTTGTTATCAGACAACAAAACAGAAGGCAGGAAGCAGGCCTGGTTCTGGGTGGGGGGGCAGTGCCCCCGTGACAACATGCATGCCCCTCTGTGGCCCTTATAAATTTGTATGCTACTTATGTCTTAAATAAATGCATTGTTGTTGTTGTAATATATAATAATAATTAATTAAATAAATAAATGAAATATATATATATATGGGCTAAAATGTGCGCCGGCAACAGGCGAAACACAAATATAAACACATTTTTTTGACAGATTCTTAACGCGGGGGCGCCGGATGGTCACTTCAGTTGGTGAAAAGCGAGGTTAACGACAGAAATAAATAAATAAAGCTAATTTGTCAAGCGCGAGGAAGCAAAACAGCATGAACAAAAAATCACAGTGAGTTACATATTTGAAAAAAACTGTAAAATGTGACTGCAAAGGACTGCGTAAATAACATCGGTTTTCAAAATTGTCGTTTGCTTCTTAATCCTGGCAATCTAAAGTAAGTAATATCCTGAGGCCATTATGGTCAAATGTATCTGCCCCCCCACCCCCCCCAACAGGACTACTGGCCCCAGTCCGCCCCCCCCAGAACAGCAGGGACATTCGGACTGATGGTCTCCGATTTAAACAACTCAGTTAAAGCTGTGGGAAACGAGAGCAAACAAATTTGGCTTCTTGCTAACTTAAACAAACCATCTTTAGATGCTAATCGCTGCTTGCATTTTTTCCTGTCTGTACATTTGTCCCGAAATCATATGTCGGATCAGTCACCTACCCATTAACTGCTCTCACTATTTTCTTTACACTCGTCTTTATCCGTCCTTTAATACGTCATTTCATAATTAATTTTATGCTGTTTCAAGAACACCAAAATTGTCACCCTTTCGTTTGTCCTTTTAATAGCTACCATATCATTCGATTTTTAAGAACGTGAGGGATATTAATGAAGCCTAAACTAAGAATTAGATAATGCAGTAAAACATCCAATAGGGGACCCCAAAGTCGCAGCAGGTCCCATGTCAAGGTATCCGGGAAAGCATGGACCAGATCACATCTAGTTCATTGTAAGGTACTATATCTTTAATCTGAAAATACAAAGTGGCAACAGGAAAACAAAGTCTGGAAACAGCAATTTGATGCATACAAAAATACTAAACAACAGACAAGTGCGGATTTCCTGGGGTAACGTGTCGAAGGTCTGTTTTGAATTTAATGCCGAACTACCGACTACCAAGCTTCGGCAACTGCAAAGCGCAACTTGCTTCAACAAACGTCCACTTCCTATTACTCGCAGGTACTAATATTTTATCGTCTGTTCGCTGGAAGGCGCTTATGAAACATCCCCAGTTGGGCGCCCGAGTACTCATGGCTACAGGTGCGTCGGTCCCGGTTCCGGTCGCGGTTCCTGAACTTACCGGCCCACTGTCCATAAGCTCTCAGATCCGCTCGCCAGTACTCTGACAACACGTAAACCCGAAAGCCACGCCAGCATTTCCACGTGAATTTACAGCAATAAAACAGAACAGTGAAACCCCCGATTACAACCAGGGCGCGCAGGACAAACGCCGATTCTAACAATGTCTCCATTCTGCTGAACGTTCCCAGCCACGGCCAGCAGCCCGGTGTTTGCTAGTATTTTCCTGATGACAGACCTTTTCAGACACGGACCATTTTCACGTGTTCATCGCCATTGGCTGAGCGCTGTTAAATATTCCCAAATCCGCGAGTAACGCGAGCGATTGAACCCGCCCCTTAAATTCTCACCCACTCGAGTGAAGGATTCACACTCGTTTGCTTCCTTTTCATATGCCTATTAATAATAAATAATCTATGCTGTGAAGATTCATTATAACTTTAGACAGACAGCTTGTTAAAATATGTTACCCGACTTGTCTGTCATTATAAAAGCTATAAAATACATAAATCTTCAATGTAGTAATAACTTGTACACAAACATGGTTGATCGCAATTATGCAAAAGGTTAAAAGCACTGAAGTTAATCAAAACTGGGTATTCGTCTATAGTCCTGGTTGTCCTTCATCAGGACAGCAAAAATGCTTTTACTGTGACATTAAGCTGATTTTTTCTTTATTTGTAGACGGTAGTCTATCATATCTCTGCATAGCTGACATTTATTGTGACCTCTTTATGCCGATGTCGGTTGCCAGACTATTTCACCTAGAAGCGATTTATTATTTAAATATTGGCATGGTTACACCGGCTATGCCGGTTCATGCCTAGAATTTTTTAAAAGAAAATATGACTCATTATATAAATACTGTAGCGTCGGCGAGATATCCTGCATAGCGCAGTCACAGTCAGTGCGTCAAGCATGCTGGAAATATTGTAAATAGCCCTTGTATGTGTTATTGTAAATACTTGTGTTCTGTTTCATGTTGTCGCCTGCATCCTTGGCTGTACTATACCTGAGCCCTGTCCGATCTTCGCGTGTTTGTGGTTCAGTAGGGTGAGTATTATGAAAACGGGACACCTGGCAAAATGGGACACTTAAACATTGCAGTAATCTATTTGTAATACTTTATATTCTCTTCTATATAGCATCCAAAGGGCATTATTGTATTTTGAATGGTATCAAGTTGGGATTCAAGACATTGAATTAGATTTTTGTATTATTTAGTGATTAGTGGTCATTGTTGACACACCACAGCACACAGTGCACAGCAACGAAATGTGTCCTCTGCATTTAACCCATATGACATTGTGACATTGCAGTGGGCAGCTAATTCAGCACCCAGGGAGCAGTGCTTGGGGTGGTACCTTGCTAAGGGTAACCATTAAATCATTAACCATTATTTTTCCAGAAAGCTATTTTCCCATTTTAACAATACTCACCCTAGTCCTCAATCCTGTTCCTTGTGCCCCACTGTCACAATGTTTTCATTCCGACCCACACTGCTTTCAACCTGCTACATTTATTATTATGTTATTAAGGGGCATATAAGCCTGATTAGTGTAGGGTTGGAATGAAAACATTCTGGGTGGGGGCAGTACCAAGATTGAGAATCAATCCTAGTTACCTACCATTTGTGCCTAAAGGTCAATTCATACTTGACTTTTCTGCGCGCGCTTTCAGTTGGATGAGAGGATGAGGTCTAAACTTCATCATCATGGGTTGACTGCGGAAGACTGTGGATGGTGTCTGTGTAGCCTAGATTTTTATGTCTAGCAGAAACCTTGCACATCCGTGCGCATCGACCATGCATGTGCAGGATAATCGATTAGGTATTTCCATTAAGTGGCAGGGTGGAGTTTCACAGGTCGGTGGTCAATAACGAAAGCACTGAGGAACAACAGTTCCGGTGGTTAGTAACGGATGGCAGCTGTATGAGGAGGGTTGGATCTGCCCGCATATCTGGTTTTTTCATACTGTCCAGACATTATACCAAGGCGTATGCTATTTTAAAAAAGGAGTAGTATTCTGGTATTTTGAAATCTTGCCGATAAAATTCGCCATTGAGGTGGGGAGTGTAAGGATTTCAAAACACTGTGGAATGCCTTATTACCGTAATGCTGCCCAAGCTTCGGATAATAACTATAAAACGTCACGTAAGTTTACCTGTCGCTCACTGCACCGCTTGTATGTCATGTTTGTTGCGATATGTCTGCCCTCTCCTGGTCTGCTGGGATATCACTGCACCGGCCACGGCCGTTCGTCTCCCTAGCCAAATGCAGCATGGACACAAGCTACTGCGCGTGCTACCGTCCCCAGCCTGAAAGCACACGCACAAAAGTGAAGTATGTACTGGGCTTTACCGTCCATCATCTGTCCTCTTTATGTTTCCCTATTGTGTGTGTCACTTTGCCGCCTGTGTTAGTCTTTTTATGGGCTTAGTAAAAGGCCATTGTTTCCTCTTACAATAAGCCTCCTTGTTTCTTGCCACCGCCGCGATGCCTCAGTCTGCCAGACGTTAGACTGGAGCCGGAAGTGGGATAGCAGAAGCAGGTGACCTGGACATTGCCTTGACAGCCGGCTCTAGCGTGGACACGGAGCAGCAAAGCGGAAGACACGGCGGCCGAGAGCTGCACCAGATCCCTGGAGCGGCTGCGCGAGGCCACTGGAGACTGTTGGCAGCTCGGAGCTCACTGCAGCCCGGCTCTGCCAGTGGTCCCCAGCTGCTCGGCACGTCCGCGCTCACCTGACAGGGAGCACCGGTGGCTGCTGCAGGACCTTCGCGACTTGTTGGAGGATATGGCAGAGGACTGGCTGTAGTAGTTGCCAGGATGGTTGACGTTTTGGGAGGGGGGCAGTGGAGCAATGGTGACATGGCTCTACGTAGAGTCCAGTTTGTATGCTGAGCATGCAGGGGATATTGTAAATAACCCCTGTGTGATTATAGTAAACAGCAGTGTTGTATTCTTTATTGTCATGCGAGTCCTTGTTCATGTCATAGGTAAACCCTGTGTGATCCTCACGTGTCTTTAGCCATATTAATTACCCACTATGGATTTGCCTTACTATCCGGTGTCTGACCTCCCGTGTTTCCCTGTTGCGTGTGTCGGTGGTTGTTTGGTGCCTGTGTTAGTCCTTTTTAAGGGCTTAATAAAAGGCCATTCTTTCCCCTTACAATAAGCGTCTCGTTTCACGCCAAAACAACAATGACACTGCCTGCCAGACTTTTCAAGACTGTTGCAGAGAAATTCACTACCACCCTGTGCTGGATACACACTTATGGAAGATGAAGGAATAAATATTAGATGGAATCAGCTATAAAATTAAAATGACATTTTCTAATCTATAAAAGGTTGGCATTTATATGTATATTGATTTTATTTTATTTAGGCTCAGCTGACATGTCAGATCACATGACAATCACAGATCACATAATAATTGCAGAAAATTCAGTGATGATAGATTTATTTAGTTGCTGAATATTTGGCCATGACCTTATGTGTACTCACTACGATACTGTTTTGTGTTCCATCAGTTTCGCAGAACAACCGAGACGTGGTGTACGTGATACATCTTTTTTTCTGTAAAACCATTTTTTTCACAACGCGATTTGCCATTTGGTACGGTTTGTCCCAGTCCCCTGCCCGTTGCCATGCTTTTTGGTGACTTGAACTGCGTCTGCGCAAATCTTATGAAGTCGGCTTTTGCAGAAGTTGTCACTGGTTAATTAATATTGAAAAAAATAATCTTAACTTTTTAGTAGAAGATTACCGATTCCCCAGGAATTGACTGTACGAAGCATCACATCGTACGTAAGCTGGCGAGATAGAGTTTCCCTAAGTTTAATTGGGAGCTAGCCATGAACCAATTTGACCAGTAAGTACACCGAAGCTAACTGCTACTATATAACAAAACACTAAAGCAGTTCCTCTTGTTTAACAGCGCTTGAAATAACATGAACATATTGAATATGATAGTTTGAAATTTACGTTAATTAAAAATGAAACCTAATTGGCAACTGCCATTTGAGGGGGTGGGTTACAACCAAATAGCAGAATAGCTATCGATTCTAGCAGAGTTAGTTGCTTTGCAAGTGTAAGTTATTTATTTCGCGAAGAAAAAGTAATACAATATATTCCTGATTAATATACCGTTTCAGTTTGAAGGACGACGATACCGGAGACCAGGACAGTTCGGCAGCCCCGCGGGAAGAGAAGAGCGATACGGAGAGTAGCTCCATCCCGAACAGCAACGGGCGGCGGAAGGTGGTCACTGAACTCTGCCCTTCATATCTGATGCATGATTTCCGTTGGCTTTCGTGTGTAGTAAAACGTACTACAGTCGATGCTGTCCATCCTCATTTGATGGTTTAACTAGGAATCTTAGTTGGTAAAATTCCTCTGTAAATGCATTAATTTAAAATGGGTTATTCTGCAATAATATACTTAAAGCGATGTATCGGTCTCCCTGTGGCCAGACCATCTCCCCCGGAGCAGGGGAACACCCTTTGCAGTACAATTACACCTTCTGGTACTCTCGTCGAACCCCGAGCCGACCCGCCAACACGCAGAGCTATGAGCAGAACATCCGGCAGATAGGCACTGTGGCCTCGGTTAGTAATCATCCCTTCTGCTTCATTACACATTTCTTTTTGTTTGTTTTGGGCACTTCTTTCTGATTCGTAACATGAATGCGATCAATGCGTTGTTTCATCTGTTTTCTGTACAGCGATAAAATCAGGACTGTCTGTTGTGGCGTGTAAATGAATGTGTTTTACAAATGTCCATCTTTTGTTTTGGTGTAAAACTTCCCTGTTCTGGGTATCTTAGGTGGAGCAGTTTTGGAAGTTTTATAGCCACTTAGTTCGACCTGGGGATCTGACAGGTCACAGTGACTTCCACTTATTCAAAGAAGGCATCAAGCCCATGTGGGAGGTAAGTACAGGGCTGCCCAGTGTGTTTACACACTTTGGCCGCCGGACCGCTACACAGGTGGGACATTGTGCAGTGGCCTGTTCTTAGCACTGCGTCAAAGCTGGGTGTGTGACGTTCCATCCACCTCCATCGCGGAGGTGTTCATGATCGTGCATATTTCAATCTTGGTGCAGACTGGTGTTTCTCATATGTAGGTCTGAGTTGTTTTATTTTGATCAGGAGGACAAAGTCAAACTACTCCTGTCATTTAGACTTTTGTTCTATCTGCCCCGTTTTCAAGGACGAAGCGAACAAGAACGGGGGCAAGTGGATAATCCGTCTGCGGAAAGGCCTGGCGTCTCGCTTCTGGGAGAACATCATCTTAGCCATGCTGGGAGAGCAGTTCATGGTGGGGGAGGAGATCTGCGGGGTGGTGGTGTCCATCCGCTTCCAGGTCAGCCAAAGATGTGTGTTTGGGGAGGGGGGGGCGTCTGAGTAGCAGACAGGCACGGTTTCTGCCGGCGTTTAAGTTACCTTCCCAAGCCCGTGTGGGACTGCAAACAGAGCTGCAGGCCGATCGGGATGCATATTCTGCTCATGTGGGACTTTCGAGAACCAGCAAATGAACTACGAACGTCACAGTCTGTGTCCGCTACTCAATGTGTGAATGTCAGATGGCCGTTACTTCAGCTGAAAAGCAAAGGCTACAGATTAGCAGTAACATCTCGTGGTTATTTAAGCAAATGGCCTGCGTCTCTTTTGCTTTGTTATGTCCTGGAACACTTTGTTTCTGTTGCACTGTTTGAACTGGATTGTCTGGGATCCCGTGTGGCAACAGGATGTTGATCTTTGGTGTGTCTGTGTGTTCTGGCAATGTCCCTGCAGGAGGACATTCTGTCGATATGGAACAAGACGGCCAATGATCAAGTGACCACCTCCCGGATCCGTGACACGCTGCGGCGCGTTCTGAACCTGCCTCCCAACACCATCATGGAGTACAAGACCCACAACGACAGCCTCAAGTACGGAAGGCACACGCAACTAGAACAGAATCCAATAACAGCAGGCTAACATGCTGCTCCAGGCCTGACTTGTGACTGTGTGTTAATCGTTAATGTGTGTGTGTGTGTGTGTGTGTGTGTATACACCACATATATATACCTCAAGGTCGTCTGCTCAAGCAGCTAGAGGGTTTTAGATTAGCATTTTCTAACGGCACTTGTACATAAGGAAAGTCAATGATTTAATTGCGTTGTGGCTTCAGTAGTTATAGCAAGACCTGCAAAGCAGATGCATGTGAGCAGGCAGGCGTCACCCCGCGCTGCCCTCCTGCCGTCCGTTCTCTGCACGTCGGCCCCCTACTCCACTCTAACAGCTCCGCTCTTCCTCCTCAGGGACAATTCCAGCTTCCGCAACACAAAGATCACGTTGTGAGAGCAGCGAAAGCGGCCAGATCTGAATGCATCTCTCCCTCCGCGTTAACCAAACAAGACTGACTTTGGTGTCACTCCAAATGAATGGGAACACATTAAAACGGGACAGACTGTTTCCACGGACTGGGAGCAGCCGCTGTGTACACTGGTTCTGTTTCTCCAGGAACCCCCTCGAGACTGACATCATCCATGACTTTCACTGTTGATGGCGTTTTTGTTAGTGTCTGTTTCCTTTTTGTTGTTGTTGTTGTTTTTTTTAAATGTTTGGGAACAACCCATATAATTCCAAGTCCCAAACCTATGAATTTACTGTTTACACTGTTCTTCAGTGAATGGAGAAAAATATGCATTCAGATTAACCTGAATTCACTCATCCTAAATTAATACCAGTTCATCAGAGGAAATGACCATCATCAGCAAAGACGTGATTTTGTTTTAAAGATAGTTACATTTGCGCTAGTTTCCAGTGTATATTTTTGCTGTAATTAACTGTAATTAAGCCTTTTTTTAAGACGCGCGGTATAAATGACGACAAATGTATGAAGTTGCAAAATGTGCCCAAACTAGTGCATGAATGACGCTAACTTTTATTGTGTGGACGTGAATGTAAATGTTTTAAGGGTGTGTGACGTATCATTATGATATCGGTACAGCTGCAGAGATTGTATATCTCGTCCGTAAGCAGCCATTCCCGTTCGGACCAGTCTGCCAGTAAGCACAGCTGCGTTACTGTATCGTAACATTAACAATCGTACACTTGAAACACAACAACTATTGAACGGTTAACCATAAAGAAGACAGGTAATTTGATGTTCTGCTCTGCTTTCATTCGGGGCTTGAGTAGTTTTTGCTGCTATGCACAGGGATTGACATAACTGGTACGCAAGTACGCATTCATCTTTGAAAGCGATACGTGCGGCAATCGATCAATGTAACAGCGCACATGCTTACGTATTTTATGCTCATTTGCGCCGATATGACAAGAAATTACCGTGAATTTTAACCTCTATACCGCAAATGAAGTACGAATTAGCATAAAGGTTAAAATGCACATAAATATGCACGCATTCACGCTGTCACAACAATCGCTTTTAAAGGTGAATGCGCTCTTGCGTACCAGTTATGCAAATCCCTGGTTATGCATTATACGTTGGTGCACTGCATAGCTATCTTGTAGTTGGTCAAGACTGTAAAGCTAAACGGAAATAAAGGAAAATTAAAGTTCAGCTTCAAAGAGGCAGTCAACTTATACGTGGAGTTTCGCCGAACTTCATGAGCGAAACCAAAAGTATCCGATTTCACTTCTGTAATGTGTGGGAATCCCCTTAAATTCCGTAGGGGGTTGAGGAAGTCACTTGATAAATATTTTGTTACATATATCGTTGATTTCTGAGTTATTTTTCTCCGCTGTAGACCAATTCGAAAAAACGATTGTTACTGTCTCCCGATAATAGAGGTATGGCGCTGCATACTGAACTGCACATTCTTAAAAGTACGTGTCGCAGTTTTACGAAAGAATTTTTATTAGGCAAGACCCTAGATTCGGGTATGGACGGTAGGGACTTACGCGACTTTGAAGGTTTTAAATGATTACTTCTGAGAGCCTTTATTTTATTTTATGTCTGTAATGATTGGGTGCAATAATATTAGTAGGGTACAGCAAGGTAAACTGCCATTTAAAGTATCGGTTTTCTCCAGGAAGGAATTTCAGATTAATTTTACACCTCGTTTCAAATTGCGCCCTTCTGTTTTTGCTCTCTCGAAGTAGACGGACTAGCTGAAGAAAAAGCCCAACCCGACATCATGAGCGCGTCCCTAATGGTAAGTTTGGTGACGTGTACCTGACCTGTAACTGGCAACCAGACACCAAGTGTGGCTTGTACCCTGAGAAGTGCCTGGGCTTACTGGTTCCAAAAACAATACGGATTCTGAATGAATTCGATTTAAAGTGACCAAAATACAGATTTAACGTAATTCGGCGTTAAACATAATTGTGAGTAAACTCACGAAAGCTCTCAAATCTTGGTAACTGAGCTCTTCCCAGCAGCGGTAATGATGTTTAGTGCTCCCCCCCCCTGCCTGTCTCTCTGTCCCCGGCCAGTGCCCGCAATGCAACCGGAGCGACGGCAGGCAGGTGCGCGGCCAGCGCGCCGTGTGCCCGCATTGCTCCACCAGCTCTCGCCGCGTCTACCAGTTCTGCTGCTCGTGCCGCCGCAAGTGGCCCGGTCACGAGGGCAGCTCCTGCTCGCTGCCGTTCTGCCAGACGCGAGCCGCTCTCCTGTCAAGCGAGCGCATCACGAAGGAACACAGCAGGGTGAAGGACTGTCCCTTCTTTCGGATCTGCCCCGCGTGCAGGACCCTTGTGACACATTCAGGTGAAGGATGCCCGAACATCCAGTGTCCCGAATGTGATACTCGTTTCTGCTTTCGTTGCCTAATGTCCGACGTGGATGATGGTGATGACGATGACGACGACGACAACGATGATGATGATGATGATGATGACTACGACGACAATGATTATTTATCCTGCCTTGAGGGTCTGTGCCCTATCAAAGATAATTCCGAGTCAATCACAGCATTAGATGAAGCTGGGGCAGGTAAATAAAGGTAATTTATATCAGAGATGTAACTATAATAATATAAATAGGAATAAAAACTTGGTACCGGTAGCTTCTGGCATAGGCTCTAGACCCCCTGCATAACACATTTGGGCATGGAAAGTGGATGGATGGAAGAGTGGATGGATGGAAAAATAACAAATAGTGGAAAAGCTTTACAGAATTGTGACAGTAATTATATAAAGTATTTGTCTCAGGTGTTAGGTATCTGGCTGTAACTGGATACCATGGTCTTCATCTCACTGGATATGCATCTCAGTAATCCGTCATTCTTAATAAAGCCTGCATGCATTTTCAGGTCTTCTCTGATTCTCTGTAAATATTGCTTAGCTGTAAATCATAATAAATCATTTTGACATTTCTGTAGTGCGTTACACAATCACTTTGGGAATTACTCTGCATGCCTGGACCTGCGTTTTCTTTTACTTGAATGCAAATTATATGGGACGTATATGATAGTACAATTCATTCATCTTACTTTCCTGGCTTACTGACAGAACTGTCCATCAACTCAGGCATTGTTTGCTCTTGAGAAAACGACAATACTGTGAGGCTATGGATCTTTTCATTTATTTCCAAGATTCCACATTATTGGTTTTCTTACTGTGAATTACCACTGATCTTAAGTTTTGGCGTCTTATCCTACTTTTATTTAACTGTTCTTTTGTGCAGCCATGCTGACAATAATTTACCTTCCCCTTTTACGGTCCAGTAATCAAAGGTGAAAACGCAATGACACACAAAGAATGTGGTCAGCGGTCAACCTTGAATGTTCAACACAAACCACTCGCCAACCTAAAGATCCAAGCTGAGGATCCTGCTCAAAGCCTCACCTTAAACTGCAGAATGTGGCTTCCTGACAGCTACAAATGACAAACAAAAAGCTTAGTGATTGGGACTGTGGCGTTGTGGACAAAAAGCTGCTGATTCAAGTTCCAGGAACGGCCCTGCTATAGCATCCGTAGGTAAAAGGTGCTTAGTTCGAAATACTCCAGTCAAATATGCAGCAATATCATTGGATTTAAAATAAAAGTAAAGTCTAAGTATAATTACTCAAGTGAACCACAAGGGGGAGTGTTTCTTGATATAGCCAAGTGGTTCAGGTGAGTTGAATAACTTTTCCACCACCTGCTCGGCACCAAGGATTTGGGAGTAGAATTCCACGCTCCATTTAAATGTTCTTGTATCCCACAATGGAGACAGTGTGCAGAGTTATTCATACATAAGTATGAATGCAATCATATCACCACTTATAAAATGATACAGCTGTCGTATTTATCATTTACTACTAGGTAGAAGAAATGTCATGCATATTTCACGGGTCGGCTTATAATTAAAAGCAAAAAGATGCCCATGCAGATATGCAGATCAGAATGTGAGATAAAGACGGCAGAAGCTTGCCATTGCCCTAACTGACTGCTGAGTCATCAAGCCCAAACTAAACCCAGACTGGTTGGCTTGACAGACCTTTGCAGAATCGCATGTGATACTCAAAACCATAGCACAACTACACCATAGGGCAACTACATCACAATAAACTGATCTGCCCTGGAAATATGAAAAAATGAAAATAAATTTGATGGCCCAAAAAAATACTTTTTAAACGTTGGTAAACAGGCGGATACCTTAAGATAGGTGAACCCCTTTGAGTAAAATCTGAATATTTGTAGATAGGTATCACCGTGCAGGATAATCCGATAACTTACCAGCTGTCAGCTTCTGAGGCTGAACAAAGAGGAATGGCAGTGCACATGTTCGGCGGGGCATTGTCTAACCTCTAATTTAGTTAAGCTAACATAAACCTTTGCGGGGGATAGGGTGTGGAGGTGCTGTGTCAAAGCAGGAAGATAAATCATGGCCGACAATCCTGTTATTTTTGTTCTTCGGCTCGCCGAAAAGGTAATGCACGCCACCGGAGCTGGGGGTTCGAACCCAGCCTCATTTCAGGTTCCACCCGCGAGCGAAGAGGCGTTCCTGATTGCCCTGAGATGGACTGGTGCAGACAGACGGGCAGACGGAGTCAGACGGGCAGACAGACTGCACCACCCTTGCTGTGTTCCTCCTCAGTCTGCCATTGCATTCAACTTGGAAAAGTGTCAGAAAAGTTCGGGTGAGATTTGGCCGTGTCACTCTGTGCGCCTTGAGCCATAATTAAGGCTTTTATGGCGCGGCCATGTCCCTCCCCCTTTACTGTAAACATCTGCTTCGTTCTTTTCCAGCCCGAGGTTGTGCACCAGTACAGCTGGTCCTGTTAGTTCTGGCAGCGCAGAAGGCACGGTGATTAGCGGGGTTCAAAGAGCTGCACGGTTTAGCCGTAGCCAATCTGAGTAATCTGCTTATCAGAGCAGGACTCGCTACCTCTCTAGTGCACATGCACACACACACACACACACACACCACACACACACACACAGACTCGAAGTGGCAGTCATGGTCTTTTACATTTACATTTCGTTTCACTTTGCCCCTCTCCTAATAGCATCAATGCCCATCTCTGTGTAACTGTGTCTCCACACCCCCAGTGGCTGTCATTCCAGGCTCAGTGACCCCTGTCCCCTTCTTCCACGTGACCCCCACATACTCACCCCACCATGTCCTGGAGCTCACTTCCCCAAGGTTGCTCTCCTGTGGTTATTTTCAGCCCAGTTTAGCTTGGGAGCAGATGCCTGACTAAATCCGTTTCACGGATCCAATCTAAGCGCTGGGGTCTAAATTTAAACCAATCTTAAGGTCGTCACCAGTATTTTTTAATACTAATCTTTCTAGAGTCTTTTCTGTATGCAAGAGCCAAAAATGAGTGCAGTAATCCATTTGCTGTAATCACCGATACAATACATTTGTGGTGATTTACTGCACAAAAGCATGAATAAAAATCCTACCATTAACAATAATATATCACATACAATACTCCATACAATACTCCATACAATACTCCATACAATACTCCATGTTCGCAGGTAATAGAAACAGTTTGGCTGGTACAGATTAACAAATAATTATGTTTTAGACTCTATCATTCAGTCATTGTAACAATCTGTCATATTGTTCTCTTTCCTGCTGATGTAATGGTCGTGATACACAGTATTGAAGGCTCTGGGTGAACGGAATATATTTACAGAGTATATTATGGTCCTAGACGCTGGAAATAGTTCTTGAAAAGTAAATGTCAGTATTTCGCCGTGTCTCCTGCCTCGATTACCAACACGTACCACAAAATGTCAGATAAGGATAGTATGTAACTGAGGCATCTGATTATGGTTAGTTTCTGCGAGGCTTGTCTCTCAAATATGACAGCAAAATCAGATTGTTTCTCCCCATGAGGAAGGAAATACATATAAATTTGTTTCACAAAAGAAAAATCTCACTAGCTGTTCATTCCTAGTCATAAATTAAAAAAAAATTCTGTCTAGGTAATTTTATCTTGCAATTAATTAACACATGACATAACACAATGCATTCTCACAGACACAAAAACAGCATGACCGATGACATTTTATCCAGTTCTAGAACAGAGTGCCTAGTTCTGCAACAGAATCTTCAGTTTGATCAACAATAATGCATGATTTTATTCCATATGCTATTAGTAAGCACTGTTATGACACTGCGTTACCTTGCATTTAACAGAGTATGGGACTATACATTGTAAGGATACATTTGTGTTGCAGAAACAGCGTTAAGAGAATGTACTACTAAAAATTTCACACTTAGGGATATTCTGGATTAGTCACTTCAGTGAAATTTGTAATTTGAATTTGTACTGCCGAGTGATCTCCAACAAATTCTTTTTGTAGGAAATTAAACATGAAATGGGGACAATAGTAGGAACTATCTAAATAATTGGCATCTGTCTAATACATTCATTTCTGCATTAATACTAAAAACCAGGTCTTGTACCTGATAGTGGTGATGTCATACAAGAAATGCTCAAGGTTGCTTAGTAACTGCCATGCTTTCATCATATCACGTAGCACATTTATATTAAACTTCTACAGTGTGTCTGTTTTTTCAACCCGGTCCTGGGGGACTTGCTGGTCCACGTTTTTGCTCCCTCCCGGCTCCTGTGGTCTGTCTGAGGATCCCTGAAGACTGGAAAAGGGAGCTGGAAAACACTGACCTATAACAAATATAGTGAGACGATGCTGGCACTGTTCAATAGAGGTGGACTCTGTGTAACCACCTCACAGTAAGAACCCACCCAAACGAGACAGGCACATACTGCGAGGGGCACCGACATGCTGGACCCTGCCCCCCCCCCCAGCTGTGGTTTTATGGATTAAAGGCTAAAGTAGACTGAAAAGTGACTGATGTGTCTTGACCTGCTTTACCCTCCATTTTCTCTCTCTCTCTATCTCTCTCTCTCTCTTTCTGTCTATCCAATTTTAGTGAGGTGAGAAGCTTGGAGTCACTAACCCTAATTCCTGGTGCAGCGTTTTCTGTTGATCAGCCTTTGGTTTGGGGCAGGTCCCAGTCCAAAGCAGGCCAACAAATTATTATTGAATAACAGAGGAAAACCGAGTTTTTCATCAACTGTCTGTTCTGGAAGTTCTTTTTCTCCTTCTAAAATGGCTTTGCGCTGAAAGGGACTGCACCAAATTTCATTGTACATCATTGTAAAGATTCTGATTCTTTGATTAACAAGTCGCTATTTGATTCACTCCAGGAAGGCATTCGATGCATTCTTCCTGAAGAGTGCAATATAAAGTAACAGGCAAACCGAAGGGGGATTAAAGATCAAGATAGATCTCAAACGACAAATGAGAAGCAACGGGACCATTGATTCCGGAATGTCATCTGTTCACCAATAATACTTCAAGATTTCTATGATCCTACTGCCAGCCCAGAAAGGCTTTCATGAACATTCTTTTGGACTGAGACGGACCCAAAAATAGGCCCACCAATCTGTGATCTCCAGGGTCTGATCACTGAGACATGTAAACACACAGCTCCAGGTAAGAACCATCGTTTCTAAAACACGTTGCTTCAACAGAATAAAATTTCGATTCATAATGTATAGAAATCTTTTCTGCGCTAAATTTTTACAAGCCCAGCACTATGTAGTAAACCACTGACAGACGAATGTTGGATAAATACTTTGCAAGATGCTCAGTCCCTTCAGAAATTTGAAGAATTGTGTAGTAGTTGATCTTGTATTTCCAACAATCTTACGCATTCAGAGTAACTCCCTCAGGAAATTCTTCTGCCTAAGTTATCTAAGCTATCCATTGTACAGCCATAGTTCATTACATCGGAAATAGAAACTATGAAATAGGCATATATTATAGCACATAAAAAAATGCGGAGCAAGTTAGTGTTAACTATGAGTGCTCTGGAATACTATTTTACATTAAATAATATTGAATAATGAGATGCTTACAGGACTGAAATGACAAAACAACGTAGAATTTAGTGATCAAGTGATCAATCGTCATTGTTTACACACCACAACAAAATGCGTTCTCTGCATTTAACCCATATGGGAAATAGAAGAGGGGCAGCGAATTCTGCACCCAAAGAGGAGTTACCTCACTCGGGGTACCTCAGTGGTGCCTTGCTGGTCAGGGATTCAAACCAGCAACCTTTCAATTGCAAGTGCACTTCCCTAACCCTTAAGTCACCACTGCCCAAACAAACAATGTTTTTGCTGACTGAAGCTGATATACTAAGGACATTCTGGTTTCAGTATTAGTAAACACCATACACCTCCTCACCCCCCCCCCCTCACCCCCTAAACACAGTACCCCCACATTATTGGTAGGGCCATGTCCCCACCATCCATACCCAAATCTACACCTTTGTGATAAACCATTATTTACCTCCTGGAACTTAAATGGAGTTAGATACTTATGGCTAACAAACTATCATGTACTGAACACAAGACGGAATCTTTATAAGCAAAATTACTTTGTAATTATTCTTGCTTTCGATCACTAAACTTTTCAAGTTTGCTTACACTAAAAACTATGTACCGTATATATAAGTATGTATACACACACACACACACACATACTTCGTGGTGTTTTTAAGAAATGGTTTCTTATGATGCAACAGGACATATATTTAGATTTTATATATTTATATATTTTGGTTTAAGCTTATGTTGTTTACTTGTGTGGTAGGCAGCCTGGGGACCCGAACTCCCGAACAGGCTTGTGTAATGCTTCTTGCACCTATTCATTCTGGGTTAATTGAAATTCGATCTGCCCATGCAATTCTACCCCAGGTGATGATGACCTGCCGCTGGGTCTTTATGGTGGTTCAGCGGAAAGTGTCAGTGATTTGCACCACTGAGGTTATGGGTTTGAATCCCCCATCCGTGTGGAGTTTGTTCTGATTATTTGGGATTTATCTTGTTGTTCAAAGCTTCTGTCCGTACATTTCCAGTAAGGTGTGCAAGGATAAGCAACTGGAAGATGAATGAAGCACTAGGCTTATGCAGAAAGCAGCATAAAATCTGAAGGTTTGCACCCCAATAGGAGAACTCACCATCGGCATCTAAAATGATCTTAACGCGCATCACTGCCAAAAAAGGTGAATTGTGCAATAAATCCAAACCCAGGAGTGTAAATTAGTGAAGCAACAGTAACACTTGACATGGCACAAATAATATAGCATAATTCTATTAATTATGTATTACTTAACCACAAAACTAAGCATTAGTCACATACTGATGTCATATTAATTCATCATTGAATTGTGCCGCATGTTTTATTCCAAGCAGTTACTATATTTGTTACTATATCTGTAAATTCTATAAACCTTTGTGAACTACTGAAGGAACAACTGAAGGAACAAGTCATGAATAACATGAAATACTGATCTCATATTTGTTCATCATTCATGAGTTATGATGCAACTTTTTATCCCAAGCAGTGACTATATTTGTCACTATATCCGCTGATTCTGTAAACCACTGAGAGCACCTAAAGGAACTACTGAAGGAACAAATCATGAATAACACAAGTGTAATATTGACCTTGTTTGTTCATCATTAACGAATCACGACATCCTTTATCTCAAGTAGCGACTATATCTGTCTATGATTCGTACTTCAGTAACAGGTATCGCTAAGTATTTGTGCCCCGTGCAGTGAAGTGTCAGCAAGTGAGAAAATACTGCAAGAGATAGGATAATTCACCCAGTTCGAGGGCTTCAGCTGTCAGATTCCTGACCAGGATGTCATCATGCTTAAGGTGCTGAGTTATTGACACTGGCAAACAGTTCTGTCAGCAATAGAGATGACTGTATTGCTGCCATGACAACCTTGAACAGTAATAGTGCATTATAAAAATACTGCTGTCAGCAAGCCTGGGACTGGATCATTCTTCAAGAATCCTCAGTTGTGAGTTTGCGGGAGGGGGTGAAATTTCTTTGGAATAATGTGGTTCCAGGTTTAGTCAGTTTTTTTCCCCCATCTGATCGTGTCATTTATCAGTTGACAAGTGCAAGACATTTATATATAATCACTAAGCACAGGGTGTTCGGTAGAAGTTGTGTGTATGACATGCTGATTAGGGGGCTGACACTGGCAAGATTGCACAGATCGTCAGCGCCGACGAAAACATTCATTTTCAGCTTGGTGTGTCGACTTGATTATTTCTTCAAATTAAAGAAATCTCGGCTCCCAAGAGCGAGGCCGAGCTTAAGCGTAACTGAGAGAATGCCAGGGACTCCCCAAAGAAGTCAGTCGCATTCATGGTACTTGGAGGTTCTAATACAGTCTCTTGGTGTACGTCTCTCTTAGTCAAAAAGGTAAAAGGGGAGCTGAGGAACAGTTTCATGCATAAGCATGAGGCAAAGATGTATTCATTGGCTGATTGTGCTGCAGCTGGATGGTTTGGCCTCCCAGCCTTGTCTGCAAGCTAATTCTCCTGATGCTCATGTGTTTGACTTGGGCTCAACAATGGACAAGGCTGGAGAAAACAGGAAAATGGACGTTAGAATTTGGGAATGCAGCCATTAGCTGATAATAAGTAACATTGCAGGTTACATGAACACTTTTGCTTTCAAAAAGAGGCATCTGTTAAGATTTTCGCCAGTCTGTAAATACTCATCTAGGTGACTGCTGTGTGATATGTTTGTGAATGGCTGACTAAGGTCACAATGAAGGAGCGCCCTAAAAATGGGTCATTAGTTGTATTTTAAATGATTTTAAATGTTGATATGTTCCATAACGTGAACAGGCAGTGCCATCCCATCTAATATTTATTTACTTACCCAGTAGAGGGTTGGGGGAGGTAGTGTTGTACCCACACACGTAAGGTGAACATGCACTGGGGGAGGGGATTTGAACACAATCACTGTAAACATTGTTTCTGTTCCTTTAAGATGACTGGGAACATAGATAACATAGGGAAGATAGATTTACCACACACATACTTATAAACCTATAAACCAATAAACCTGATTCTGATTCTCATTATGACAAATGATGTAAAACATCACCCAAAGAATAAGGAATATGTTACCAGTGTTGGGCATTTCAGGTCCAGAAGCTGATTTCTTTCTTGTTAACGCATTGTTGTGTTTTTTTCTAAACATAATTATTTACCAATGAATGAATTAAGTAATTTTAAAAATACACATGGTAAGCTAGCTAGCTGATGGCCATGCAGCAGCCTAGCAGTGATGTCACCAGTTTGGTGGGAAAAATACAGAATGAAGCAAACATAAAAAGATGGGGAAGCCTGCCTTTATTTCATATGTGTTGTGTTTTTATAAAAGTAGTGCTAAGGGCAATAGAGCTAGCGGCAGTAGCGCTAACAACAATAGTATGGCGGTTATAGTGCTAAAATTAATAATGCTGGCTTTCTTTCTTTTTCTTCTCTTTTTCCCTGTTTCATGTACCATTCTGTACAAATGATGTAATAATGGATTGCCACACACCCCGTGCCTTGTGGTGACTAAAACTCCTACATTGCATTGTCTTTTGTCTTGCACTGTCTTGTTTTTTTATGGTGTTTTTGTCTTGTCCTGTATTGTATTTGTTTGTGCCCCCATGCACCTGTCCCTTCCCTTGCAATCGTTGCGTAAGAATTTCGTTGTGTTCCTCAGAACATGTGCGGCAATAAAACTTGAAAGCAGAAATGTGAAAAGCCAAAGCCGGCCCTTTTCATGTAGAGTCGGCCAACATGAGCTGTTGCATAAGTGAGCCCAAGACTAATGACACACTTGGTCCATGATCTCGGACTGGAAGTGGCTGCCTTTCGCTGGCCCGCTGTTGCCTCACTGGGTCGAGTGCTTGAAGCGGGTCGGTACTAACCAGTATGCACTTTCAGCACCTCTTTGTCTATGTTTGAGTACTGGCACCTCCCAATATCTGCAGGTACCGAATAACAAAGGGGTACTGGCACAATCCAAAACTGTTTGCACCACATGGTGCTTTGTGACTTTCAAGCTTGCAGAACAGCCATTTTTGATTGGGAATGTTTTTTAAAACAGACGGATGGCGGTCTGAGCCGGTTTGACTGGCGGCTGGTGACACCGCGTGATCTGGTTCAGACAAAGACGTGCTCGTGACGTGGCGAGCGACTTCACTATTAAACAATATAGCAATATTACCAGGAATGATAATTAGGAAGAAGAAAAAAACGTGAGGGTGTATTTCACTGATGAAAGAGGGAAGTTAATGAGGAGAACAACACCTACGCTTTTCTGTTCAGGATGTGGATGGGCGTAAGCTGGGCATTCAGGAAACGAAGCAGCGGCAAATCACTGACTCGGCATGACTCCTTAAGGGAGGATACAGAGGCAGCCTCCGAGGCCTTTAAGCTGCTGGTAACTATGTGAACGTGTAACGTCTTCTCTGCCCTAGACGTTCAGTGGGTGGTCATAAGTGCACAGCGCTGGTACCCGATGGCCGTAGGTTTCATTCCAAGCAAGGATCCTTGAGAGAAATTCAAGGCTGAATCACTCACTTACAATCCAGCCATCTTCACTGGGTAAATTCCATAAAGCGATGAACAAGATGGCAAATTATGTTAACACCATGTCAAAATGCCGGTAGCAAAACTGGTCTAGTGTGTTTTCCACAGCACCTGATGTGCCGTCACTTTTGTGAATCCACATATGTTTCTTATCATAAATGGACAAGGCAGACCAGCTTTTAGATATTTTACTGCAGCTTTGGAGTATGAATAGAAGTCCATCTGGCTGTTTTTTAACTGCTTATCTCGCTAAACCTATTTTTTTTTTGAAGATGTCCCTTTCAGCGGCACATATGGAGGGGATAAAGGAAGGATAAGAACCTTGAGGTTCTTAAGGAGAGTGGGAAACATTTTTGTGGATTATATTTGTAAAACAAACAGCAAAATGGACACTGTGTGACTTAAAGTTCATAAAATGATACAGGTGGAAATCCCAAACCGACAGGATTCTTGTTAGTTAATTGATTTAACACTAAAGGTGCGGCCGGTGACCAAAGTTCTCAGATTCTCTGTCATATTTTCAGACTGTTTTGCAGATGATCTATGACCCACTTCGCAGTTTCTGCATTGCAGGCTCGCCCATCCTGTTTTCGGCACCCTGTGCTCTTTCTCTGATCTGTATCACACAGCCAGCCATGCTTCTGTTCATTTATCTGTTCCTCATCCCCCCATCCATCCTATCGTCTGGCTGGCCTCTGCGGATGCCCCACCTGATATTCTCCTGCTTCATCTGTTTTCCTAATAATACTTCTGAGCATTTAATAGGCTTGCATGGAATTAAAGGAGCAGGTTTTAGTTTATTAGTGACTTTGGGCATGCACTTTGTGTGCCCCTCAATTCTAAAGCTGTTTACGGGGGATTTCCCATCTGTGAAGAAGCAGCAGTGGTTTGCTGATAACTACCAACCAAACCTGTGTGTAAACATCATCGCCTTCCTATTACCTTCTACATTTACTGGCTACACAGAAATATTTGGGGTTATAAAACATACCCCCGTCTCACTGAGTATGTCTAAGTCTGACTTCAGTGTGTTACTAAACCTCCTGACCTTCACTCAAGCGCCAACTAATGTGAAACATCTCTGCCTCTTTCTTCCCCTGACAGTGAGCCCAGCAATGCTCCAGCGTTCAAACACACAGGCAGCCGTGGGCTAGTCCCCCTGGGGCGAGGGATCCAGAAACCCAATTTCTGCCTGGTCACCCACCAAATTGACCACCTCCACCCAGAACCCTTGACTGCGCCTTCTGTTGACGGACTGAGGTAGGTGGCACCATGCTGAGCCGTATTGACTCCTGCTTCCTCATCAGTCTTTCCAATCACCCCCGGTGGCCGCTGGGTGCCATTGCGACCAGGAGCCGAAAGAAGGATGGGACTGTTGTCTCCCCTATGGATGAAAACCCATTTGCCACGATGTTCACTCCGTCACTCCACACAAGGAGCTGGTGCGGCAACTGGATGCTCATTCCCTTGCTAATGGCTGCCTACATGCCCTGCGCATGGAGTACCACCTACAAAATAGCCATCGTGGGACCCTGGAGATGTGATCCATTCTACTCCAAAGCCTTGCCCGACCTGGCGGCGCAGCTCGCCATGAGCCGCATCAACAAAGACCCTCTCTTGAGCAGAGGCTACTGGTACGACTACATCTTGGTCGACGAGGATTGCCAGAGCTCCCGGGCGCTCGCACGCTTCGCTGAGCTGCAAGCCTACGCCTCGGCCTTCCTGGGTCCTGCCAACCCAGGCTACTGCTCATCGGCGGCCCTGTTGGCCAAGAACTGGAACAAGGGGCTGATGTCGTGGTCCTGCCTGAAACCCAACATGGAAGGCGGCTCGTATCCCAGCTTCCTTCGGCCGCTGCCCCTCTCCTCCCGTGTGCTGTTTGCCGTGCTGAGCTTCTTCCGTTGGGCACACGTGGCCGTCGTCACCTCGGGCGAGGAACTGTGGGTGGCCACGGGGCAGGAGCTGGCCTCCTCGCTGAGAGCCCTCGGACTACCTGTCGGCATTGTGGTCACCATAAAGGCAGATGCAGAGGGTCCCAGGAAAGCCCTGCAGAAAATCCGAAGCACCGATCAAGTCAAAGGTACAAAGCAAGCATTCTTGTGGTGTGATAAGTGCACATTTTTCGGTAGTACGGGACAGGAACCATGGAAACCAAAGGCTTTGAAACCCAAAAAGTCATCAAATGGCTTGACCTACTTATTATTAGTTTATAGGGTCTGATTGGGTCAAACTAGGTGGTGACTTACCATGTCTGGTTGTACCAAACCTGGGCATAGATGCTACTTTATGAACTGTATTCACCATTATTTATGTCATGCATTTTATTTGTCCGCTGGCTGAGGGTGTTTGAGATGAGCTTAAGGAAAATTCCTGGAGTGTTTGAGGGGGGGGGGGGGCTAAAACAGCCTATTCATTTTGAAGTCTTTCATGTGTACATTGTCGTTTTTTTCCCACAAGGCAGTCTACAGAACCAACAGCAGGGACCCATGCTCCACAATAAATCCCTCTGTCTCCCCCTAGTGGTCATCATGTGCATGCACTCGGTGCTAATTGGTGCAGACACTCAGCGCGCCCTCCTCACCACGGCCCTGGACATGCGGATGGTCGACCGGGGCTACATCTTCATCCCTTATGACACGCTCCTCTATGCCCTGCCCTACAAAGACGTATCGTATCCGGCCTTGGCTAACGACAGCAAGCTACGGCGGGCTTACGACGCCGTGCTCACCGTGACCATGGACTCTGGGGACCGCAACTTCTACGAGGCTTTCACTGATGCCCAGGAGAGCGCGGAGATCCGGAGCAGCTTGGCGCCACAAGAGGTAAAACAGCGAACGCTCTTGTGGAGCTCAGTGTCCCATCACTGGCATGATGAATGTCTTAGCGACAGTACCTTGCATGCTTTAGCACGATAACGGAGCCTCACTGCCACCCAACCCTACTTTGATGTTCTGCCAAGGTCTGTACTCCTTATCTCCACGTTCCCCTGCTCCCACCTTACCCACCCCAACCCCTGTCCTTGGGGCGGGCAGGTATCGCCTTTCTTCGGAACCATCTACAGCATGCTGTACTTCCTGGCCATGTCTGTGGAGCGGGCCCGGCTGGCGGGGGGCCGCTGGGTATCCGGGGAGGTGCTGGCCCAGAGCCCGGGTGGCTTTGAATTCCCAGGCTTCAACCAGCCGCTGTTTGCCGGGGCTGACGGCGAGGGAATGCTGGCCCGCTATGTGGTCCTGGACGCCGACGGCAAGGGCTCCTCGTTAGCTGTCACGCACGCCCTGGAGGCCGCTCACACGCATGGCAAATTCGGCGGGCTGAAGTACCTGGGCCGACCAATCCACTTCGCCGGCAGGAGCCCCGGCAGCGACGCCAACTGCTGGTTCAGTCCCTACATTGCATGTGGTGGAGGTGAGGCTGGCATGCGAGGGACCGGGGGGGGGGTGTGTTTAGAATTCAAGTGACTAATATTTAAAGCCACGCAATAATTCAAATTAAACATTCCAGTGCAATTAATAAAAGGACCACACCATGATGACCAAACCAGCCCAGGCTGATTACATGGTCTTTATTTGCCAGCTTCTGCCAAATAAAGTTAAATTCTCTTAAAGTTCCATTTCCATTTATTATTTTAGCGGTCACCTTTGTCCACAGGCTGATAATACATCATGAGCATACAACTGTCATGGAGCTGCACTGGCATAAGTGCAGCTAGGCTCAGCTTCCAGTGAATGTCCAGTGAATGAACTTCTTCAGCTCTCCTTCTCTACTTCACCAGGAATCGATGGAATCACTGTCTTCATTTTGTTCATCCTGTTCTCTTTCCTGTTGGGGGCTGGAACAGTCGTCGCTTTCTTCGTCCGGTAAGAGGCACGCTCTGAGCTTTATGGTCATTTTCGTCTAGCTGACCAGTCACGTCCCTCCGGCTCTGATTCGAGCGGCCCTGCTTGTTACTGGCTGCTTCTTTCTCTGTTCCCGACTCTCCCTACTGGCTGCTGGTCATGCGGTTGCTCCCAGGAAGATGATACAGCTCGGAGGTGGGGGAGGAGCTCCCAACAAAATAATCCTGACTTTGGACGACCTGGTCTTCATTAACACACACGTCAGCAAAAAGGTCTGCATGTGGCTATGTGAAGCAGGGTGTGTGTGGGACTGGACGTGCAAGGTTAGGGTTAGGCTTAGGGTTAGGGGCACCACAAAGGGGGCAAAATTATGATGATTCCAAGGGCCCCTGAGTAACAGGGCCCAATCGAAATTTGGAACATAGCTGGATGGGTCTGTGTTGGGGGTCCTATATAGAGGTGGAAGGTTCATCAGAAAGTACAAATCCAGACCAAGATTTTGTTTCAACCAACCATTTGAGTATAAAGCGCCACATTTGTAGAGTACTTCACTGGTTGGTTAAAATAAAATCTTGGTCTGGATTTGTGGTTTCTGGACATGAACTTTCCATCTCTGGCCTAATTTGGTGCACTTTCGTTGGACCAAGGGCATAACTTTGGTTTGATCATTGGGGGGAAGAGTGGTTGAAGTCTCCACCCATCTAGGGAAACCATGATTATTTGGGGATGGGGGGGTTGTATTAACCAGTTTTGATTTTTCACCCCCCACCCTCCCGTCTGTCCCATAATTTACACCCATATGCACGAGGCCCAAATCTCCCGTCTCACCCCTGACTTGGGTTGATGTCAGAAGTGCTCAAAGTGAGCTGGATAACGAGCCACCTCCTGCTCTCTGACTGGCCCCACAGAAGCTGAACGAGGACATGGCGGCCCGGAGCACGCTGGACGTGAGGACGCCGCAGCACTCCGTGTCAGGCCGCAGCTACGTCGCCAGCACACCCGAGACCTCCAACATCGGCATCTTGGAGGTGGCTGGAACGCGGCTCTCTGCAGGCCCCTCCCACATGCACCTCCCATTGGCCAATGCTTATTACATCACTGACACCTGGGGCTGTAGGACTGGAGAATCGCTGTTTATTATAATAGGCATGTGCCTGGAAGACACTGGTCACATTCACCGGTGCTGGAAGTACAACTTTAGGGAAGCAGACCTGAAAATGAGAGTTTTAGCTACTGTTTGTTATGCATTTGCTTCAAGAGTAGATGAAATCTACTTTCAGAGAAGTCTTTTTGTATGCCACTGCTGTTGTTCTTGTGTCGCCTGATTCTCTCGGCCATCCTAACAAACCTTGCGTGACATCACAAAGGTCACCACTAGGGGTCACATGCTTACAATACAGACGGAGGAGAGAACCCCCAGTCCCCGAAGCCGCAGTCTAAGTGTTTTTAAACTAACGGCCGACTAACGTATCAAAGACCAGCTGAGGTGCCCTACTTGACGTGACGTGGCCCCCGTGTTCTTCAGGGAGACTGGGTCTGGCTGAAGAAGTTCCCCAATGGAGGCTCCGTGGTGGAGGTTAAGGAGAGCACACAGGCTGTGTTCAGCAAGGTGGGTGAAGGATCTGGAGACGCAGGGGAAGAACGTCACCTAACTATGCTGCTGTAGCCGTACACCAAAGGCCTCAGCATGCACACATGAACACTGTACATCAACCGGACCTGGAAGGTTTTGGCTCCTGACGGTACAGTCAGGTGACTCCGTCAGTCTCTAGGGTGGCAGTGATCTTGTTTGTCTGAGGCGCAAATGGTGCGCGGCCCTGAAACTAATCAGAAACACAGCTGTAATCGGAAGGCTATTGGTTCTAATCCCAGGGTCGGCAGAGTGAGTTTGCCACTGGGACCCTGAGCGAGACCTTTAACCCCAAATAGCTCCAGGGACCGACCCTGCTTTCTCAAATGTCACTTTGGATAAAAGGTCTGCTAAATGAAACATAATGTTCTATTAATAGACCGGGATAATCCCTCATATTCATGTCCTGCTGTTTGCCCTCCGCCTCTACCTGCCCGCAATCATCCTTTCTATCCCTCCTTACATATTCATCCTTCCCGAACACCCCCCCCCCTTCCAGCTAAGGGACATGCGTCACGAGAACCTCAATCTCCTGCTGGGGCTGTTCTTCGACGGCGGCGTCTTCGGCGTGGTGATGGAACACTGCACCCGGGGCAGCCTGGAGGACCTCCTGAATAACGAGGACATGCGGTTGGACTGGATGTTCAAGTCATCCCTGCTCACCGACCTTATCAGGGTGAGATCGGGGACAGACAGTCTCACCGCAGCACACATGGGTTACACTGTCATGTCTTTTGGATGTTAAGTACCTCAGGGGACAGCAGCAAATCACAAGCCAGCGGTAAGCTGTGGACACATTGTTCTTAAAGAGTTATGAAGGAGGGAATCGACCAATCAAACAAACCCCACCCATAATCCACAGCTATCTTCTCTCTATTGTCATACATCTGCTGGATGCTGATTGGTCGCATAGCTTCCTGCTGTCCCCACCCCTCCTAGACCCTAGGAGGGAATTAATCAATCAAACAAATCCCTCCCATAGTTCACATTTATTTTCTCCCACACTCCTTTTGACTTTGGGTTCCATGACCCCTCCCCACAAACAGGGGATGAAGTACCTCCACCATCACAACATTGTCCACGGTCGTCTCAAGTCCCGCAACTGCGTGGTGGACGGCCGCTTCGTGCTGAAGGTGGGGGAGTACGGCTTCAACGAAATCACCCGTACTCAGGGGCTGGGGACACCGGAGAGTCGACCTGAGGGTGAGAGAGCGTCTGAACCCGCTGTGGGCCCAAACACCGAGAATCTGCCTCACCCGGCCCACCGATGTTCATTAGCGTTTAGCATAGCATGTGTGCGGCCCATCCCCCACCCCCACACACGCAGAGCTGCTGTGGACAGCCCCTGAGCTTCTGAGGAACCCGGCGCTGAAGAAGAAAGGCACTTACAAGGGGGACGTCTACAGCTTCGCCATCATCATACAGGAGGTCATCTCGCGAAACGCGCCCTTCTGCATGCTAGACGTTCCCGTCAAGGGTGAGAGAGGGGCAGATGGGGGGGGGCGTGGGAAATAGGGGTGGGGTGACAGCAGGTGGGGAGGTGACAATGCACCTTTTTCTTGTTCTCTTTCCCTGACTTGTTATCTTTTTGAGTACAAAAAATTGCTTGAAATGTGTGGAATTTTGTTTCATTTCATGCTGGCATTTGCGTTCCACAGTTGGAATCCTTACAATGTGCATGTTTGCATCACGTCGGGGCATTTCTTTACATTCCTGTGTTTCGAAAACCAAAATACGGTCACCCTACATTTGTTATAGGAAATTACGGGCATGGTTAGTGATAGCTGCACTGAATTCCATCAGCAGGTTACAACTGGAGTGCAGTGGAGTGGGATGCGGGAGGGGGGGGGGGGGCAATTTTCGTTTTACAGGGTAGTTTGGGGAAACTTATTAATATTCATGGAGAACCTACCTAATTGATGGGGGAACTCTGATTAAGGCATTTACTGGCCAATCAGGAAGCGCTCATGAATATGAATGCATTTTCCCGAAGCACCCTATAAAACTAAAATTCGCGGCTGGAAAGTGGGTGAAAAACACAGGGTGATGTTTTATCATGGCCCAATAAGTGAGCCGTGTTCCGCGTCCCGTGTTCCGTATCCCGTCCCGGCTGCCGCAGAGATCATCGAGAAGGTGCGGTCGCCGCCGCCACTGTGCCGGCCTGCCGTGTCCATGGATGAGGCTCCGCTCGAGTGCATCCAGATCATGAAGAGGTGCTGGAGCGAGGAGCCGGAGCGCAGGCCCACCTTCGAGGAGGTCTTAAGTGAGGTGGGGAGCGTGCAGGCGCAGGGTCGCTCCCCGGGGGCCGCTTTTTGCACAGATGCTAACTTATCGTCATCATTAATAATAACGTAAATAATTATTATTACCATCATTAACCTTATCTTCACCATTTTCAAAATGCTTCAAAATTCTATAATTTTTGTGTTTGCACTATGTTTGTTTGCACTATATTTGTTTGCACTATGTTTGTTTGTACTATGTGTACCGCCCTTGCACTTTGTTTTCCCCTAAATGTACGATTGTCCATGCCCCATGTACCTCACTGCTGTATGCACAAGATAAAGTTTATCTAGATTCAGCTAATCAAATCCATCCATAGTTTGCATCTTATTTATGGCACCATTGGGTCACACATTATTAACCCCCCTCCCCCCCCGCACAGTTTAAGAGTATAAACAAAGGAAAGAAGACAAACATCATAGACTCCATGCTACGGATGCTGGAGCAGTACTCTTCCAACCTGGAGGACCTCATCCGGGAGAGGACCGAGGAGCTAGAGGTGGAGCGGACCAAGACCGAGAACCTTGTGGCACAGATGCTGCCCAGGTGACTTCTACCCAGAGTTCTGTGCTGCACACTACCTGCAGTTCCCAGTAAACCAAACAGTTTTATTTAACAACCAGAATTATGGGTGTTCCTCTTGACCGTACTTGTGTTCCCGCATACCCGTCTAATATCATCTTTTGATTGTCGAAATACCAGTTCCAATGTTCAAGAACAGAAGTACAGAGGACGGTAAAAATCCTCGGATGTCGTTCTTGACCCGCCTCAAATATCAAGGATACATAGGTTGCATCTTCACCAAACGAGACCAATCCCATGATTCACTGCGTTCCAAGTGTTCCTAAGAGGCAAGTTAGCTTGACCAGTCTTGCCAAGACCACAAGTACGGTCTTTGCGTTCCTGGCAATGAGAAACACCCTATGTGTTCTACAAAGAGTTCTACTACCTAGAATTTCTTCTGCTACCTAGAATTTCTTCTGCTACCTAGAATTCTCGGCTTTCAGGCCTTCCCCCTTGGCTGCTACGTCACGGTAAGCATGTCCTCGCACATGCGTCGCGTGTCCCTTTCAGGTCGGTGGCCCTGGCTCTGAAGACGGGGAAGCCCGTGAAGCCGGAGTACTTCAAGGAGGTGACGCTCTACTTCAGCGACATCGTGGGCTTCACCACCATCTCGGCGCTCAGCGAGCCCATCGAGGTGGTGGACCTGCTCAATGACCTCTACACGCTCTTCGACGCCATCATTGGGCAGCACGACGTCTACAAGGTGATCCGCATGCCGACATGGCCGTGTGTGTCTCCCACTGTGAGCGCAGGAATGGTCTTCTTTGTACAATTGGACACTTTGCGTGACTTTATTTCTGCGTTAGATGTGTTTTTTGCTAATTACTGTATATATGTGCGGTATATGTGCGTTATAACAGTAGGATGTGTTTTCGCTGGAGTTTGTCTTCCCAAACCTCTTGAGTAAGTTTGCAGACAGTCATGTGTGTTTAGTGTACACCAACCCCCCTCTGCTCACTTTCCCTCCCCCCCCCCTGCAGGTGGAGACCATCGGCGATGCCTATATGGTGGCGTCGGGGGTCCCGAACCGCAACGGGAGCCAGCATGCGGCCGAGGTGTCCAACATGTCGCTGGACATCCTGCACTGCATCGGCGCCTTTAAGATGCGGCACATGCCCGACGTCAAGGTCAAGATCCGCATCGGCCTGCACTCGGGTGAGCCCCCCTGACACCACCCCCAAAGCCCTTCGACTATAATGGCCGAGTTTCAGCAAAACGATGATTCACCGTAGAGAAGAATAATTCATAATTCAAAATGCATCAGATTGGAATACAGGCCTACAGCACAGCTGGTTAGGGTACCGTACCTCTGACCCGGCCTGCTTCTGCTCCAGGTCCGGTTGTGGCGGGGGTGGTCGGCCTCACCATGCCCCGTTACTGCCTCTTTGGGGACACCGTCAACACGGCTTCTCGCATGGAGTCCACAGGCTTACGTGAGTATTTCCTGCAGTAACAAACCGACGACATCGTTTATACTCAATGCCTACGACGGTGACATTTTGACCCTTGTTGACCTCATCTCCCCGTTTCTATTTACCTTGGATGTTGGTCGACATTTTTTTTTCTCCAACATTTTGCCATGGAAACTCATGTTTCCAGGAATGAGGTGGGACGTTGGGTGTGCTGGGATTGGAGGTGACCCCTTTTCCCAGTATAAATAATTTACCTCTGATATGAATCCGTTCGCATTATGTTTTTTAAACTACTAAAAAAAATTATCTAAGAGCGCATTAGCAATCAGCTCTACAACATGTATGAGTGGGGTATTATATAAGAGCTCTGTGTCAGATTTTAGCAGTATGAGTATTAAGCTAACAAGGCGGCTTTAACTGGGCTAAGGTACTTCAGCCATACTGCAGTGTTACAGTGCACTGAAAGCAGACATATTCAGTGCCGATTTCAGCATCATGACTGTCTGTATTCTTACGGTAATTTCAGAATGCGTGTGTGTGTGTGTGTGTCTGTGTCTGGTTGTGTTATCGTTGCCTGACAAGCTCAGTAAGGTTTCGGAAATGAGCAGCAGTCCTTTCAGGTTATCAGCAGAATTAGTGGCCAAATTCACTATTCATCAGCGTGTCCTGCCTCCACCTAATTACCAAGTGCACATGTGTCACGAAGGACAGAGTCACCCCATGCCTGAGCAGGAGATGAAATTATGTGCGTGTACAAGTACACAGCCAGAGGTTACAACTGAACGGTGGATCCTTCCCTGTGGTTTCGGGGGCTCGTAAAAGTGGAGAATTGTGAGAGTCGGTGACTGTAAAGTCTTTACAAACATTTTGCAAGTTTGTTTTCAAGTCAGCCGCGTCTATAAGGACTTTTCCGGGACAATGACTTCTTCGGTAATTCACGTGACAGAGAATATAATGAAATAAAGAGATGCTTGTCACCGTTCTGCAGCTTACAGAATCCACGTGAACCAAACTACGGTGGAGATCCTGCACAGTCTACAACTCGGATACAGGCTGGAGATCAGAGGCAAGACGGAGCTGAAGGTGCGGCCATCTGCGGCTCACGCCCAGGGCGTGTCGTTCTTGGCCAACGAGGCAGGCGACCTGTTCCCGCAACAATGTCACTCTTCCTCAA
Source organism: Brevimyrus niger (assembly GCA_015164015.2). Classification (NCBI taxonomy): domain Eukaryota; kingdom Metazoa; phylum Chordata; class Actinopteri; order Osteoglossiformes; family Mormyridae; genus Brevimyrus; species Brevimyrus niger. The sequence goes on from JAABNY020000064.1 coordinate 3,873,131, forward strand.
TCCTTCTCTGTTTCTCACTCGCTTCAGGGGAAAGGAATAGAAGACACCTACTGGCTGGTTGGCAGGGCCGACTTCAATAAACCACTGCCTGTACCTCCAGACCTAACCCCAGGGTAAGAATCTGCTTGGCCAACCGTTTCCGCCTAGCCGGCTGCATTCCTTTCCGCTTAGACGCGCAGGGTGTGCCGTTGGAGGCATGGATGAGCTGCATCACGCGTCCGTGTGTGACACCTCTCCCGGTTTTTGTCCTTCCAGAGCCAGCAACCACGGCATCAGCCTGGACGAGATTCCCGCAGACCGACGGCAGAGATTTCTCGACCGGCAGAAAATGATGAAGTGACAGTTATAGATAAAAGCAGGGGAAGGATTTATTTATTTTTTTCTTTTGGCCATCAAGGGGTCTCTGAATGATTCGGTCCTTGGTGGGTTGACCCCTCTCTGTTTTCTCAGACGTCTATAAGGATCAGGGTGTCTTCATGTGCCGTGAGTCATGGAGAGTGACGCTGGGGGGGGGTGGTGGTGGGGAGCAACAGGAACCCGGAACAGGAACCAGCCACATCCATCCCTGACTACTCTGGCACATTATGTCCAAAGCCACCTACAAGTTAGGCAGATATACCAGTGACTCCTTTGCCTTCTTAATTGCACTGCCAATCACATTGAAGCTAAAGGTAATGCCAAGTGCGACTGCAAGAGCTGCAGAATGCAGCCAGCTTGTGGCTCTAGTCTGAGTTGCAGGGCCCGGTCCACGAGAGTGAAATGGATCCCATTCAGAATAACCCATTTGTAACTGATTAGAAACATTTAATGGCACTGTATGGGACAGATGCATCTCCTTTGTGTTCAGTTTAATTGTACAAATATTTCCCCTTGTTTGAAGAAATAGTCCATAGACCAAGTGGTGTGTGAATGGGAGAAATCATTATTCATTTTTATCAGATCCGGAATGTACGTATGCCTGAATTCATATCGCATGTTGTCTTATAAGCTAAACTTTTATTTACACTTGAACGTGGAATTCATCTTCAAATGACAAATGCATTGCAGCGAATACACTGGGGTCCGGGCGCTAAAATGTAACGGAAGTACTGTGATCTGAAAATATACAGTTTTGCTTTGTAGAAATGTAAAACATTGATGTATTTCAAATGACTACGCATTTACAACATGTAGAATATTTTTGCGCTTGTGCAAATAAATTGTGTTCTAGTGAGTCAATCTTTTTTGGGGGATTGCCAGACCGCATTAGTCTATCGCAGACCAAATAAACACATTGTATAGGAAGTGATCACTTAATTGCTGGCAAAATTAATTCTGAATAATCTTATTGTGTAAATGTACAGGGACTGGACAATGCAACTGAAACTGGTGAATAGTGTTAGAGGTTTTATGGCTATATATATGCTATTGTCCGTTGATTACACACTCCAGTGTGTAAGAGCACAGTGTGAAAGTTGAATTAGCAGAGCAATAGCACAGCCGTACATAAAATGTTGCAATACAACATAATGATAGACATGTCAGAGGACAAACTGTTGGTGCGCTTCTCGCTGGTGCATCTGTGACCAGGACAGCGACTCTTTGTGCTGAGAGCCACTGTATCCAGGGTAACGTCCGACCTGGATCGTATTCGAAAAACATTAAAGCACAGCCGCTGATCAACTCACTGCGGAATTATATGAACACATCAACTCTTCTGGTTCCACCAAAACTGTTCATCAGGGATTCCATAGGGTCAATGTTCTTGGTCAGGCTGCTGTAGCCAAACCCTTGGTCACTCATGCTAATGACAAATGTCAGTTTCAATTATGCCAGCAGCACAAATACTGGGCCGT
>JAABNY020000064.1:3883694-3896531 GCA_015164015.2 Brevimyrus niger
CAGTGAACCCAGCGAGATGGACGGAGCCTCACTGGCATACAGTGAACCCAGCGAGATGGACGGAGCCTCACTGGCATACAGTGAACCCAGCGAGATGGACGGAGCCTCACTGGCATACAGTGAACCCAGCGAGATGGACGGAGCCTCACTGGCATGCCACTGCTGTGGACCAGCCTTTTCGTCTCTGGCATCTCCTGCCCATTTCAGTAGAGTCCAGGTCATCAGTAGATGTGGGATGTTTCCTCCATCTCTGAGCACAATATCTAGCTTTAGGTGCCTCTATAACCCCCAACTTCTGTTACAGTAGAAAGACACTTAATTTAGGGAAAATTTATATATATAATAGGCTATAGGTTTTGCTATCTAATCTTTTTATGCTTTATATATTTTTTATAACGGTAACTCAGTGATTTTTTGCTGTTAGGTCTAGACTAACTTTGAAATCCTTGTAGATTTTGTTTGTTTTGTGTTTAAAGCGTTTCCTGTAAGTGTGCATTAAAGGACTGCTTTCATGTGCCACAGCTCCACACGCGTGACCTTGGAAATGGGTCCTGGGAGGCCGCAGTGGGTGACCTCAGCACCAGTAAGGGGATTCCCGTGGACTTTACACGGCAACACACAGGGACGTGACAAAACGTGGAGTTTTCAGTCTGTGAAAACATTAAGGTTAAAGCAAATGTAAGGAAAGTTAAGATATTACGAGTCATATAAGCAGAATAAAATATAGACCTTAGCAGATGCAAGAGACTCTTACACTCTGGTTTCCGTGGCCTTATGTCTGTCAGTTAAATTGATGTTATTCGCTATACTACCGCGGTAGAAATGTTGCCTCGTTGGCTTTGCAAAGTGAATAAAGAGACATGGAAGCATCCGTCCATCTTCCGATAACTTACCCTGGTCGGGGTACAGGGTGCCCTGAGGTCTGTCCTGGACAGAATCCCAGTCTGGGATTCGACCCAACAACCCTGGAAGTTTGAGGTCACCATGCTGCCCCACAATAAAATGTTTCACAGGAATATACATTGCTCAGAAAATGTTACCGTTTACATGTGATGCAAGACGACAGCAAAGCGGTCGTATGAATTATTGATGATTTTCCCCTTATGGACTGAATAAATTATGAGACGAGTAGTTTTTTTTTTTCTGCATTTCAATTAGCAGAACTAGTTACTTGAAAACTGGAATTACGAACCAGGTCTACGCTGGGAGTGTCTTCGGTTCAGACACTGGCATCGGGCACATAGACGGGGAGGAGAGCGAGACGTGTGAGAATGAGACGCGAGGACCGTGGGCGGGTTTGTCCTCATTTACACGCTGTTTACATTCAGATATTAAAAATGAAACCAGACCTTCGTCTCGACAAACAGGCCGCCGCTTCCGTCCAGTTCGCTTCTCAGCGATGACGTCGTCCCCTCATGCTGTCCGCCCTCCTTCTCGTCTGAGGTCAGTAGATCCTTCCCAGAATCTCCTCCCATTCCCCCACCTGCAGATAGGTGACCTACTCCCCCCCCCTCCCCTCCTCCTCCATGACACCCCAGATTTCACATACACGCGCCTATCTCTGTATGTCACATGATAAGCAGTTGGGGGGGGGTTGCTGGGTTACGGTTAGCTGGACTGATGCCGGTTAGCGAGAAATCGCTAGCTCTGGGCCAGCAAGCCTGCAGTTTCCACTAAGGTAGCATGACGAAGGCTCCTCGGGGCCAGGGCAGCCTCCCGCATCTCCTGACATCTTATTATCAGAGGTGGACATTTCAGGTCCGGAAGACCGGGATTTTGTTTCAACCAACCAGTTGAGTACTATATGGCTGTGAATCTTTATACTCAGCAGGTTGGTTGAAACAAAATCCTGGTCTGGATTTTTACTTTCTGGACCTAAAATGTCCACCTCTGCTTATTATGCTCAGGGTTGTAGGTCTCTCTGGCTGTTGGTTGGGTTGGCACCCAGGTCTTTGGTGGGCAGTAATAAGGAGCATGATGTTGATCACCACTGACCCACTGACTGATGTCATTTCGTTTTTTTTTTTTTTTTTCCTTCTTTGCAAGAGGTCAGTGGCTGGCCACTTTCCCCCCTGGGTTTCACACTGGGTTTTGGCCAGTAGACGACTTGCTTGGAGTTTTTCCTGCGGATTCTCATTCGAAAATGACGGAATCGCTCTCGGGAGTATGAGCAGTAGTGAGTTCAGTCCTCCTCTGCACCAGAAATCTGTTGCTGGCCTCCTAACCCCATTCATCTTGCCCTCGCTACCGCCCCCTACCTGCCGCATGGTGACAGATACTAAGCAGAGTGTTTGCGCTCATTTTGTTATGTCTGGCTGAAGCACTGTCCTAAATGTGTGTGTATGTGTGTGAGATTCAGGCTGGTGGCCTCAGCAGTGCAGGCAGAGATTTGTTACCTCGGGAACAGCAAATTTTCAGACCTTCCAGGGATGTAGTGTCAAGAAAAGTCACATCTAACAGCAGGAATCTAGATCTATCACTTTATGTGAACAAAAAAGGGGAAAAGACCCTTGAAAATTGACCTGGCACTATATCCAGATGCCATCTCAAAACATCCAGTGGAGGGGCTGTAACTGAACCCAGGTCTGTTAATGATGAAGGCAAACATATAAAACCTAATTGAAGTGGTATACAGGCCTATGCACGTAAAATGTCATGTCGCTGTATTCAGCAATAACATTATACATTTGGTCCAAGCAGGAAGAGGAAATAATCTCTTGTTCTACATAAAAAGATAATATTTTTACGACATATGCAATGAGCATACTTTTTACTTAATATCTAATTAAATATTAGACCCAAACTGTAATGCACAGAAATGTACATATTTCTCGTCTTGTTAAATGTTCCCCGCGTACGGACCGCACTAACTGAATTACCCTTAAGAAAAATTTCCCCAACAAAGCAGAGGGTTTTACTTTTGCTTTGAAAACGCCACGAAGCTGGCGGACTGCGAAGCCGAGGTGACCCAGAAAGGCAGCGAACCGAACCCGAACGGATCACGAGGAAACCCAACGCCGGGGAGCCCAAGAAACGGACGACGGGCCGATCGGCAGCAGTTATGGGTGAGACTTCGCTAACGTTCAAAAGCTCAAGCAAGAACGTACATTAGCGTAATAAAACTGCACAATATCCCTAACGTCGACATATCGGGTAGATTATGGGCTTTTTTTCAATATTCGTTATAAAACTGACATACAGCAAGTTATATAAAAAGCAATAATCTTACAATGAATCAATCATCCGATTTATGTATTACGTTGAAAGTCGCAACAGAGCAAACGTTAAAACGACAGTCATTTAATTTCTGTTTTTGTTTAGTGGTGTAAAAGTACTTTCACATTTAAGTAAAAATACAGATACCACAGTAGGTACATGTTACTCAAATAAGTCGTCCAGTAAAATACCATTCAAGTTAAAGTTTAAAAACACCTGGTTTTAAAAGTACTTGAGTACAATTTTCTACACATTCAAATCTAATGATCTTACGCACAAATAAATTAAATCCAGGAAACGAAACCTGCTTCAGAACAGTAACACTTTATGCTTCATATCTTTACACCTCTGGTTTTGATTAGATTTACAAACGAAGCACTATATTTATGTCAACTTCACCCCCCAAAAAGGCTAAAGCCTCTCGAGATGTTAGCCGGAATGTTGCAATATTACAGACTTGGCAAGAGCGTTTTTTTTTCCTCAACCGGCTCTCTCTCTCTCCTGTCTGAAGAAAGAAACGCAAAGCACTCTGGGACTAAGAAAAAAGACAATAGCAAAGACCAGGTAAGGCAGTACCTCTCTGTTACCCAGCTGCCTGCCCCTATTTACACTCCTGCAATCAGTTCTGATGTTCAGGTTGCTCTAGATCAGAGGTGCCCAATCTTACCCGCAAAGGGCCAGTGTGTGTGTGCAGGGTTTTAGGGTTACCTGTAGGTCAGCTGTTCAAACCCAGGTGTGAGGACTCCTCAGCCAATCAGTCCTCTAATTATTAATCTAATTAGGGAGTTGCAGCGGAAACCCGCCACGCACACCGGCCCTGACTGGCCACCCCTGCTGTAGATCATCCTCCTCCTTCCATAAATTATGTCAGAGCCTAACTCTGCTCAGACCAGAAAGCGAGGCTACTCTGCACCGGGGTTGACATTCTCCCCCCCTGTCGTGCACCTACGCCTCGGGATTCAAATTGCGGGACAGAATTCATCAGCGATAGGGCTGGGAATGGCCAACCCGGCAGTCCCCACGCAGCACGTCCCAGGAGCCCGGCGGCAGTTAGGCCCGGAGCCCCCTGCAGGGTTCTGACTGCCCCGGCGCTCCTCCACCAGTCAGCAGGGATATAGCTTGAGTGTCGGGATGACAGCTCCATCTGGACCTCGGCGTGGGGAGACCGTCATCCTGACACGTACCCCTTCCCCTCCCTGCATCTCTAATGGTGACTTGACTTTAGGGAAGTCAGGCCATTTCCGGTGCTGCTTTGTCAAGCACGTCGAGAACCACGACTGAAGCCCGAATGTACGGAGATCAGTCTCTCTGTCAGACCTTGACCATCTTCCTGCTCCCCCCGCTCCACAGTGCCCCTCATGCGCCGGCAGACTTCAGCCTTGCCTGGACAGTGCGGGGCGCCCCCTGCAGTACGTCCAGTGCTCTGCGGGCTCCATTTCCCACCGCTTCTGCCGCTCCTGCCTCTGCCCCTGGGCTCCCTCCAGTGATGCCGCCTCCGAGAGCTGCGGCAACGGCTCCTGCCAGCTGGTGGGCACGCTCCTCAGCTGCGACACGGTGACGGACCCCGGGAGCCGCGTCTTCGGCTGCCCCCTCTTCCGCGCCTGTCCCAAATGCCGCGGCCTGATCATGCACGATTCCGGCTGCAAGTACGTCACTTGTCAACCCTGCCGGCACAGGTTCTGCTTCATATGCCTGCAGCGCAGCCGGGAGTGCAGGAAAACGGCACAACTCTACTGGTCGACAGAATGCAATGCGCCCCGGGCGGCCAGGCAGACGTTTGTCACAGACAGTCACTAATGCGCGTGGACATCGGGTTTCCGACGTCTTGCTGTAGTGGCAGGGCAGAAGAGGGAGGGCAAAACGACGGCTTCCAGTGCTACGACGTTTAATTAAGGCAGACGTTTCGTGTAACGAACTGCAAGGCCTCTCAAAGGCTCGCCGCTGCCCCCTGGAGGCACAAGACACCTTGAGAAATGACCTAATATCAGCCACCGCTTCAGTGGTATTATTCTTTAAAACATTTTAAATCATACTGTAAAAAAAAAATATATTACAATAAAATAAATAAAAGTTTGATTTAAATTGCAATATCAACAGCTGGCTGTAAAAAAAAGAATTTTGAAAGGAATTTTTTCCCCCCCTTCATCTATAATAAAAGGAATCATAGGGATCGAGGTTAATTAGGACGAGCGGTTGCTTTGCTCTTGTCAAAATGAACACTAATTCACAAATCAGCAGCTTGGGAGTCCATTCTGAAATGTGATCTGCTATATTGACCAAGACTATCGAGGTTCACGGTTGGTAGACAGTCTGGAACATCTCAGACATCAAATCCATCAGTCTATTGTCAACAACTCAACTTTGGCCAAAGCAAGACAAGACAAGAGCCGTCTTCTGGGTCGTGGGAGTGCACCAGAGAGTTCACCATTACCTCAAATACCTGTGTATTGAACTGCGTGTCATAGGAAAAGTCTCATCTTCCAAGCCATCTCAATGGTTGTAAATGCATAACTAGGTTTGTCAGCAGGGGGCGCCACACCTGGGGTACAGGTGCACCAACCTGCGTTTTCCTCATCCCACCTAAAGTCAGTCTTCAGCTCAGTGCTCTACTTGTGTTTCATTTGATAGGTAAAACCTGGAATCTTCTGGGCAGAAAGTACTTTTAGAACTCGGCATTATTATTTGATTTATTTCTAAACAAACAGACGATCAATTAATTGCTTAGAGTCCAGGTTTCCCCCAACGGCGATGCAGTGGCTGCATTCCAGGGTCACGCCAGACAGCACACCGTCCCCCTGCGATTCCGAATTGAAAGCCGGCTGTGATTAAGACTCTCTGAAGGCTCTGTGGTCCTCCGAGACCGAGATCTGCTCCTGCGCTCCAAGCTCTCACCCGACAAGACTCGTCTCTTCTCTCCGTCACCTCGGGTGACTGATGGCCAGACATCGGGAACAAATACACACGGTTCAGTCACTGGACCTTTCAAGTCTGTGCTGTACAGGAAATGCCTTAAATCACAGACTTCCATCCATTTTTTTTGTAATCACTGATCTAATACTTCAGTTTTTCCCCCCATCCGGTCCTGGGGGACCTGCAGCCGCTCCAGGTCTTTGCTGCCTCCCAGCTCCATGCAAAAACGTGGAATCTCTGCGGGTCCCCAGGGACCAGATTGGGAAACACTGCAGTATTAGGTCACAATGAACCTGCAGAAGGAAAAAACACGGGTAGGGGGCGCTGTGGAGGGGGGGGGGGTCGCAGGATCATCACAGGTTGCATTAGCTCACGCACACAAACACACACACTCCATAAATACCATCCTTTTCTTTCTTGAACCCACAGCTTTTCATTCATGTACAGACATTGGGTTCAGAAAACCTAAGAGGCACCGTAACACTGCGAATCATCACTCCCCCCCTCCCCCTCCCCCAAGCATACAAACAGCAAACAAGAGTTAGAATAAGACACAATTAAATATGAAAACTGCCAGTGAAGCATCTGTGGAGGAAGAATCCCCAGCTTAACGTGCACCGAGCACCAAGAAACGCAAACGGTTCAGCTTCAGCCAGCCCCGCCTTCGAACCCGCGCCGGAGCTGAAGTGGCTGGCGGCCAGTCCCTTCATACCCTCAGATGCTCCTGGTCCCTCAATCAGGAAGTCTGCCCTATCGCCGGGTTCACGTCCATCGGCTGCTTCCCCATCTCCCATGTCCGGTAAAAATAATACTTCTCCTTCAAGGACATGAAGCCTTTGGTCACCAGTAAAATCCAACAAATTCTGAAATTTAGAGTCCACTTAAAGCCTGGGCACCAACGTCAATAAATCTATTGATTGTTTTCATACTCGCGCCATTACATTCTGTACAAATTCTGCGGAAAATTATTACAGTACATATGTAAGAAAATAAGTTAGAATAACCAAACCAATTTTACCACAACTGGCAGAAACACAGCACCAGTAGGGCAAATTACCAGTTTAAGAACGAGGCAGACACACAAAGTGTTAATAATTTAAAAAAAAACACTCATTTTCAACACAACATATCAGGGCTAGTTGGATCACGGTCCTCAAGGTACGAGCACTGCTGATTTTCCAGCCTTCCTTTACCTGTGACCCAGGTGTGAAGCCTCTGTGACCAATCAGAGTCAGTAACTATTAAATGAAGTACCTGGGAGAACTAAAAACACGGCCTGGACTTGGAATCGAGGTACAAATTTGAAGAGCCCTGCAATATATGTTTGATATTATATACTGTAAATCATCGATCCTTCCATCCAGTACAGGGTTTCAGGGGCCTGGAGTCTATCCCAACCAGCAGGAGGTGCCTGGCAGGGGACATCCAGGAGGGGGCGCCAGTCACAGGGAACACACATACATACAGTATGGGCAACACAGGAACACTAGTTTAGACTTTGGGCTGATGGTGGAAAATGGACTGAAGCCCTGGATAAATGCAATGAAAAAGTGAGAGGACATTCTGAATGATGTGAACCTCTAGCCCTGCGAGTGTGAAGCGTTACCTCACATAAAATAAACCAACATTGGTATACAAATAATAATAATTAGTACTGATAAAGTAATAGGTTTTGATAAATGAATTGACATACCAATGGTTTTTGCCCTATTATCCACACCAGGGGGCTGTCCCACAAAGCAGGATTTCTTGCTTATCCGGATAACTTGTCGGATTTAAGGTAGTCTGGGCTAAATGAAAGGGAATGAAAATAAAGTCTATTTAGCCCAGACTACCTTAAATCTTATCTAGCCAAGCAAGAAATCCTCCTTCATCCAGAAGGGTACACATTCTGACGTGCTGTTAAGAAGCTGGGTGGGAAACCCTTAAATATAACATAGAATGTACTTCCCTGCTCTGTGTTATTTTCCACATTTGATCCCAGATTTGAGCCCCAGCTACCTTGTAACCCTCCATTTCATGGACCTCCCCCCTCGTCCCAGGTCCTCCTGGCCACTAGAGGGCATCAGCCATTCCCCTCCAGGGAGTGCGAACGCTGGTGGAAGCGGAGCCCCCCGCAGTTCCGGAACGTCTTCCCACACAGACTGCAGGCGTACGGCTTCTCTCCCGTATGAATGCGGAAGTGCCTCGTGAGCGCCCACGAGTGGCGGAAGCGAGCATTGCACACGGTGCAGGCGTATGGCCGCTCCCCCGTGTGGATGCGCTGGTGGATCTTAAGGTGCTCCATGCGGTTGAAATCGCGGCCACACAGGGAGCAGTGGTAAGGGCTGCGGCCAGGAGGGAAGGCCTGACGTCTCGGGTGCCGGCTGGATTTAGACCCGTGGACCTGGTTCTGACTGTGGTGCTGGCTCCGGTGCCGCCGCAGCTCCTCCTGCAGGTGAAACGACTCTCCGCAAATGCGGCAGGAGTGGGTCCCACCGGCAGGGGGAGCGGTGCCGGGCTGGCTGACATCTGGGCCGCTCACCCGGCTGCTGTAGTGGGGACGGGGAACGGGGCCAGGATGCTGGTAGGCTTTGGAGAAGGCGGGAAGCCCACTGGAGGATGGTGCATGGAGGTCCAGGTCGGGCAAGTCGGCCCCAAAAACCGGAGAATCAGCTGGGTGGAAATTAAAAAGAGCATAAGGTGACAGGAACACCTGGAAACTCGAGACCCAGGTCCACATGCCCCGCCTACTGACACACACAGCCCCAGCCCTGCCCAACCATGCCCTGAACCTGCATGAACCTGAATGGATTCATTTGGATGAACCTGTAAACCTTTTACCCAGGTCCCCTTGCCCTACTCCTGAAACACCCAGGCCAAACACACATGTTTAGAAACTGAGCTGTAGAGTACAACAGGATCCAGACTATACACAATGGCCAGGTCCCCATGCCACACCCACCGACAGATAGCCCCACCCCCAGTACACATATACCATGCCCACTGGGACATAACCCCGCCCCCAGTACAGATACCATGCCCACTGAGACATAACCCCGCCCCCAGTACACAGATATCATGCCCACAACACATAACCCTGCCCCCAGTATGCAGATACCATGCCCACAACACTTAACCCCACCCCCAGTACACAGATACCATGCCCACTGAGACATAACCCCGCCCCCAGCCCACACCTCACCCCTCCCACACTCACACAAGGAGTGGCTGGTGCATGCCGCAAGGGTGTCGGTGTCACAGTTCTGTAGGTGCAGCGGTTCTGGCCTCCAGTCCTCTAGTAGGCGTGACTGAGCCAGGGAGAGGCTGTCTGGACAGAAGTCGTCCTCCACCCCAGCGAAGGCAGCCGGTACGGAGACGCAGCCCAGCTCCGGGGGGGCGCAGCCTCCCTCTGGCGACTCCTCCTTCACCTTGATCGGCTGTTCGAGCTTCGGGTTTGGCAGGCTGCCGTCCGGTGGGGATGCCGCTTTGAGGAATGCCCCGGTGTTACTCACTCCAGGCACAGTTTCTGGGCACGGCTGGTCAAAGCGCACCGTCTCCACCTGGGTGTCGGAGTACATGCGTGTCTGGCTGCTCTTGGAAACTTGGAAAACAAAGAGGTGGAAAAACATTCAATATTTAAGACATTCAGCTTAATCGCAACTTGATTCGAAACATCGACAGAGACTGAAACTGGCGCGGAGGTGACATTACACACGGGCACACACCGGCTGCGCCCCCAGGCTGGCATCTGGACGCTGTCTGGCCCCCTGCGTCTGGGGTCAGGTCGTGGGAGCAGACCTGTCCGTCCTCACGGATCTCACAGAAAGACCTGTCCCGATCTGGGTCCGCCTCTACGCTGAGAAAGTCGAACTTCTCCTCCAGCAAGATGTCAGCGGGGTTCACGGGCGCGCTTACGGGCGCCACCGGCTGCTTCACGGGCTGTGGCTCGTTCTGGGGGCCCGGCGGCGGTGGCGGCGGCGCTCTGCCGACCGCGTTTGCTTTGCGCACGGCGCCCAGCTCCACCTCGGCGCTCTGCAGCCGCTGCTTCAGGGATTCGTTCTCCCGCAGGGTTTCATGCATCTGGTCGCGCACGTCGCGGAGCGCCTGGCCCACCAGCTTGGTGACCTCCAGCACGGCGATCTCCAGTGCGACCCCGAAGGCGTTGTGTATGGTGGCCGTGAGCTCATCCTGGAAGGACAGCGACAGGTCGGCCACCAGAGCCGCGCCGGTCTGCCTGTCGCCCGTCGCCGACATCCCCAGCCCGGATGTGTTCCCCACACCGTCGGTCCCGATCCCCTGGTTTAATGGGGCATGCCGGTGACCCGATTATCCCGCAGGGGGATGCTACTTAACAACCCCCCCCAAACTCCTATATAACAGAGCTAAACAACAAAGCACCGAAAGAAGCCGCAATGGAAACTGCCGATCCCCACGACGCCCAGTTCAAACCGGACAGAACAGCGCCATCAGTAATGAATATGCGGCACGTGCGCGAATTGTTTGAAAATAAGAATACTTAAGAAAAACAATCATATGTTTCAGCAATATACTGCAACAAAGTGGACCACTTCAGCTAGCCGGCTAACTACCTAGCTTTACCTTGAAAAAGATCGCCAGTAATGATATTCAGCAGAAGTTCCCTTCTACACACATGAGTTTGTGTATAATATATCTGAATATTACAATTTAAACAGCGATCACACCTGGCTCCTCGATGAATTCAATACAACAACTTTCCTTATTCTTGTTTGGGGTGTCGGCCAACCGGTTTCGTTTCCTGTGGTGGTCGATATGCCACATACGCGTAAATAGATCTATGTTCTTAAGAAAGGAAATACCATAGCAATTCATTAACATCAGCTTTTCAAACTATTTAAAAAAATGCAATATGTATGTTACTTTTATTACATGTATAAAATGCAGAATTTCCGAGGGTCAAAAGCTTCACATGTGCAACACCGGAATAATTTATAGTTGACCAGCTATCCTGGATTTTGCCTCCAGATGCTGACCCTGGATCTGTTTTCGGTGTTTAAAGAAAACTGCCGGGTCTCAGGGTAGCGCCTGAATTTACTGATCCAGAATCGGTATTCTAGGCCACCGGCGACGCTATTACCTGGCGATGCTTTATACTCGATTATTGCGCAGGAAATAATGAGAGAAAGCGAATAAAATAAAAAAAGCTAATAAAAATTTAAATATCAACGCAATAAGGAGTGAAAGTCAAAACAACGGTATACCAGTATATCGCAAAAAGCAAGCATCAATGATCAAATTTTACCTTGTTTTCATCTGGAATTATTTTTGACCGAGTTAGGTGCAGTGCAATATCTGAGCGAGGAAAACGGTAAAATTGCTTATTAGTACCTAGCTAATGATTAGATTTTTTTATTATTCCAGAAAACGACAAGATATTGAAGACATTCACGTAAGAATGACTATTTTGTGTTACACATACAAAAGAAGAAGAAGAAGAAAAAAAAACTTCAGAGCTATAAATAGACAGTCCATTGTCTCCTTGGAGGAGCGATGGAACTGAAGATGGAAAGGGCCTCTTTCAAAGACAACCATCAAAGAAGCTCTCACATAGTGAGCGTCACCTTGGTCTAAAATAAAGGACCTTTGACTTCTGTCGAGTAACTGTCACAGGAAGCTTTGAGCACAGGGCGGAATTACTTTTTCTTGCATCTTCGTTTTGCACACAAGGGGGCTAAATTTACATTTGTTTATTTGGCTGTTACTTTTTTCTCCCCAAAGGAACATACAATTGAGAAAGCAGGGTTAGGTGTTAAGGCCTTGCCCAGGGGCCCAATGGTGACATCACTCTGGAAGCCTCAGGATTCGAGGCCTAACCCGCTATGCCACACGCCAGCTTTTATTTAAATCTTGCTTTGTTGGAAAATGTTGTTTAGCTCTTGCTACAGTACTGCTTACACTCATACCCAGGTATTCATTGGTAACACAGCCGCTTAGTTGCACTTATGCCTAGTTGACTCCTTTGTAATGGGCTCACGTGTACATTACTTTAGACAAAACTGTCTGCCCAGAAAGGCATCATGAATCCATCAACAGCTTCATAGCACTGGTTTGAGATCAGTGTGGAGCCCATTTATTCCGGAGGGAACAGCAATGTATCCGATTTTCTTTTGCCTGATGACACACCTTTTGGTGTAGTGCTGAATGAGTACCACAGCATCATATTATCCAGAGGCCTGCGGATTGTTTTGTCACACTTAAGCATTCTGCTGAAACCGTTAAGCTTCTCGAAGCACATCGAGCTGCCCCCGTTCCACTTTGCTACCTGCCGAGATGGAGATTGGACTGTTGACTGTCGCCCCGGCGGCCCTGTGTAGAAATCAGGAAGCGCGTGATCCTGTCTCAGCGCTGGAGGTGACCGGGGAACAGCTGAACGAAGCTTTCTGGCTTCCTAAGAAATGCGACGGTGGCCTCTCATACAATAGTGTTAATTGTATCGCATTTAAAATGCGCTCAGTCCCGTGTGCTTCCACTGCGCCCCGCTGCACGGGGGCACCCTCGCACAGTGCACAATGCACATTGTTCCCATCTGGAAGCAGAGCCTTTTGGCACTCAGGTAAGAAATGGAAATAAAAGAGGGATTGTTGGGTTGTCCCCCCCCCCCCCCCCCCCCCCCCCCCCCCCCCCCCCCCCCCCTCCCCCCCCCCCCCCCCCTCCCCCCCCCCGCCCCCCCCCCCCCCCCCCCCCCCTTCT
>JAABNY020000064.1:3898803-3918049 GCA_015164015.2 Brevimyrus niger
GGGGGGTTGCCTGCCAGCCAGAGGAAGTGTCCCCCCCACTCCCAAACCCTCCCCCTCGTTCCGTCATGTGTACAATGCCTGGAAGTCTCCCAGACCAATAATGGGCTCTCTCTCTCCGGCCTGTCTTTTGTGTTTTTGTTTTCCTTGCAGCCATTGATCCGGCCCCATCCAAACAAATAAAACACGGACACATGCACGCACACACTCGCAAACAGGCGGTGCGCACTCCATGCCCCTCAGACACGCAACGACTTCCGCCACTCAGCAGCTCGAGGAGCGAACTTTGGATCAACAGCACGAGTCCCCTGCCGGAATTGCTCATATATGGTTATCCCGCTGGAGCTGGAGTACGAGTGACTCTTTTAGCCATTGCTTGGGGAGGGGGAATGGAGATCTGTCCGGAACAGCATGGGGTTGAGGCCCACCTGTCACTTTCCGTTTTATTTATTTGCCAGACGCCTTCATCCAAAGGGGCATACACGGTGGTTAAGGGCCTTGCTCAAATGCCCAATGGTAAAAATCAGTTCGTCAACTCTGGGATTTGAGCCAACAACCTTGTGAACACAAGCACAGCATCCCAACCCACCGGGCCACACATCAGCCTGTCGGCTTCGGCACCATTCATTTGAGGCAGGAGCTCTGAATAAAGTAAATCTTTCAGAGTTTTTTTTTTGCTGCACCCACCACATAGCAGCTCATGCAGGGTTTAAAATACTCCGCGCAGGAGCTTGTCAGCACTGCTGCGTAACAGCTGCCAGCGGCTCCGTACACAACCGTCTGCCTGCATCGGCTGCTGGTGGTTGTTTTGCTTGTATCAGCGAGTCGCAGTTCCCTTGGAGACCGACGGTAATCGATGGTTGTGAGCCGTCATGGTGCCATCTCTCAGTATCATAGCGAGCGTTTCGGTGCTACGTGTGTAATGGGGAGGAGCGTCTTCTACCTGTGCCAGCAGGGGACACCCCTGCCACCCTCTTTGATGGTGCTGTCCTTGACTCGCTGGCTTTGGGTGGCTTGAGTGGGCCTGGGGAGGCCGGAAAGGAGCCCCCCCCCCGGTGACTTAGCACACCTGCTCACCACTTCGATGACAGCTGACTGGAACCCAGATCAGATGCCCAAACACCCCCCCCCCCCCAACATGAAAAACATGAAGAATGCGTGGGCATTCCAGTTGCCATGGTAACCACGCGCTGTCACACCTGGATAGAAACCAAGCCTCAATAACACCAAGATATTCAACAAAAGTTGCGCAGCTACAATGCGGGCATGGCACACGCTAAGGTGGGCGGGGTTTACCCAACAGGAATGACTGACAGCACCCGAGACTCCCCCTGCTGGGGCTGGTAGAGTGCCACGCCCTCGCATCACCATTTGTCTGTACTTTAAATTCCCCCAAACATTGTGGCCCAAACTTACTTTTCCACCGTGACAGTTACTGTACTTTAAATTCAGTTTTAATCCCTTTTCCATTTATTTCCAGTCTGGTACCAGTATCAAAAGTACCAAACAAGGCGGGAAACTTTTTCTGTACTTTGGGGTGGGACTTTTTAATGTGGTTTTTGTGGATCGTTTATGCAAATAACCTTCCTTGCAAACAGAAAATGCATTTGCCACCCTGAAAAAGCATCGTTGCGGACTCAGCGATAAAATAAGATTTAAAAACATAAGTATGAAAAATTGGATGCGTGGACAAATGAAGAGACCCAAGCTAATGGTGATCTGGTCAGAATGAGAGACTGAATGACAAAAAAAATGAAAAACTGTTTTGAATAATAGGCTAGAGCTGCATGATATTGGATACATTTCAAATATCACAATGTTTTTTTGTTGCAGTATAAATGGAATTCAAAATAAGAAAACTTTTCGTGTAGGAGTGATTAAAACAGCAAGGATGAAAACGATTTTGATTGCCTCAGAGAACGGATGCAGCTCTCGTGCAAAAGCAGCGGAGGCAGACTTATTTTTAAACATATATCCTAGAATATATTAGATAAACCTGACGCCTGTCACAGCTCTTGCAATAGGAGAATTGCAGGAATCACAGATGATGTTGGTATTAATATTGCATGTCATCCAGCCCTACGATATACTACAGCCATTTTTTCAAATTTAGTACAAAACACCCCACCTCGCGTCAGAATGTTGTTCGGCACCGGAACCAGTTTTTAAGGGCAGTGGAAAACCAACACCTTGAAGTACCAGAAGTACGGTACCCGACGCGGTGTAAAAGTGACCCTTGTAGATGTTGCCACAAAGACAGAGTGGCTGGTCACCTGTCATTGTATTTTTAGTCCATTTCAACTAAAGCAGGGGGGTCCTGAAGCTCAGTGTTCTTAATCGCTTCTGCTGATGTAGCTTTGTGTGTGTAAACTCTCCAGGCGCCTCGCGGTTACACCGGACGCAAGGAAAACATACTGTAACATCAGCAGGAGCCCGGAGTTTGCGGACAGGAAGTTTGTCGCCCCTGATCCTACACGCCCCCTTAGCCATACAGTAACTCTCCTACCACGAGTGTACACTGCTGACATGAAAGTGCATTGCTTTCAGTAGGGCTCATCTTCACTGGGATGGGGGGGGGGGGTGGATAAAGGCCGCCATCGTGTTCCCCCCCAAAAACACGAACCGAAAAAAACATGTCCAGCCATCGGTGGTTGTTGACACAAGGACTTCTACATCCTCTGGAGTGTCACCTGGGTAGTTTCCTTTGTCCTGGATGGAGGTTGGGGGCGAGGAGGCCAGCAGGCCGAGGGGGGCAGGGCGCGGTGGGGCCTGGTTTGGCCAGGCAGCGCTGCCTTTCCTGCCTCCTGCAGCCACACACTTTTTCTTCGTGAAAAACACAAACTCATTTTCCTGCCATTAACTGTACAGAGGAAGAAATGAGCCCCTAAAAATACCCAGAGCTCTGTGCGAGGAGTCTTTCCGGAGGGGGCTTCCTGGCTGCCTGCAGGCTGAGGGGGGGGGGGGCAATGGCGGGGGGGGCACGGAAGCGAGGGCCCATGGCGGAACAGGGCTTCCTGCGCAATACTATAAAGGGTCCCCCTCGGCCGAGTCCGCCGGTACAAGCGCTGGCAGCACTGGGGGGGGCAGCCGCCAGGTCTCCGTCTCTGTCTCTCTGTGGGCGCCCCGCACGGATATCCATCTTCTGCTGGCTGGGGTAAGCACTGCCTCCACTCCCCGCATCAGCACTGCTCACCGCGGCCGTGGTGCCCGTTCCTCTCCGGGTTAGTCACAGACGCGGGGCAGTTAGAGCCGTGGAGAGGAGTCCACACATGGGTTTGTGTCTGGAGGATTGTCGCTGCCGTTTATGCGGAGGATAAAGAGTTAATTTAGGATGGTGCCACACGGGATATCGCTGGCATGTCAGACCCGCCGGGCTTGAGGTCTGAATCCGGCCCGGTGCTCCATTCCTGTGGGGTTGGCATGCTATTCCATGTGTGTGTGTGTGTATTTTGTCTGGGTTTGTCTGGTTTTCAAGTTGTCTGGAGTGAGTGTGTGCGCACCCTGCGATAGACTGCTGTGCCACTTTGTCTTGCGTTCTCTGCTGCCTGACATGGGCTCCAGCCCTACCAAGTCCCTGACGAGGATGGATGGATGGACGGATGAAAAGGCTTTCAACCGACTAACTTCCTTCTTTTCCTTTAACATAAAAGCCAGCCGACGACAGTATTATGATACGTCCTTAGGCTAGATCGGTGCTTCCCAATCCGGTCGTCGGGGACCCATGGCCGGTCCACGTTTCTGCTCACTCCTAGCTCCCGGGGGAACTGGGAGTGAGCGGAGACGTCGACCGTCTGTGGGTCCCTGAAGGACCGGCGATTGAGAAAGTCTGCACTAGATGGCTGAAACTGCTGGGATGATGATCTCACACTCAGTGTGTGTTTAAAGGTGCATGACTCAGGAAAGCAAACCCGTCAGAACAACAACAGGAAAATAAAGTGTCTTTTAATGGATAGAAAACAGGGGGGGAGGGAGTGTTTCCAAGAACAGACTATGGAAGGCGTGTCAAGGTTTGGGTCACACTCTATTTCAGCTGTATTCATCGTTTCTGACTATAATTTCTTCCTCACAAAGTTATCTGTAAAGTTTAAATTCCAGTAACCTATTACAGAAATCATCTTAATAGATCTTATTAGTAGCTTCCAGTGCTACTAATATCCCTTTCTAGCTATTTCTAATGGCATTTTCCTTCTCCCAGCAGCCCCCCCATACCGACCATACATCTACCTCTGCTTCTGCGGGAAGCAGAAGGGGGAGCTGGACTCACCTGTCTGTGGCTGAAGCAGACGGCACCACACGCTGGTGTGTAAGAGTTCATGCGTTTGCCTTTAGCCTCGCACAACTTTTTACCAGCACATTGGATGCCATCATGCTTGTAAATCACATGCACATGCAGATATTATAGCGCAGGAAGGAATCTTGTGAATTGTAGTAGAACCGGCGCAGTTAGAAGACGGTGCTCTTAACCGATACGCCACCTGCTGGCTCCCTGCAGAGACCATGAGCAAGGTGCTTGTGGCGGAGGGGTACAGAGTGCTGGGGGGTCCCGAGAGGGCGGCCCAGGCGGCGAAGGGATACGTGAAGGAGTTCACGCGTCACCCCAGTGACGTCCTGGTGAACCTGAACGAGCTTCGGCAGCGGGACATCTCCACGGATACCACCCTGCTGGTGGGCACAGTCCGGCTGCGGGCCCACTGTGCCGTCCTCATCGCCTGCAGGTAGGCGTCCGTCTTTCTCTGCTGGCACCGGATAAGTGTGTGAGGCCATGTGACTGGGCAGAGTGCCAAGTGTGGTCATGTGACGTGGTGTGACACCATGTATGACCGTGTGATTGGGCATAGTGCCATGTGTAGTCACATGACATGGTGTAACGCCATGTGTGGTCATGTGACCGGGCATAGTGCCATGTATAGTCACATGACATGGTGTAACGCCATGTGTGGTCATGTGACCGGGCATAGTGCCATGTGCAGACATGTGACTTTCTATACTTCTGAGCCTAATGTTGGGCAGCCCCCTCTCCTCCTCATACCCCTCTCTCTGCCTCCCTGTGTGCAGTGGCTTCTTCTATTCCGCCTTGGCACGCCGGGTGCCCCAGTGGGCCGACCGGCCTGTGACGCTCTCCCTGCCCCCCTGGCTAGACCCGGCCAGTGTCTCCCTTCTTCTGGACTTCATGTACACATCCCGCCTGCCCTTATCCCCACACACCGCCCCCGGTGTGCTCGCCGCTGCCACCTACCTGCGGATGGACCATGTGGCGGACGCCTGTCGGGAATTCATGCTGCACAGGTTCGGAGGCGGGGGCGGGGGGGAGTCAGAGGGTGTCATAGAGTGAGTGGGGCTTAGAGGGAGCAGGAGGGGACTCTTTGGTTCTCTTATTAGATGCGACACGAATGCTAACGCTGTTGTGCGTCCGACAGCGCGGAGGTGGCTGTGAGCCCCTGTCACATGGAGCTGGTCTCCTCACCCTCCGCCATTCTGCTGGCCCCTCCGGGTGGGGTGTGTCCCAGTGCCACAGCGAGTGGTGCTCAGCTGCTGTGTGCTGCCATGGCCTTTCCAGCAGGGGGTGCTGATGGGCACTTGCACCAGGAGTCTGCCAGGTACTAATCAGGCATGAGTAGCTCAGTCCCACTCAGACTGGCCAATGATACAAAACAGATCACCTGAGTTGTGTGCGTTTGTGCGTCCTCTTCCTGTAGGGTTCTCAAAGACAGCCTGGCCCCCCTTCACCTTGTCACCTGTCAGGGCCGTGAGGTCAGTCCTGGGGGGCCAAAGCTGGAGGCTTCCCATCTTCCCCTCACAGGGTCCCCTCCTCGACCCCCGGACACCCCCCTGCAGTCTGCCTGTCACCCAAACTCCCCCACAGGGTCCAGCAGCTACAGCCAGACACCGCCCACGCCTGTAAGCACCCCCGCCATAACTACACCACCCCAACCCCTTAGGATCTCTGCAATTCCATCATCACGCCTGAATTATAAATGATTCGGCTTTGTTGCTATTGTGTACTCGAAGGTACAACTACCAGCCCCATGCCCAGCCAATCCCGCGACTGACGGTAATAATCGCCTCTGCCACCCTCAGGGGAGTCCCCAGCCCAAGCTGCCCCCAGATCCAAAGGCCTGCAACTGGAAGAAGTACAAATTCATTGTGCTCAACCCTCTGTGCGCCGCCGAGGTCAAGAAGGAAGGCACAGATGAGAATGGGGGGCGGGGCCAGTGTGACCACGCCCCCGACGACAAGGACTCCATTTCCAAGGCCCCCGAGACACAGGCAGAGGTTTCAGATCATAAAGACGGGTAGGTTTCAAGGTGCCAGGAGAAGAAAGTGAGGCTTTGTGCGGAGATCCAATGGGTGTCGCTAGGTAGACTTAGTGTGCTTTGGTCAATGTTTCCAGAGCAGAGCGGAGAGCCCCGTGCCAAGATTCCCACCAGAGGTGCCCAGAGGAGGCCCACGGCTCCCCGCCGTCCTGCACTGACCCAGCAGTCACCCCTCAGAGGCACTGCGGTGACGACGCCCAGGACAAGCGGCCAATGGAGTGCGAGAGCTGCCTTCTGGGGTCACGCTGCAGGGGGGCCAAATCTGCCAGCGCAGGTATTGAGGTGACCCTGAAAACTTCCGGGGCTGTAAACAAAGTGTGCAAACAGCAATGATCACAGGGTACAGGGGGCGCAAGACTTACTGACTGATGCATCCAGAAGTGCCTTCATGGAGCCTGACTTTTGGGGCGAACGCTCTGCCGCCCCCTACAGGTGAGAAGCCGTATCGCTGCAACGTGTGCGGCGCTCAGTTCAACCGGCCCGCCAACCTGAAGACTCACTCCCGCATTCACTCCGGGGAAAAGCCCTACCACTGCGACACATGCGGAGCCAGATTTGTCCAGGTGTGTGGGGAGAGGGGAGAGGCGCGCTTTCGGCTTGTGTCAGTTCCGTTTGGCAACTTCTGGTGCACTGATGCATCGCCATCTCCCACCAGGTGGCGCACCTGCGGGCTCACGTGCTGATCCACACGGGCGAGAAGCCCTACCCCTGCCACACCTGCGGCACTCGCTTCCGCCACCTGCAGACGCTGAAGAGCCACCTGCGCATTCACACGGGGGAGAAGCCTTACGCGGTGAGCTGGCATGCATGTATGCGCGCGTATGCGCACACACACACACGCATGAGCGCCCTCTACAGACCAGTCGGTGGCTGGTACTGAAGCTGCTCCCTCCCCCCTCCCCCTCTCGCCCAGTGCCACCAATGCGACCTGCGTTTCCGCCACAAGAGCCAGCTGCGGCTGCATCTGCGCCAGAAGCACGGCGCCATCACCAACAACAAGGTCCGCTACAAGGTGCTGGTGGAGCCATACCGGCCCACCCTGCAGGCCTGCTGACCCGCCAAAGCTCACCAGACCACTGCCACAGTGACATCACTTCCTGTAGGGGAGAGCCGAGGATTCTGGGGCAGGCTGGTCCTACCTCTCACTGTCCACACACACTGGCTGCCCCTGCTGCCCTGTTTTCTCCTCCATCGCCTCAGGCCGCTGCTCCCCGTGCGTTTGCCACGGAAATGTAAAATGTGCCGTTTGTAATGAGGTCTGTCCAGCTTTGTACCCATGTGGCTGCTGGCTGCTTTCAGGCTGCTGTAAGTGCAGGTGGAGGTCATCCTCTGAGTTCCCACTTCACAGGGTGTGACTGAAAGGTGTCATGGGGGGAGGGGGGGCATCTTCATCATTTCTTTGAACCGTCTTATCCTACAGGAGTGATGACTAGGCTCTGTCTTGGCCTCGCCATCCACCGAGGTGTTAAATGTGTGTTTAAACAGTGTTGGAATGCAGGTGCCGCTGGTGATGTACATAAATGCAGTCGGCCGAGAGTGTTTAACGGAGACACCCCGACGTAAACGAGAGCGCCCGCCTCGAGCCGGGCGCTGGGCTTATTTTTAGAAGGGGCTTTCCGGCTCGGCTGCCGCGGTGAAAAGGTTTAGTCGAGGGAGACGCCGAACTCCGAAAGGAAATGGCGACGTGCCAGAAAAGGGAAGGAATCGCGGGAAACGCAAAGTCGTAGATCTTCAGGGATTTACTGAAAGGTGAAAGATGGATCATGCATGTTGGAGCAGCAGACAGGACGGTTTCAACAGGCCGAAGCGACCGGGGGGCGGGGTCACCTGAAGTCGATGCAGGACGACGGATTTTGCGCTGGTGTCCCCAGAGGGAGGAGAATCCAGAGTGATGTCATCACACGCTTGAGGCTGCATGTGCACAGACCTCGCCTCTCTCTGCACCCGCATGTTTTCCTCTGAAATGTAAATACATCTCTCCTGTCACGGATACATTCCTCACTGTGTCTGTGGGATCCATATTAAGGACCCAGCCAGTGTTAAATGCTGTATTTCTTGTTTAGACTTCATAAGAGTCCCTCTTTCTGCTTATGAAAGCAGGCCAGTCAGCTTTAGTATAGCGGAAAATCTGATGACAAGGATAACGATGGATTCAGTAATATATTCTGTTTTAATGAGCTCTTGCTGGCCAAAGACTAAAATAATGCAGACGCAATGCTGCATTTGTTTTATATAACGATGTATGAATTTTGAAGGTCATGTTTTGATTTTGCAAATAAATTCTATGCGACTGTTTTCGATTCTGAAGGATTTTCTGGTCATAAACAATTATAGCAATGTGTGCGGTGATTTGCACTGCATGTAATGCCCGCGTTTCAGCCTATTTGTTGAAAGTGATCGATAATTTACATTATTTTAACTCTCATTGAATGTCCACTAAAAATAAACAATTCAGCGCCGGCTAAATTCACAGTGGGCGGGACTTACCATGTCGTGTCTATCACGATCCCTTCCAACCTAATAATGCAAATGATTGGATGTTACCCTGCTGTTGAAGGGCAGCGCACAGTAGCCCCGCCCACAGTTCCTCATTGCTCCTTTGGCTTTATGACTAGGGGATGTGAATGAGCATGTCACTATGCCATGTTCTGGGGGACACGGATGCCAGCACGCCGCGATCAGGGTTGTGGGCGGTGGATATTGACCCAGTGGAAAAAACTGAGAAGCACAATCTGTTCTGAAACCTTCCTCTCATACCTCCTCTGTCGCTGACAGCTCCCCTCAAAACCCGCCGGAGGAGGACAGCCAGAGAACAGCAGCAGCAGCAGATCTGACCTAATAGTCCAGCTGTTGCTATAGATCGCATATGGAAAAGCCGTGACAGTTTTCCCGAAAATCCTCGGAAGTGCCCCAGTAAACTATACGCTCCTAAAAGTGGAGGAAAATCAAACATCACTGTGCTGCTCTGGTGAGCGCTAATAGCCCCAGTTCGGTGCCCCGGTGTAGGGCTGGGTGGGTTAGTCCATGCTAGCGGATGGTAAGCATAGCCCTTTAGGGAGTACAGACGGATTTCACGGAATATGCAATTAAACCGGGGAGAGTACCCCCTCCCCCCATTTTCGCCGCCCTATCAGGCTCCACTCCGGCGGTGCTGCTGCGGGGTGACGAGGCTTCCTGCTTTTTGTGCCGCAGAAGTGTAATCTCCCCCGGATAATGATCACTTTGCTCGGGGCGAATAACAGATTTCCAGTCACTCGCATTTACTCGAGTTTCCTGCAGTGGGGAACCGCAAAAAATGCAGAATACCAAATTCGCGTTTCGCAAATGGGTGAATATTTCTGTTCACAGCGTGAGCCACAAATCTCACGCTGTTTTGCTTTTTATGATTTACTTTAATTAAGAGACTTCTGAGCAGCCTTTAATTTTGAGGTTGTATAAAATGGCTACTATTTTATTCATGTGATTTACCCCAAAAATGCATAAACAACCATTAATATATTGTATCACTTCACAAAACATGGCATTAACAAATCAACAAAAGATGAGACCTGCTGTATTGTGAATGAGAATTACAGCAGAATAGCTTAAAATTAAACTTGTGTTGTCATCGGTTTAAAGAGTAGCATATATTGCGCTGGTTACGTGAAAATAATATTAGACTCGCCTGTTAATGCTTTAAGTTTTCAAGTGGGTTTCTCAACTGCTTTTCCAGTTAGGGAAACAAATAACATACAATTATACAAGCATACAAAACGCCGTTAGAAAAACCTGCACCGTTAGAAATCTGACAGCAAACACACGTATAGTCCAAGCCATAGTCCAGGGTTCTTCAAATCTGGATCTCGATTCCAAATCCAGGCCTTGTTTTCAGTTCTCCCCGGCAGCTAGTTTAATAATTAATGATTCTGATAGGTCAGAGGCTTCACACCTGACTGGCAGGTAAAGAAAGGCTGGAAAACCAGCAGTGCTCGGACCTCGAGGACCATGATTTGAATAACCCTGCCATAGACAATCTCTTTGTGTTAAATGCAATGGCAATTACTTCGAGAATGAAATCTAAACATTGCCTGATACAAATTGATTATCAGAATGATGGTGAAGTGTAAACTAGAAGTGGAATAGGATACAAGACGGTTCGTTAGTGAAAATGAGCAATTAAAGGCGCTCCACCAGCAGGCGATGAGAGGAACTGCAACTGCTGTTTATGATCCATTCTTCATTCTCCGCTTATTCCGGTCAGCATCACGGGGCGACACGGAGCTTATCACAGGCAGCATAGGGTTCAAGGTCACAAGGTCACATCTTCGGCAGAATGCCAGTCGAACACATATACGTACACACTCACCCAAGTTATACATGATGGACAGTTTATAGAAGCATGTTTTATTTCTCTGCGTCGTCTCTGTTGGTGCCTGATTAAGCGAGATTAAATTTTTAATATTGTCCGTAGATATTTTCCTGTATAAACCCCTAAATTTTAATTTGTTTGTAATATCCATGTCTGGCAAGCATATGAAATGTGCAATTCTGATGTGTTATTTCATAGGTGGAATTAACAGAAAATACCTCGTTAAGTGTGACTTACTCCACATTAAGGAATTAAAAACGTGCCATTATCCTAAAGCTCCC
This sequence comes from Brevimyrus niger, assembly GCA_015164015.2. NCBI lineage: Eukaryota > Metazoa > Chordata > Actinopteri > Osteoglossiformes > Mormyridae > Brevimyrus > Brevimyrus niger. The sequence continues at coordinate 3,909,744 of JAABNY020000064.1, forward strand.
CGGACAGACGCGTCCTGAGTTACCTGCGTGTCAACTGCGCACCCTGCTGGTAAAGCTCGGTATTGCGCCGAGAACAGGCACGGTACCGAGACCACGTGCTCTGGCCTTGCTCTCCAGTGGCAGGCGGCATGGTAGCCCAGATTTGACCCGCCGTTTCTAACGTTTTTAAGAAATAATCGTCCATTTATCCATTTTGCAACCATGTATTCAGTACAGTGTCACGTTGAGCCCGAAGGAAATACCGGGACTCTGTGGAAGGGATTACCGGCTGTCCCAAATCACATATACGCACAGAGGCACTGCAGACACACCAAGCAGCCGAACAGCAGCGCTGAGCACAACCACTGAACCACACCGAACAAGCAGCCATTGGAAACGAATTAATTAAGAGTTCTCCTGGAACAAAGCAACAACACACAGCCATCCCACTAGACCAATGTATAAAGCAATATATATTCAAAAGCATTTTGATATTAAATGCAAGAACACGCTCTCAATAGCACGTTTATTTAACGTTATTCTTATGCTTTGTACTGATCAGGGAATTAGATTCATTGAAACCAACAGAAAACAGAAATTTGCACAGTAAACATAGTGAGAGACTGCTAAAAGTATTTCGCTTTGAAATAATATTTAATTTAAGTGTGTCCCGGATCTGACGTGCTATAAACTTAGTTATAATTGAGTCATTACCTAAAAAGGTGCCTTTAAAGGCTGACGAAGCAGGACAGGACGTTCCGGATAAGTTATACTCCTTTGGAGAAATGTAGCATTATACAAATTACAGGCAGGTTTCGTTCCTTAAATTATATGCGTTGTAAAACATCAGTTTCTTTTGATGATCAACGATTGTATGGGTTATCTTGGGATACATCTTTAAGGGGCGAGTGTTCACTTTTTAGTGTGTTTTTCCTCGTAAATCCACAGGGATAAGGCAGCATGATATTAACCACTGGAGCTTAAAAACACAGATAGCTGGTTGTCAAATCTATACACTGCATCTTTACTTACCTCTAAGACGCATTTCGTTTTCCTTTTTATAAACCAAAAAAGCTAAATTTTCGAAACTAAACTGGACCTCCCCGCTTCTCCCGTTTGCGAAAACAGAGCCGGCCACGCTCGCCGGCCACGTTCCGCGTCAACCCTGGGCGTAATGGCGCCAAGCGACCGACAGAAGCCGCAGAGGCGCTAATTTTATTAATTATTTAAAATAGATGAATAGACCGTCAATTCATGTTGACATTGATTGGTCATAAGATGGCGCAACATTTAATCAGTCTATTTTCTCTACGTAATTATCCCAAATCGTTTTATTTAGTCTAAGTTAAGTGCCATTTTCTATTATTGACATTAACGTTTCATATGCTAAAATGTATTTGAATACATCAAACTTACTGTTAGTCTCCCGTGAGATACTGTGTACTTACCTTTTAATTATACGTAAAAAATAACAGTATGACGTGGACTCATTTTCCTATGACAACATTAGCCATTTTGTCCCTGCTAAAGAGGGGTGTCGTTTTGTGAAGAAAAAACAGTTAGGCCTATCGGATGTTACATATTTCTCAGCTATAGAAAGGATATTCGCTTATATATATAATATATATGTGTATATGTAGTATATGTGTGTGTATATATAAAGAGGCTATCGTTATACATAGAATATTGACCTACTAACTACTTGCTCTTTGTAATTAACAATTAATTAATATTTTGCAAAATACAAAATTCCCCATGTTTTATGGAGTGTTTCCATTTTCCATCTTAGATTTCCCAAATGGTTGGCTGATCGTACCGCTGCTGATGTACGTGAGTTCATGCGAGTCGCTCGACTTGCGCCGCTTCGAGAGAAAAGCCGCATTTGACAGACCGTGCGCCCAGTGTCCATGCGCCGCTCCTCGCAGTCACTCACACATGGACAGGCGCTGACTGACAGGGTAGCGGCAAAGGGGGAGAGAGTGATGGGGGCTGTCAGCTGGAGTCTGCACCAGTGCAACGCAGCCGACGGGATTAAACTGCCAAAGCAACTAAGCGATTAGCAGCGGCCAGTTTTGGGGAGACGTCGCTCGCCGCATGTGCACGCCTGTCGGTGCCTGTGTGCCTGTTTGTGTGCTTGCGTGTGTGCGCGTGTGTGTGTGCGTGCAGACGGGGGCTCTCTACGCAAAACACCCAGCCGCAAAGACAACATAAATTTAATACTAATTGCAGGCACATCCAAGCTCTCCGCTCTTCTTTGCGTTTATTGAAGGAGGGAGAAGAAGAGGAGAGGGATACGTGGTCTGCTATGATGAAAGAAATCAGATCGCGCAGCGCAAGAATTTAAAAGCACCCAAGAAAAACAAGAAGCGTGCCGAGCAATGGAGAGCCAGGCAGCGGAGCAGCAGAGCTACCAGGACGTGCGGATGTGCGGGTACCTCCGCAAACCGAAATCGACGCACCGGCGGTACTTCGTGCTGCGGGCCGCTTCGGAACGTGGTCCGGCTCGGCTCGAGTACTACGAGAACGAGAAGAAATTCCGCAGCAAGGCGCCCGTCCCGAAGAAGACAGTGAGCCTGGAGACGTGCTTCAACATCAACCGACGGGCGGACTCCAAGAACAGGCACATGATCGTGCTGTACACCCGCGGCGAGAGCTTTGCGATCGCGGCGGACAGCGAGGAGGTCCAGAACGAGTGGTACCAGGCCATGTTGGACCTTCAGTGCAAAAGTAAGCCAGTCAGACGACGAGGACTGCAGTCCGAGACTCATGCCCTTTCCCTCAACGTGCGGTCTGTCGATACGTGGCAGCAACATGTAAACGTGTTATTATCTAACCATTACTGTGACATCTGCCGAGTCAGTGCGGTTGCAAATTAACTGGGCTCAGCAAATTTATTATCTGGTAGTTTTGAAGCGGGAAGATGTTTAAATGCTATTTTAAACAGCGTTAGGGGAGGGGGGGGTCGCTTAACATATAACACCGCTGACCGCTGGCGCGTCGCTTGCAGTTGTTTTGGATGATAACATGATGGACAGCGTAGAAATAAGTGGTTACCAGTGATCAGGAAAGTGTGCGTGTATATACGATGCATTGAGTTGATGACTTTGTTGAAGCGGCTATTTGACAGCACCTGCTTTTAAATATACGCATGTTGTGCGCCAAACCGACATCCCCGCACACCAGCGCTGCTATCAGGGAGGAGAGGGGTACTTTCCCCCGAGCGGTGGTCGAGAAATGATGCTCGGTCCTCCTCGTGTTTACGTCGCCGTGCCCTTGGATCCACCCCGTTTCGTGTCTGCTGATGCCCAGGGTAAATCACAGAGTTAACGAGCAACGAAGCGGCGCCGGGAGCCGCGGGCGTGTCCGATTAGTACGCGAATAATCTGGCAAATGATCGCCAAAAAGCCGCGTCCGTGCATTTGGGCTGTGCAGCTTGTTGGGACCTTGTTGGATCATAGCGTAGATGCCGAATTAATGCAAACAGGAAAAGGCAACGCCGCTTGTTTTTATCGTAAAGCATCTGGGTAGATTCATGCTGGTGCGGTACTGGAAGGAGGAGGAGGAGGAATGGTGGGTGGGTGGTGTGGTGTGGTGTGGGGCGGCATGCAGACCTTGCAGTTGGCGTCCCTCAGACGCAGCAGGCTTGGTTAACCGAATAAGCAACTGTATTCCGGTTTTTCCATATCAGTTCTGAGAATATGAAAACACGAGTGTTTTTTTTCCCTCTCTCCATTCATTTCACGTGTCAGTTTATGAACGATGGGGCTGCCGCTAATTGGGCTCCAGTAAGGCACACTCTGCATGTTTTCCTCGTTATTTTCCAGGAGCCTCACGGTTCTAGTTTTGGGAGGTGCCCTTCACTGTATCCTTTCGCCCAAAATCTGGAAGTAGCAGAATACGGGAGGAGTGGGAACAGCGCAGATCTAGGCGTGGGGCTGTCAAGGGCAGTGCCGCCAAAGGTATAGACAGCGCTGACAGAAAGCGAGCGTGTTCTGAAATAAGTCCTTTTGCAACTCTTAAAAAACGATTAGACATTTAATCTTGCTCCCATCCAGCTGTCAGACTTTAGTCAAGCTTCGAGTTTTATGGTGTGTGATGGATATGACATTCAGGGGTTTGTGACCTTTGTAATTAGGAGGCTGTCGATTCAACCTTGACTGGAAATCGCGTGAAAAATGTTTACTTACGATGCGACTTGGATGGCCCGTTTCTGCAGTTTGTCTAATTAACTAATAACAGCTGGATGGTGGTACTGAGGTATTACAGGTTACTCAAGGGCACATTCATCCCTGGATCTGTTCTGGTGAATTTTTGGGCAGTGCTCGGACCTCTGTATATGCCTGCTCTGGATAGGGCCGTGCGCCGGCAGAACTCTTCTGGTTCAGGACGATCCTGTTAAGCGCCTCGCTTTTGATCTTTCGCCTGTGATCCAGGTGTTGGGAACACCGTCGTCCGTGTGAGAAAACACCCCAGTATCTTTGCAGTTATGCTCCCCCCCTCCCCACCCCCCACCGCAGCCGCCAACCAGGGAAATCCAGAACAGCTGGATGGTTTGTACTGATGTTTACACAGCTGGAATAGGATGCAGCCCAGTGACACGATACCTACAAAAGCGCAGGTATTAGATGGCTGTGCTCCTCGGTGCCCCCCTGTGAACCTTGTTTGTGCTCCGGTCCGCAACACGGTCGCCTAGCTGGGCGGGCTTCTCGTGTTCTTCGGCCCGCTGAAGTCTCACGACCCCTCCCTAACGGGTGAGATTAATTATCAAAGACGACGTGTAAAAGATACGCCGGGCCGAATGCCGCGGAGAGATTTTGTTTTGTTTAGCTTGGCTTGATGTAAGGAATTGGGGACCCCTTTGTCCCCTGTAATGAGGCGCCGGGTGGTTTTACGCTTCATTCCGTTATTCGATTGCGTAGGGGACACTTTCCCAAAGTCACATGGGCTGCTTTATAGATGGAAATTTAATGTGGCGGTCTGTGCCCAGGACCGCGTACGCCTGCAGTGACCCCTTGTGGATCGGAACATGCCGCCGTCTGGTTGTAGGTCAACTTCCTTAACCATGCACATGGCCAGATGGAACCAGAATACGGGTGTCAGGTAAGGGTTCATCAGGCAGAGGGCCTCCTGATCGTTCCTGCACGTCCATCCCACGAGTCTGCTGTACATACAAAGCACCGAGGCTGCCAAACGCATTTGGGGTCGGTACCCGTCCCGCACAGATGTGCGTTTTTTTTTTTCCCCCCGTGACCTGATGCCCTGATTTATATGCTAACCATTTGCGACGGCATCGGCAAGCAGTCCTGTGACACAGAGAAGGAAAGAAGGGATGAAGCGCACGGAGCGCAGTTGGTGCAGAGGAGTGGGAAGGAACGGCGACCGTTTCAGAATTTCAGCTTTGGGGAAAATGAGTGCAGAGGTCTGAAGTGGCTAGTGGGTGGAGGCGGGGCCATAGGGGCACTGCTGCAAGCTGATTGGTCCCAGGAGTACTCCCTCCCCATCACTCACTGATTAAAAACATATCATTGGCTAATGATAGGGTTGGCCCCTCTGTATGAATTGTACCCCCTCTTATGCACCCTACCTTAAAAATATCCTATAATTGTCTGTGCTGTTAAGTCACAGAGGGCCGCAACCACATTCTTGGCTGGATGTCGGGGTTTGGGCTCAAATCCTGGGAGTGAGCGAAAGCGAATGTCAGACTGATATAATGTCTGGGAAGAAGCTCAGCTGAAATGAATGGATGTCCTCCTCATTTTCCCCAAACTACGGTGACCACGCCCCCCCCAACCCCATCCCATTGTACATTATTTATGTTCCACACAATTACGTCGCTGGTAAACTCGTAAAGAAGGTTAATTTATAAACATCCATGAATCCCAAAATGCCTGGAGTCATACCCTCGGGCGGCCAGAGGTGGCGTAAGTGATGGATTTCTGAGGTGAGTATTTCCCAAGCAAACTGCAGCGTGCATTCTGAGATAGACGGGGAGGAGGTTTTTATGACAACCATCTGCTCAAGTTATAGCAGACAAAAGTGCTGATTTATACCAGTGAGTGAAATACATGGCCTGACCCGGCCTTCATGTGTAACTGGCTCTGAAATAGGCCAAAGTGTGACGCTGTGTCACTGGGGCCACGTCAGGCGCCTCACGGCTTCCAGTTGGCTATTTCTTTGGCCGCACTGGGTTACACCAGGCAGTGATTGGCAGCAGGGGTTAGACCCCCCCTTTGCTCTGGATCTGAGAATGGATCAGGACACGGAGGGCTGGGTCCCAGTCCTGGGTCTGGCCTTGGTGAGGTCTGCCGCTCTGGGTTCCCGATCCAAGATATGCTGCACGACACATTTCCCAGTAAATATCCTGCCACGTGACCTTGGGAGACGCCGCCCTTCAGTTCGTCGCATGGCTGCCTGATTTTCACCGGCAAACGGCTGGGAAACGTGGCCAAGCCGCCAGTCGCTTCGGTTAAAGGTGTCAGCTGATCACAACGGGACCCTCTATTGGAACTGCCCTGTTGTACAGAAGTGTAAAACTTCGGAAATGGGACACAGACATCTTAACAGAATTGGGAGGGGTGCTTTACGGTTTCTCTGATTCCCCCCCCCCCCACCCCCTCGCCATCGCCGTCCCTGAGCTGAGGAGATTCTCGGAGCTCCTCCAGCTGCATGGAGGCCCATCACGGATATTTGTGACCTACTAACATGGAGAGATCGCATAGCGGCAGTCGGGGCTGGTCTCCCGGGGCTGGGAAACCCTGTTCCTGGAGCCCTGCAGTCCCACCCGCCTCTCTGCGCCTCTGTTCCCTGACAGCGGGCCGGATTAATGCAACCCGGGTGGTTCCAGCAAAAAAAATAAAAAATCCACCTAGTTTTTACAGTGCTGCATACAATTGCTGCTGTTCCTTCCTCCGTTTTGAGACATACTGTGTTTTCCACTGGCGCATGAACGAGCATAAATAGGAGTTCAACGTGTAACACGACTTCTGGACGCATCTGAATGGGCTGGAAAGAAAACCAGTAAATATTCCCAGTTTAGGATCTCCGTGTGAGACCTGAGTTGTAAAGTAACTGGGTCGCGTTCTAACTGGTCATCCATTAATTCAAAGCGGAAGCATTTCCTACAATCAGGACCAGAGGCGTCTACATCTCATTAAAAATATAGCTTAAAAATACCATGAGACTTCTGGAAATGTAGACCGTATCACATTTTTGGTCCTCTGGAGGTTTTCAATTGGTTCAGCCGATACTGCTGGCAGGGATGGTCCTACCGTCTGTGCTGCGGCTGGTCATTATGCATTCACCCAGCGCCTCATCAAACCTTGAGATGCACCTTTAGAAAGAGCTAACTGGTGAGTAGCTTTTGCACGATGAGTTACACTGGGTTGAAAGGGCCTGCTAGCACGTTAGCATCCCAGCGGCGTGGTGACACTTTGGCCCGGGAGTGGGTGCTCTTCATTAGTGTGCCACTGATGGCTGTCAGGAGGCCTCCTCTGGAATATCAGACCGATTCCCCACAGGAGGAACGGATTATACCTTTGAATCCCCATGACTGTACATCAGGTGTATATGAATAGCCTGTTAAAAAAAAATAGCTTGCTGTATAGCGATTCAAAAAAAAAAAATAGAAGCATTTGATTTGTATGGTGAATTTGGTTCTTAGTGTCTACATTTATTTACGATAATATATTGCTTATAGACTGACATGGCGTGAAGGAACCTGGGAAGGACTGTAGACCTTTCAGCTGGACTGGCAGCTCCTCCACATCTGGCCTGATGCTCACGCTTTCAGACTCTCGCAAGAAATATTATTTAAAAATCTAAATGATTGCATTATAAACCTAAAATTAACTATATCAACAGCCTCGAGGCAGTTTGCAAACCCTACAGACTATTTACAAGTTAATAAAACTGTTACATATATGTAGGTGTATGGGCATGAGTGTGCAGATTTGACTCGAATTGAAAATCTCACTCCAGCCAGCTGACCAAAGTTGGCAGCCCTGTCTCAGCAACCCTGCGCTGGAACAGAGGTCAGATGATGGATGGATGGGTGGATGGTTGGGTGGGTGGATGGGTATTGATAATAATGAGTGTTCCTCTTTTAGTCTCCCCGGGGTCATGCTCTGCAATTTGATTCACACAGTTATCGTTCTGATTGGCCTGATTCTGTCTTCTCTGCCGTGCTTATGAAGGTTGTTGACTAAGTTCAGGGGACCAGACGTCCTTTTCATGCCGCTTCCTCCTCAGCAATACACAGACAGACAGACAGACACACACACACACACACACAGACACACAGAAACAGATCTGTACTCATATCTTTGTGG
>JAABNY020000065.1:0-21349 GCA_015164015.2 Brevimyrus niger
CAGGTCTTTGAACGTATCACCAGCGGATGCGGGGGTGTATTAATTATTATTATTATTATTATTATTATTATTATTATACACGCCAACTGTATTATTATTGTTCCGAGTTACGAAATTTTTACTTAAAGATCGACAGATCTTAACTTGGGGACTGCCTGTATTCATTAAGTATATTTAAGTCACATTCATGGGAGTCTTTAGGTCTAATCACTTGGGGCTACAACTCCGAGTATCTTAGCCCCGATGCTAATCTGCCTTCAAAAGCATAAAAAAGTCAAGCCCATAGGTACACTATAGATCTTTTCATTAGCTAGAAACTCCCCTGAATCAACTTAATATTTTAAGTGATATGTAACAGTAATGAATCTTCTGTAAAAGCAGAAGTTTAAATAAAAATTGTGTGTTGGGTGTCGGGGTGACTCATTACATAACAATGGTGCTTCACACCCTCAGGCTTGAGAAGTCAAATCTCTGTTTTGTGTGTGTGGAGTTTGCACGGTTTCTCTGTACTGCGGGGTTACTCTCTGTACTAAATTATGTGTAGTTTAAATAGGCTTAACAGAATCTGCTTTGAAACTTTTCTGTTGGTTATTTTTTATTATCTGACAAACGAGCAAAAGGCTTCATATTGAGTAGACGATGACGTGATTTATTACGTCAGCGTGTTTACGCTTCAGTGAACCTTCGATATTGCGAAAAACGGGAAATATACATGGAAATGACGTACATCTTCAGTTTCTGCGCTTTTCGCGGATGTGCAGGACTCCCAGCTCTTAAGTGTGTGAAATATTTTACCAGACCACAAACTTATCAACATCACACTACCGTACACGCTAAAACGTCCACGTTATTTCCAAGTTGTAGCTATATAGCTGAAACATGCTAGTATGTACGTGTTTAAGTAAAATAAAAATATATATTACCAATACATATTTTCTTATTTTTAATAATTAATATTTTGAAGAAAAAGTGAAACATAATAAGAAAAAGAAATCCTGCACAAATACTAGAGACAAGTACGATTCTACGTGGGATTCGAACCTTAAATCTTAGGTTTTAGCACACTACAGTCGGTACAAATATTTAAGATAATAATTAGTAATTAATCTCACATAACTATACTAACAGTTTATCTTTGAAGTGCGAAGTCAACGTCTGTTAATGATTCAGCGCAATGTTTTGTGAAAGACCTCCAATCGTATAACAGGAAGTGAAATTCTACTTTACAAAAGGCTTCATATTGAGTAGACGATGACGTGATTTATTACGTCAGCGTGTTTACGCTTCAGTGAACCTTCGATATTGCGAAAAACGGGAAATATACATGGAAATGACGTACATCTTCAGTTTCTGCGCTTTTCGCGGATGTGCAGGACTCCCAGCTCTTAAGTGTGTGAAATATTTTACCAGACCACAAACTTATCAACATCACACTACCGTACACGCTAAAACGTCCACGTTATTTCCAAGTTGTAGCTATATAGCTGAAACATGCTAGTATGTACGTGTTTAAGTAAAATAAAAATATATATTACCAATACATATTTTCTTATTTTTAATAATTAATATTTTGAAGAAAAAGTGAAACATAATAAGAAAAAGAAATCCTGCACAAATACTAGAGACAAGTACGATTCTACGTGGGATTCGAACCTTAAATCTTAGGTTTTAGCACACTACAGTCGGTACAAATATTTAAGATAATAATTAGTAATTAATCTCACATAACTATACTAACAGTTTATCTTTGAAGTGCGAAGTCAACGTCTGTTAATGATTCAGCGCAATGTTTTGTGAAAGACCTCCAATCGTATAACAGGAAGTGAAATTCTACTTTACAGGACAAATGTGACTTTTGATTTTCAACGAAAGAATCCATATTTAAAATTCAGATGACAACTATGTTATGTTTTAATAATAGCAACTTAGTAAGGCTCAATAAGTTGTTGCAAACTGTCAACGTAAAGACTAGCATTGCATTAAAATGTAACGCGAAATCAAACATCCACCAGCTCCGATGTCCAGCAAAACAACTCCTCGCACACGTTAACCACCGCAGTTGTTCAGCTGGTTACAAAATAATACAACAATAAAACTCAGGAAGAAGCTTTACGCAACACGACGACGCTCATGATCTCGACAGATGCACTGTCTCTTTAAGAGCTGGTTGAAAACCCCTCGCGTCATCGTACACACTGCGCCGTGATTGGAAGAGAGCGAACAGGCCACGCCCAGTTATGGCAGCAGCAAGGCTCCGCCTGGCCCGCCGTTGGCCTGAGTTCTCTGAGCTCTCGCGGAAGGAGCCTTGACGCTTCGGGGCATAGTGCTCTGCTTTAATTAAATCCATCAAACGCCACCATTCATTATCTGATTTAATATGTGTGATCATATCTAAATGCGTGTTTGTTTTCCGTTAACTCTCAATCTGAGTCCAGTTTCCTCGCTGGTGCGTATAACTAACATTCGAGCCTGCAGCTTTCGAAAGAAGGCGGCCTCATTTCCCCGCAGTTGCATCTATTTTGGGTGCTAGATGAATAGTCCTTTTTTGTTTATTGGCTAGTGTATATAGTCGTTATATAATTTCACCCTTAAAAACATGCAGCCGGGAATGCACGGATATTTTGCAGTGAACCTGACATCTTTGTAACTGCGCAGTTTCTTCTTTATAAGTCGGGGGGCAGTGTGCGTTTTCGGGCGAGTTGGCGGAGTTGAAGATTGGAGCCCCCCTTGGGTCCGTCCATTCATACATCCGCGGAACCCTTCTTCCGTCCGCGATCGCACGCTCACCCCGGCACACGCGCTCCGTGTGGCTCCAGCAGTCCCGCGGTAATCGGTTCCTTGAATGAGGAAGTGTGCTCGTCCGCTCCGGGTCCTGATAGCCGTGATAAGTGCGGAGGACGCGATCTGCCCCGTGCCAAGCACCCCCACCCGCCTTTTTTTGTTCGCACCCTGTCCGCAGTTTTAAACCGGCCGCTCACTGAGCACTGGGGAGGCCAGGATGATTCCGGACAAAGCTCCCAGGGAGGACGTGTACCTGACGCAGGACTTAAAAAAAGAAGCGCACGTCCCCAGCTTCGAGAAGTACAAGGAGCTTTACCTTAAGTCGGTGGAAAACCCTGCGGGTGAGTGCAGTTTTGGTCCAAGTAGTGAGGACTGAATGAATGAAATTATTAAAAACGACGACCTACCTGGTGTGGAAACGACGTGTCCGTCCTAAGCCAGTGACTTTTTCCAATTTTAACATTTTCTTTTTGGGTGGAGTAGGCTGTTTATGCATTGAATATTTATTAGTAGTTTAATTATCATTATATTGTCGGATGGCATCGTTAAATACCCAGATTTACACTTTGACAGGGGTTGAAAGCCTGTGACGATAAACTTTTATCACTATCCCGTGGAATTGGTTCATTTGTCTTTCTATAACATTATTAGTGTCTTCCGGTGCATAAGCTCCATGACATCCAAGGGCATAACTGATTATCTGTAGGAGTTATATAAATGTGTCAAGTATGTGCTGGTTTCTACTTTTGTTAAATTTCTCTGTGATCTTCCGCAATACTTGGTGGCTGCCTTAAGCCGTTTTAATTTGCTTCTAAAGGGACACACTAAAATTAAATTCCCTCTGGCATCCCACTTTGTGATAATTATAAATGTGATACTTTTATTCGCCATTTCTTTAAGTAAATATGAATTCTTGTCTCTCTTATCCAGTGCTCTAGAGCATTTTTTTTTGTGGGGGTGGGGGGGGGGGTTTGGTGGAGAGCCCAGTAGGCAAATGGTTACGCCATTGTCCATGGGATCTGAAACGGCAACCTTCTGGCTAAGGGCACTGTGTCCCGCAGAGCTGCTGCATTTCCACATCTTCTCTTCTTTTGTGTGTCCAGTCTGCACTCATTTTGCGTGTCTGTCTGTGCGTGTTTTCAGAATTCTGGGGTGATGTTGCCAAAGATTACTTTTGGAAGTCCAAGCACACGGGCCCCTTCCTGGACTACAACTTTGACGTGACCAAGGGCAAAGTGTATGTGAAGTTCATGGACGGGGCCACCACCAACATCTGCTACAACCTGCTGGACCGAAACATCCATGAGAAGAAGTTGGGGGAGAAGGTGGCGTTTTTCTGGTGAGTCTTTAACCGCAGAGAATGGTGCGCTGTGCCTTTAATTCCCACCTATCTTTGTTGGGCAGGTACTTCGGTGCATTATTTGACGCATTGTTTGCTCTGATTGGTTGCTAGGAGCAGTGTGCTGTGATTGGCAGTGGGTGTTAAACAGGTTAAGGGGCTGAACTCTTGACCAGTTTTTCAAGAGCTCAGTTCCGACTGCCATAATCTGCCATCCTTTAAAAATAGACACTCTTAATCTGCCAGTCAGTTGTTTACTAGGCAAGATAGTTCTGCAAGGTGTTGCCTGGGGCAGACCAAGCTGATAAACATGTTTTTACATACTGTTGATGATGCACCTGTATGTCCTACGTGTAACAATCCTTTAAGCATTAAATGCATGTTTTGTATTGTCCTTCTTTTAACTTCCTTAGGCAAAGTTACTGGAAAGTTTTATTTTTGTGGGGGGTTTTCAAGCTGTTGTAATACCCATATGCTCTTGCCATAAATGTAGCCATAATTGCTACATTATAACTCTAGCAATTAGCATTATAACTGTACATCATAACTGGCTGACTGCTAGGCTACGCAAGATCATGATTATTTTATCCCCCCCCCCCCCCCATGAGGTTGTTCATTTTTCTGTTCTGCAACATTCTTTTGTCCCAGCAAACTTGTGCTGTTTATCTGTGTCCGGTGCATTATTGGGACAAAACGTTAATGACATGCCCTGAAGGTTGTTGGTTCAAGTCCCTGCATGTGTTACAGCTGCTATTCCCTTTGACTTGGCACTTAACCCCACCACTTAATGTATAGGTACATGCACCTTAATTGACAGTGCAGAAGGTAGCTGATCTTAATAAGGATTAGTTAGTCGTTTTTACTTTTAATAGTAACAATTAACAGCAGGTGAGTATCGATTAGCTTTCTGTACCCTAATGTGCTTGCTCTAAATGGGGCTTTTCTGGGCTGGCTGTTTCACAGTTTTGGAGAAACATATTTGAAACACACATTTAGTTTGCCTCTAAAGGCCTTATCTCTGACTTTGGTACAATCGCAGATGCCCTTTCTTTTCGAATGAAAGCAAACAACCGTTTAGATTCCGGTTGCTGTGGACTTTCGTCACCCGGGGAGATTCGTGGACCAATCAACATCGCTTCCTTCTCCTTTTTACTTTACGAAAGCCCCAGTGACCAGCGCGGCCTGAAGGTGTGGCTGTTTCTCTGTGTGCAAGAGCGGTCCAGCATGTGTTCTGTAGATGATTAAGCCATGTCTCTCTGCAGGGCGGTACACAGGCAAATATCTCAGTGTGAGCAATGAGAGCTTTCGAAACCTTGAATCTCTAGAGAGTCATCCCCCCCCCCCTCGTTGATTTGCTTATTTTTAAGTCCAGAAATAATCTCAGTAATGAATGTCAGCATGCATGGGTAGGTGTCCTGACGGCTTGGCCTGGGGGACCACTGTCTCCAAACTGCCCTACTGCAGGGTATTAATAGCCCCAGACAGAAAGAGTGTCGAAGGAATTTGCTTTGGTGCTTGTAGCTTAGAGGCATTTTGCCGGACGCTGGACGCGTCCTTCACTAAATCCATTCATAGGCTAAACTTGGACACCTCTATTCTGCTTGGCTATGTATTCGCTTCGAGCAGGACTGCGCCCCCCGCCCCCCCTCCACCCCATTTGCTGTACATTCCCACATCTGGCTGGCTGTGACATCACAGGTGCTCCTTGGTTGGTCACATGACCCCTCAGTTTTCTGTCATGTGCATATTGAACAGTTACACTATGCAATGAAGATCATCTTCCTTCTGCCATCTGGTAAACTGTAAACAAACACTGATACAAGTTGAGGTGCTAAAATTAGAGCACAATGAAACAGAAAATTAATAGGACGATAGATACAGTGATATTTATGACAAGTACGTAAACACTTTAATGCATTGTAGACATTTTAATGTTGTGAGTGTTGTAGAGGCTAGTCCTGCGTGCCTGGTCACCAAGACCGTGATGGCTCTTCCTTTTCAGTAGTTTTCATTTCATTTTCACGTTTCGTTTTCAATTTCAGTTTAGTTTTTAAGGTGGGGTTGTGAGTTTACTTCAGTTTCAGTTTTTTGAAAATTCTCAGTTTTAGTATTGCTTTTAGTTTTGAGTAATGGGAAGGCATTTGTGTTTCGAATATGTGAACGACGATAGCCCTGCTGTTTACAATGCAAGGCGAGCGTGACAGAGTTGCGAACAGGCAGAGATTAGCAGTTTGTCCCTCTCCGAGTGCTGCTGGGGACACACTGATCTCTCTCCCAGTTAACTTGAGCCCGGTTTGTGGTTTGTGGAGAGAGGCTTTCACCCCTCCTTGGCACCTAAACCTGCCAGGGATTTCACTGCCGTCTGAGGTCGTTGAGAAACACCAGGGGGCGCCGTGGGTCTCTGCATGTGATGCCAATCTGATTGTTGGAGTAAAATCCCCCACCCCAGGTACTCATTTGAGGGTTATTGTGAGGAAAACTATTGTTGGAATAGTTAATTTTTTTACATTATTTAATCCACTTTTCTGCGCATGTTGAGATTAAAGTTCTGGGCCTGGCTGTACGAATTCCCCTGAAGTTTCCCTTAAGTATGACACTTAAGGTTTAATTCTTCCTTAACCGAGGTATTTATTTAAGAGCATTGCACAGAATGCCTTATAAGGCTTCCATGGTTAAGAAGAAAACCTTAAAGGATTTACAGCATTGAAAGACATTTTACAGCAGTAAAATTGTACAGTTTCCTTGGAGACCACTTGATTGCTTGCTGCTTGTGGTCCTTTTCGCCTCCAGTTTTAATTTAATTGACAAAAATTTGGACAAAAATATAGCCTGACGCTGTCGTGGGCTGTATAAATGAAATCATAGATCAATTACCGGTCAAATCTATAATGCAGAATCAATTGATTATCATTATTTGTATCCACTGGGTTCTCTCAGTCGCAGAACTTTCTTCACAGGATATGTTCATTTTCTTTGTTTATCGCCATGAGCTTGTCGGTGTTGTGGCTAAGATGCCGTCAGAGGTACCTTAAGCTTCTTTCCCTTGTATTGGTTGCTTTGTGTAACTGTTTTTTGTGCCTCAAAGGGGTTCTTTAGGTAAAAGACCAAGATATGGGTAAAAACTTAAATTCTTACATGAACATTTTAATGAAACCTTAAGGAGAAGAGCTTGTTTTGTGCTGCTGACTTAATGTTAAGAAAAGTTTGACTTGGACTTTTGAGGAAAATCTCAGTGGTAGCAGCGGCTGATGATCTTCTGGTTGAGGTGATGCACGGGTCAGCCGGTTAGGATGCAGTGCCAGTGAGAGGAAGGACGTTGATTTTAAACCCAGGGTCGGCCCGTGAGCGCGGCTCCTAACCAGGGGTCTGGGTCGCGGAGGGACTGGACCCCCCAGTATTTAATTTAAGAGTACACCGCTTTGGATAAATGCTTCTGTTAATAAAATGTACGTGATGATGTGCAATAAAAGTCCTGTGTTGTAGATGGCAGTGCCTCCCCCCCCCCAGTAAAATACTTTGCAGTGCAGAGGTGCCCACTTTAGCTCAGGCTCCTGTTCAGAGGATCACAAACCCTTAATCGCTGGTCATTTTGTCAGTTCCTGATATATTTTTATCCAGTCGACAGGATTAAAATAATTTGTGAGTCACTCTAGGCTAAGATGAGCTTATTTTAGAAAGAGAAACAGTGGGTCACCTTGGTCACTTTAGCTGTATCCTGGAGGAGGGGGCTATCTGTAGAATCATTTTAATGAGCCCATATCGGCGGCTTTTTCCGATTCTCGTACGGACATTCTGTTCGTGCGAATCTGAACTTGGCCTGCAAGTAGCTTGACGCAAATTCCTCCCATTTTGAAATGGCTTTTTTTGTGAATTTTTACACCCTCCCTTCTCTTGTATGTTTGAAGCAACCTTTAAATATCCAAACTCGTTCATGCCGGTGACCACATTGGCTAAGAATGCAGAATGAAAGACTCCTGGATGTGACATCACTGCTCCTTGTCATGTTAACCCGTCGAAAGCGGGCGATTAACGGCGACTGTGTCCCGATCTTCAGGGAGGGCAACGACCCAGGGGATGAGCTGAAGATCACCTACAGGGAGCTGCTCCAGCGTGTCTGCAAGCTCGCCAACGTCCTGAAGTCTCTGGGTATGGATCCCCTCTGTATCCCTGCCTGCTCTTTATAGTGACAGGAATAAGCAGCTGATTTGATTTTTTATTTTTTTTTGGGACAGATGTATACTGTGAATTGACAGGCACTGGTGGGACGGACGCTGGAAATTTGGGGGTGGGGTGCCGTGTGAGGGGGGAACAAGGAGGCAGGTCATGTGCACAGCAGTGCCTGTGTTGGTTGGATGTGCACAGAAGGTTGTGGGTTTGAGTCCCTTGGTCAGTAGATTAAGCATGCCACTGTTTGGCCTTTAAGCAAGGCCCTTTATCCGGACTGTGATTAAGTGGGTTGTGTCGTAGCTCAGTAAATTATGGATGCGGTCCTGCATACAGAAGGTCACTGGTTCAAATCGCACAGTAACTCGAGTCCTGGAGCATGGCTTGTAACTCCTCCAGGGGCCCTGGGTGATGGCTGACCCTGTTCTTTGACCCCAAGAGTTCCTCACTTGTATGCCTGCTAAGTAAATGTACTGTAAATTAAGTCTGTCTGTCTGTCTGTGTGCGTGTGTGTGTGTGTGTGTGTGTGTGTGTGTGTGTGTGTGTGTGTGTGCGCACGCGCACTCACACAGGCATGAAGAAGGGTGACCGCATCTCCATCTACATGCCCATGGTCGTGGAGCTGGTGGTGGCCATGCTGGCCTGTGCCCGCATCGGGGCGGTCCACTCCATCGTGGTGAGTGAGCGGGTGCTTCGAAGCCGCAGTGGGATCCAAGCCCATCAGTATGAGCAATCATGGCTTTTCAGATCTCTGCATCCCAAAAACAAATTTCTCGCACACAAATCAAACTACGGGTCCATATCAGTGTGTCATATTAACTAGTAACAGCGTTGGGTCATTTAATTACTGAATGCTGGTCTTGCTTGCGGATGGAGGGAGGGTGACCCCCCCGATTATGGATGGATGGATGGATGGATGGATGGAGGGAGGTGTATGTGACACGAGGCTCTGACGTGCCTCTTCCTGCTCAGTTTGCAGGCTTTTCCGCCGAGTCGCTGTCAGAGAGGATCCTGGACTCCCAGTGCTCTCTGCTCATCACTGCAGGTGCGGATCACGCCCCGTTATCCTGGGCCGCTGCAGTCTTTCTTCCCGTTGTCGTCCCGATTCAGATAACTCACTTGTCCTCTTGTAAAGCTGGCCTACTTTTTCAGATCCTAAAATAAACTGCCCCCCCGCGCAGTCATACATCTCACCTGCTTGATCAAATGATTGATAAGTTTGTCTTTTCGCTCTGTTCTTCACGCTCTGTGGGCTCCTTCCCTTTAATTCCTCTATTCCGCTCATGCTCCCCCCCCCCTTCCCCGCAGACGGATTTTACCGAGGGGACAAATTGATCAGCCTGAAGGTGATCGCAGATGACGCTTTGGAGAAATGCAGAGAACAGTAAGGATGCGGGGGCTGGGGGCTCCCAACACTGACCAGACACATATCATCAGTTTTTGTTCATTAATCTCGTCTCTCAGTCCATTATCAGTCTGCTTCTGCCTAGCAGGAAGTTCTAGATGCTCTAGTTTGATTTCTCTGTCAGCTCTGTTTTGTCCTTAAGGCGTGTAGTATGATGTCCTACATTTAGGGAGGTTCATGAAATAAGTCTCAAAAGAGATCTTAACTAAGTCTGGATTCTGAAAACTAGGCTCAGATCGATCTATTCGCCTGGGCACTCCAATTTCCAAATTTTCCGTCTCTTTGGGAGGTACTTAGGAACTGCAGCTTAGGAATAACCAGAATCCTAGTTATGGAGGAAATTTAATCCCTCCCACTCTGCCGTTAATTGGCCATTAGGATCTGTCAGACAGATTTTAAGCCATGAAAAATTGACCATGGTAAATACAGTATGCGGCTTTTGCATATCAGGATTTTACCGTGTTGTTTCCAGAAACTTCTCCATACAGAAGTGCATCATGTTGAAACATCTGTCCAAAGAGTGCCCCGCCCCCTCGCCGGCCCTGGGGTCGCAGTCCCCCCCGGCGAAGCGGACCTGCCCCAACCTACAGGTGAGAGCCCCAGCCTGGGTACTGACTGGGTCGCGGAGAGACTCTCGCTGTTATTGAATCGACCTCAGTGGCGCCTCCACATCGCCTCTGAGTCTGTGTTTAATGAGCGGTCGGCCTTCACGCTAACGACGTTTCGGTCCCTGATTGTCAGCTTAAAGTGAAAGACCTTTTCCATTAACCTTTGGCTTTAACAGCAGGAACGCAAAGAGACCATAAAGAAAGCCCGCCCCCTCCCCCAGGTATTCCTGCAGATTCCCGCCGTTTCCCCCCCCTGACGCGCTTCCAGCTAGTGTAGTGCGAGAGCATGCTTCGTTACGCCTGTGCAGTTCTCTTGCTGGCCACCAGGGCGTAGAAACGGCTCAGGGAATGGAGACCGGCGGATTCGCCGCGATCACAAACCCGCCATCGTTCCGCAGTATGGCTTGAAATTCCAGGAGACTGGTCCAGATACTTAAGAGTGCTGTTATTTCCTGGCTTGTCAAATTCACAGCGGTTTCTTTCTCTTCCACCAACATCACCAATATTACTTAGTAACACGGTAATCTGGTGGTCATAACCATACTAAAAAAAAATAATACTCCTATTAACCATAATCCTAACTGAATCAGAAATTGTCATAGAATGATGTACATCTCCCTGTAGATTGTCACTAAAACAATGATGATTTTACCATGAATTGAACAACTGACTGAGCAAAATATGTTTCTATGCCCTGTTGCTAATGGACAGTCGGTTTAAATGGGGGGGACGTTTCTATCTGGGTTGAGGATTTGTGTCCTGAATAGAAACGTCCAGCTAACCTGTTTAAGTAGCTGAGACGGTCTGTCCTTCCTGCCTTGGCCATTTAACCTGGACTCTTGGGAAAATTCAGGCTCCTTTGCCGAATTTGCAGTGAGACCCCAGGAACTGGCGTGTACTTTTTAACAGTTATATGCGGATTAGTTGGCTGAACGCTCCCACTTGACTGTTTTGATTTGTACTCTTACAAAATGTTTGCTTTTCCTTCCCTCTTAAGCGCTGCATTGGCGGATTAACATCAGACACGCTGTAGTACTAACGATGTTGCTTGCGAGCCAGCCAATCACGAGCTGTTTCTTTTTCTGTCTTTAGTCTGTACTTTATAACCTCCCGGTGCTTTCCATCTCTTTTTGAGGGCAGAATGAAAAATGATTGGTTCAGAGTGAGAACCAATCACATTGTAGAGGAGGTGGGACCAGAAAATCAGATGTCTTGGTCCCACCACCTCTAGTTGCTTGAACCGACCTCCTACCCTCAGAACTCCTACTAGGGTTGTGTGTCTGAGGAAGCAGAACATATAAAACCCGTTTGTGGTTTTTACACAGTTCTGTGCAAAAGGCTGTTGAAGAAAATCATGTCTACATAATGATGACATGTCTATCAAAGTGTGTTAGCTTAGCCATGTCCAAACCTCTTCTAAAGTCATTCTAGTATTTGAATTAGCCGTCCAGTACAGTATTTGTTGACTAGGGCACTAACATACCATACTTGGCTAATCAATATCTCATCAAGTTACCCAAGTAATTAATAGAGCTAATGGTAAAATTGAACCAATTCATAAAATGGCTGAGGTGCCCCGGAGGAGAGTTTGGGACCTGAAGCACTGTTCATATTGCTGCATATTCTCATCCAAAATCATGTGTTTTTTTTTGTTTTTTTTAATCTAAGCAAACATACACTTACTACCCAGATACATAGCCTTGCACATTTTTCTTTGACAGCCTGAGAGTTTCCCAGGACAGTTTGTGTCTTGTTACCCCCGGTCGGCCGCGCTCAAAACGGGGTCAGTGATGGCGGTATCCTGACCCGTTGGTCCGTTTTGGCGGATAACGGCCCGTTCCGAATTCCCCCCCGCAGATTCCCTGGAACCCCGAGGTGGACCTCTGCTGGCACACGCTGGTCGAGGACGCCTCAGACGAGTGCGAGCCTGAATGGTGCGATTCGGAGGACCCGCTATTCATCCTCTACACCAGCGGCTCCACTGGCAAGCCTAAGGTACGCCGTCCCCCCCCTCCACCCGAAAATCGACAAGTGAAAAGATGGTGGGTAGGTTTTAGGTTTAGTGACTCTACCGACTTCCCCACCAGGGTGTCCTGCACACCATCAGCGGCTACATGCTCTACACAGCCTGCACCTTCAAGTACGTGTTTGACTACCAGCCTCAGGATGTCTACTGGTGCACGGCCGACATCGGCTGGATCACCGGGCACTCCTACATCACCTACGGGCCTCTGGCCAACGGGGCCACCAGCGTGTTGGTAAGACGACCCCTCCCCCCCCGCCCGTCGGCACTCCGGGCCGCTCTAGCCGGGGGCCCCGTGATCTGAATTGGCGCCATCGCCACTGTGACCCGTCCCAGTTCGAGGGCCTGCCCACCTACCCGGACGTGAGCCGGATGTGGGAGATTGTCGATAAGTACCGGGTGACCAAGTTCTACACGGCACCCACCGCCATCCGCATGCTGATGAAGTTCGGAGACGAGCCCGTCCACAAGTGAGTCCCTCATGGTGTGCGGGAATGTAGTCGTACGAGGTGCCGAAGATTCCTCAGTTGCGTAAATGGGGACCTTGGTTTGGGCGATTTATATTTCTTAGTCCTACCCCCCCCCCTTGGAGTCGCATTCTTCCTGCAGTCTTGCGTGTTAGCTTCTCTTACCATTTTCTTGTGCATGTGCACAATGACAGTGAAGTTGACGTCGACCTGACTTAACGTCAACCTGACGTAACCTTTTGTTTGGGTGGGTCGTCTCGTCCTCCGGGTAGGATGTTGCAAGTCTGCGCCCTTTTAATGGCCATTCGACGCAGTTTGGGCGCGCGACGGATTTTCATACCGTGTGCCGCACCATGTTAAAGGCCTGGCTGCTCCTCGACGCTCACGGAAAGCTCCGGCCTTCCCGGCAGGTTTACCCGGAAGTCGCTGAAGGTACTGGGCACGGTCGGGGAGCCCATCAACCCGGAGGCCTGGCTGTGGTACTACAACGTGGTCGGGGAGAAGCGCTGCCCCGTGGTCGACACCTTCTGGCAGACGGAGACGGTGAGCCCTTGTTTATCTAGACCTGCTTCGTTTAGAGTCGCCGCATCGCTGTAGTCTGGTGCTTAGAGGCGGCTAAAGCTCCGCGCAGGCTAGTACTGGGCTCTGCGGAGCGGCGCTGGGTTCCTGACTCTGCCTCTTCCCTCCCCCAGGGGGGGCACGTTTTGACTCCGCTCCCGGCCGCCACCCCCCTGAAGCCTGGCGCAGCAGTAAGTCGTCCTCCATCACCTCTTAAAATTAGGTTGGCCAAAAATGCAAGTTCTCTCCAAAACCTGAAATCCCAGGTCCTCCTTGGTGGCCATTTGTTTGTTTGTGTCTTTTTTTTTTTTGCAGACGTTTCCCTTCTTTGGCGTCGTTCCTGCCATTTTGAATGAATCGGGGGAGGAGCTAGAGGGACCAAACGAGGGATACCTGGTAACATATGAGTGATAGCCGCTAATTTCAGCAATGTCCTGTAAATGGAACTGTAGTTGCTAATGAGAACCTTGATATATTTTGAACGGTAGACGCTAATGGGAACATTAACTTCTAAACTAAATGTCGCTAAACTGAATGATAGCCTCTAAATTGAATGACAGCCTATTGTTATAGGTAACATAGGTAACTGTTATAGATAATGCTAACAATGCCTGCTAAATTCAGCGGTAGCTGCTAACCGGAACAATGGCCGCTGTTTTAAACGTTAGTGTTAATGCTACAGCAGTGCTTACAGCAGGACCGTATGAGTCTGTGAGCAAACGGAACCTGAACAGCTGGTGGCCTGTTTGCTTTAAATGGCCCTTATCGCCTCTGCCCGGATTGTGTGCCAGTAAATGCCTGCCGTCGCTCTTGGAGGGTGGGTGGGGGTGGGCTTCCTGGCAACGTGCTGAACGCCTGTGTGCTGTCAGGTTTTCAAACAGCCCTGGCCCGGTGTCATGAGGACAGTCTACGGAAACCACCAGAGGTTCGAGACCACGTACTTCAAGAAATTCCCAGGCTACTATGTCACCGGAGACGGTGAGGCCCGAGACTGGTTACGCCAAATATATGCTCCGGTTTTCTATAGGGGGGGGGTGATATATATGACCTGAGACCAATACGGCTTCTAATTTGGGTTCCTCAGGTTGCAGGAGGGATAAGGATGGGTACCTGTGGATCACAGGGAGAATCGACGACATGCTGAACGTGTCCGGTGAGACCCGTCAGCCCGCGCTAAGTGGCACAGTGTACCCATTCATCATAAGTACAGTATTCAGGCCGTATGTTGGGTCAGGAGTGTCATGGATGTCGACTCCTGCTACGATGGGCTGTCATGGAAACGCTGCCCGTCACTCGCAGGGCACCTGCTGAGCACGGCGGAGGTGGAGTCGGCCCTGGTGGAGCACGAGGCGGTAGCCGAGGCGGCTGTGGTCAGCCACCCCCATCCCGTGAAGGGCGAGAGCCTCTACTGCTTTGTCACGCTGAAGGATGGCTGCGAGTACAGCGCCGCCCTGGAGGCCGAACTCAAGAAGAAGGGTACCCGCTTCTCGGCCACAGCGTATTCAGGCTTGGGGACGGACGCCGTCCCATGGACGCGTGCGGTTTTGTCTGCGTGGTGAGATTAACTTCCCTCTCCGACAGTACGGGAGAAGATCGGCGCCATCGCCACACCGGACTACATGCAGAATGCTCCGGCGCTCCCGAAAACGAGATCAGGTGAGGCCTCGCTTCCTGTTTCATGAAACCTCAAGTCAAGCTGCGGACGTGGTCAGGGAAGCCGTCGGAGGTCAGCAGGTCTGCTGGTATCCGCAGTGGTTACACGGGTTAGTCGAAACCCAGTATCTCCTGCCTTAATTTGGGGGCTTCTACCTCTGGTCTGCTTTTCGTTCTGGTTTAAGGAAAATTAACTGCTGTACTTATTCAACATGTTAATATGCTGATTATATGATAATACTGATGTGCATATTTGCCATTTCTATACACAGTTGGGGATTAAGGGCTTTGCTTAGGTGCTTATCAGTGATACGGGTACTCTGCCCGTCGTGGGGTTTGAACCAGCAACCTTCCGGGCACAGACCCTAAGCCCCAGTGCCGCGTGCAGAAATGCCACCTGTGGTTCTTCCGCGTTTTCTGCCTGCTTATTGGTCTGTTTGCCGCTCCCCCGAATCGTCACTGCAGGGAAGATCATGCGGCGGGTCCTGCGCAAGATCGCCCGCAATGAGCGGGACCTGGGCGACGTGTCCACGCTGGCTGACAGCACCGTCATCGAGCAGCTATTCCAGAACCGCTGCTGCACGGTCTGACCCGGAAGCAGTCGGCCGCCTGCACGACAGGCTCCACCAAGTGGGGGGGTGGGGGCCCTTCTCAGGGTGAAGTAGCGATGAAGAGAGGGGGGCAGAGAATTAGCATCTGTTTCCCTGTGAAGAACAGTAGGCTAGCCTTTTATTTTTTTATTGGGTTATTTTTTTTTCTTTTATTAAAGACATTCAGCTTTTTGTTTAAAACGGCCTTGTGGATTGGTATGCGTGAGCGTGTGTGTGTGCGCGTGTGTGTGTGTGCTTGTGTGCACGTATAAACATATCTACATTTCCCTCCTGTCCTCCTTCTGCCAAACCTAATTAAGAAGTAGTCTCTGCTCCTGTTTAATATGTGAGATTGTGGGGATTATTGGCTGAAATCTTGTCACGTCCTTACGAATTTGGACGCATTGAGTGATTTTTCAGTGTGGTTTGGCTCGTTTGTTCATTCTGCATTTCTGTCAGGTTTGGTTGTATCTCCCTGTACCCCCTATTGTCACTGATGCATACGTTTCCGAATCACTCCGTGTTCAGTGAGCCCACGGATCGACTGGCTGAATAAAAACGGATTCTGCTCTCTACATCTTCCAATCACTCACTGTATGACTAGCTAGAAGTTTTCCCGCCAAAACCCTTTTGTCAGTCATCTCAGAAGGAAGTGGAATCGATGACTTATAAATCTCTTTACCCAAATGAAAGCTGATGAACCCAGGGAGTTGTATTCATGGGGCTCCAGTCTTTACGCTTAGCGTCGTACATGTATTTTGTCTCCAGGTCATTTAGATTTCTTTGTTTTAAAAACACTCGTATAGTCATAAGCATGGTCTTGAACATTACTCCTGTGTTCTGTATGTGGTTTTGCAGTTGCTAACCAGCTGGTTCATTACAGAGGCACAGTGACCCAAAGCCATATTATGCAAGGACAGCACTGGATTCCAGTTGGTGCGTTTTTGACTTTGATATTTGATGCCACCCCCTCCCCTTCATATCTTTGCAGAAATAAGCCTTATCTAGTACAGCCAGTTCAGTGTCAGTGTGCGTCTGTGTCATCTTTGGGTATAAACAAGTGATGAACCAGTGCCGAGTGTATTTTATCAATTTTGTCTGCATATGAATAATTTAGGGATTTTTAAACCATATTGTCTAAGGTATTTGGCAGTTGTACTGGTAAAGCATTTAACTTGTGTTTTCCTTTGTTCACCTAAACATACACAAGATGCGGATTGGCCTTTGGCTCCGCCCCTATGCGTAAGCCGGACAGAGTGACCTGCTGTAGAAA
This sequence comes from Brevimyrus niger, assembly GCA_015164015.2. Taxonomy (NCBI): domain Eukaryota; kingdom Metazoa; phylum Chordata; class Actinopteri; order Osteoglossiformes; family Mormyridae; genus Brevimyrus; species Brevimyrus niger. The sequence goes on from JAABNY020000065.1 coordinate 16,862, forward strand.
GAAACTGCAATATCTCAGAATATTATGCATTAGTGTGTCTGTTTTTGAGGTTTGTGCTGGGGTGTTCACAGAATAACCTCTACTGAAAATAAACATGGAGTTAATCTTTATTTTTTTATTTTTCTTTCAATCGTGTGTTTTTTTTTTTCCTCCCCCTTTCCTAAGTGTACTTACAGCCATTTTTAAGTCTCCTTTTTGACAAACACTCTTCCTGGTGCTCTTTATATAGAGAGTCAAACCTGGACCTATTGGCAATGTCACGGTACTGGGAGTTTTAGGAACCAGTAGCAAATGCATTTCCATCATAATGAGATGTCATCTTTTATTAAAATTAATAAAAATTGGATTAAAATTCTCAGTTGCCCTTGGCTGTGTTGGCATTATTTATTCTATTGACTGGATCCACTAATCTAATCCTCACTCCTCTAGTCGGTATCCTGATTTGTATCCACTACCTCCTGTCAGTGAGCCGCCCTCAGCCCAATGAACAGTTATTGCAGGGAATGGTAATATAAATTATGCAGAAGTCCTGCAAAACAGCCGTTTGTCTGTAACTGCCCGTCTCCTGTGACTTAAACTGACCACCAGGCATTCTTTCTCAAGGAAACGGCCTTTAGCCCAAAATGTTCACAAACCTAAAAAAAAATTAAAGAATCACACGTTTGTGTGCCCTGTGATTTTTTGTGATTTTTGCTGCTGATGCGTGTTTCCGTTGATGACGCACAAAATGCGTTCATTAAACACTATCCATCCTACTGTACTTGGAGGATCAACGGATAATTCATATTGTTTGCACTTGTGTGTGTGGTGGTGGGGGTGAAATTACGTTTCTTTGTTGTGGAACGTTTTTGTTTACCTGTCTACAAAAATAACCGGTGAATAGTTAATGAGATTTATGCAGTCATTAATCATACAGATGCCTGGTATATATATATATGTTTTTTACAATTATAGATATCTCTATGTAGCCCTTTTATGTCCAGGATCTTTCCCCAGATTTCCAAGGCACTTCATATTAAGAAAGCATAATGAAACACAAATGCAGACTGATTAGACCTACAAGTATCACTATCATGCCCGCGATCGTTCACAGTAATACTGGTGGTCCCCACTAAAACTGGTATTTCCTATGCTTGGAACTGGTTTTCAAGCCTATGCTGTTAACACACTGGGCTTTCAAAGACGAAACTTTTCACAATATTTTAATATGTGTGAATATGCATATATAAATATGCATTTCGAGCCTGTTTCTACTTGAAATGACCAACGCTTGAAAGGTATTTAATAACGCCTCCGTTTTATTTGTGGGGTCTACGGGTCACGTGGTTGACGCGGTCCCCCGAGTGATTTTCTCTTTTTTTGCGGTGCAGACCTGCAGGTCTTCGTAGTGCCTCAGGGAGATCGTCCATTGGAGCAGGCTAATGAGAAAGGGAAGATTAACAAGACCGACGGGTCCTTGCTATCTGCTTTAGCATGTAAGCTAAGGGATTCGCCTTAAGGGGTGGGGCATCCCTGTTGCTTATCTGTCGTCATCCTCTGCCGCTGACCAAGTTAGCAATTAAGGTATTAAACAAAAGAGTCGAAGGAGCCATGAAAACCAAGGCAGATGGTCTTTTTTGATTCCGTTTTTAAATTGGTGTATTGTCCAAGCTTTTTGAAATAAAACGTATGCGCCAGAAAATCGGTCACACTACAATGCAATTCTTACATCTTAATGCCGTCTTTACAGACTGGACGATTAACCAAATAAAGCAGCGCAACATTACAGTAACTAACAATAAATAAACCACTAACTTACATGTACTATGTTAGAGCATTTCTGGCATTTATTTAAACTTTACCAGGTAAATTAACTGAAAACTAGTTCTCACTGTTTTACGTGATATTCGGGACAATTAGCAGATTACGCATCGGAATTGCCTGGGATGCAAACGTCATGCGTGTAACTAAACTCTTCAGCCAATAAGGGTAAAGGTGTGTCGTCACGGAGGCGGTTCCAGTTTGTGCAGCTGGATGAGAGGTCCCAATGCATCTAACCGTAATGCATTGCATCAGTATCAGAATGCGTTGCTTCAAGCCAGTGCTGTAAGCAAGTCGAACGCAACCAATGACCGGACTGGGGAAACAAACTTTAACGCGGATTTAATACAGAGGACTAATGACAACAACCAAAAACAGCTGATCACATGGGGATCCCACACAAGGTTCGAGGAGCAGACTATCGGGGCAGGACAGGGGTAATGTTGGGATAAGATCTTTATCTTTTTAAAAGCCATTTAGAAAAAAATGCTCTTCTTGTTTTATTCTGCTCATTTTGTGTTTAATGCTTAAAAAACATATTTAGGTATAATTTTTGGGGGCCTGCAATTAATTGGCTTTCCATTATTCCTAATGGGAAAAATTCGATCAGAACTCGAACTTGCATTTGATCCGGACTCCGGAACAGTTCGAGAACCGAGGTACCACTGTGGTTGTGGGTTTATATATATATATATATATCTAATATATATCTCCATCCATTAAGGCTGAATGGTGTGAACATCTGCGGCATGTTCAGCGTCCCCTGCCAAAGATATCAGCTGATCGGCAGGCGACATTGTTCAGGCCAAGCAATTTATAAGAGCTGGCACAAAAAAAAAAATCTGGGCTATACAATTATAAGCAACAGCCCAATACTCAGTACTGACTGCATGTTAATGAAGGCAGTAAGACATTCATGAGATATAAACCATTCCTACATAGACATGAAGTGCTCTCCATTGTTCTTTGTATGGCCTGAGATTTGTAATGGTCAGGATGGGATCCGTTAGTCACCCACTGTATTTGATATTATTTTTTGACTTAAGTAGCTCATTTGTGCAAACCCCGAATCTGTTCGGACGCTACATCATGTCTTATTTATATGTTTGTTTATTAGCAACAATTTTTTGTTTCTTTTTGTATTTAATTTATTTTGTTCATTGTTTTTGTATTTTAGTCTTGCCCCCACCTGCACCCAAACAAATCCCTAGTTCTTGTTGACCCCAGAAAATAAAAGAATTCTGATTCTGGCAATTAATTATGTCTCTTTCTAAGAAACTTTTCCCATCTTGTTTTAAGTTTCTTAGTAGCAATTTTTTAAATAATGTAAATAAATCCCCCTGGCCCTGGCCCTCCCCTTTAAGACTGGATGCCTGTTTTAACCTGCAACATAGGGGGATGGCTGAGTGCCCCCCCGCTCAGCATTTGCGACGTCGACCACTTGCCTCTTTCCGCTGAGCTCATCAGGTGGCACGTTCATTCTGTCCTGCCAATGACCCTGAGGGCCCCCGCCAGCATGGCAGCCTGGTGACGGGGGCGAAAGGCCAGGGCTCGAAACATATGGCTGGCGAGCTGGAGCGGGCCTCGGACCCAAGCCCCTGTCGGGGGGGGGGCTCACCGTTTCTTTATTACAGTGGTGACATTTTACGTAATATGAAGCAAATAAAAGGCATTTCATATGTGGCCGAATTAAATTTGACAAATTTTGGCTAATTCCATTTCCCTCTTTTGACCCAGACGTGCACACAATGAAACCGCTCCCCTTCCCTTTCAAAAGCTTGACTCTCCATGCCCAACCCAAGCAGCTGAACTATATATAGAGGGCCTCCCGTATTACAAACGCGAACTCAAATGAACCTGTACTGATATCTCTGATCCATGTGTAGAGCATCCTTTTGGCAGCGTGGAATAGCTTTTTAAATCGAGTAGCGTGAAATGTTCGGCTGGTGGTCGCACTGAGGTCACCCATGAGCAGAGGAGTGCACATGCACTTCGGGGAAGAGAAATCTATACATGCCGTGCTCTTTGAAATGTGATGAAAATTCAGTGTTTATTTTAAGTAATATTTTCAAGTCTGAAATGGAAAAAAAGGTTTACAGGTACACCACGCAATTCTGCTTAATGGTTGCTAGCTGGGCACACCGTCTCACGTGTCCAGGGCTTCAGACATGCCTCAGCGGGTCGCTGCTGCTCTATTCCAAATCGCATAGAAATTAGTGTTTATCAGCCCCTCTGTGGAGCAGGGCCAGAAAGGCACAGAATTTTGGTTCCTTCTTTGAAATGATTATAGTTATATGTCTTGTATTTTTACCAACTGCTTTATTTCATAACCATTCCAGGGCAGTAACATGAGACAATTCAGAGCACATGTTCCTGCAATTGTCATCAATTGCCTTTTCCACTGACAAACTTTCTTTGAAAGAGTCCATAGCGTGAAGAAAAACTTATCTTCTGTATAGCCGGCAGCCGATCTTCGGCTTTAAGTGAAACAATTGTTTCACTTGAAAACAATTGTTACAAATGTTTCACTTGAAAACAATTGTTACAAATGTTTCACTTGAAAACAATTGTTTCATCGCTCCCGGCTTCCCATTGGCCGGCGCCGCTAAATTGTTTCAGAACTGCTTTGCGCGATTGGCCGGCGCCGCTGAACTGTTTCAGAACTGCTTCAGGCGATTGGCCGGCGCG
>JAABNY020000065.1:21449-45645 GCA_015164015.2 Brevimyrus niger
TGTAACGTGTGAACTGTTTCCGTGTGAAGTTCACTGTGGCATCTCATAATCCCATACATGATTACACATATATATCCAGAGTAATTTATAGTCTTTTGTGTGCGCAATCTTTTTCGCACATAGCAATGTCAGTGTTTACATGCAAAGTGCATTGTGTCGTATCATAACAGATGGACATAGTTATTAGTAGTATTTTGTGTGCTCATAACTATGCAATGTTTCAAATGTAACGTACAAAGTTTCCCTGCAAGGTGCACTGTGCCATTTTTTTAACAGGCTGAATGTCTGTTTTAACACATACCTTTATTGTATTTTGTGAGATACTTGGACTTCATAGGGTTTTCATACAACCTAAGTTGCAAGTTCCAATTTTTTGTTCTGTCGGCACATTTATAATGCATATATGCCAGGGTAATTTTAACGACATACATTATTTAATCTTTTAGCCCTGATCGAATTTTAAAACCGGAAGATTAACACCGATTGTTACAGACAGTAAGCAAATGCATGTATTTATTCTTTCAAATACTTTCGGGAAACTGAAATCGCTGAATCAAGAGAAATGGGGATTCCATTGTTTCAAATTACAAATATAATATACATGTATTTCACGATTCCTCAGAGCACACTGTTAGAAAGACGTTTCTCAGCAGATCCGAGGTTGAAACTGTGAAACTTGCTTTCATTTACAAAACAATAGGTGTTGATTGGTGCTTATGGAGGGGGCGGGCTGTGTGTTTGGGGAGTGAAGGGGGGGCTCCACCAGAGGCCCATCCAAGACTTTTCGGAGGCTTTGGGGATTCTAGTGTTAAATCTCCATCATAGCTCTTTACTTCAATCCACCGCACCGGTAAAGAAAATATTAAAAAAATGTTTTATGTTTGTTATTTATATTGTTTTATTTATACTCTTATGTTCAGTAGTCGAATACAAGAGAAATGTGTCATTTGAGTTTGTGGTGAAATATTTCATGGTGCTAGATATTTGCTCTGTTCTTTACTGCATGATGATGGTGATTATTTCAAACATTTCATCATACATCTGTATTATTTAGCATTTTTTGTTTTTCAAATAAATCAAACAAAAGGCTGCTTTCCAGTAATATACTTCTTTTCCTTAAAATATTGTCTCGTCTTGTTCAACCAATATCATGGATGCTCCACCGCCAGCGGCTCCCCCGCCAACAAGGGATGCTCCGCCCCCTGTGTCTCCTGCACCAGCCCTCGTGGTTCCAGGTCCTGCTCGGCCTTCCATGATTCCTGACCTGGAGCCTCCTGCTAAGCCCTCCGTGGTTCCTAATCTGGTGGCTCCTGCACTGCCCTCTGTGGTTCCTAACCCACCGGTTCCTGCTTTGCCCTCTGTGGTTCCTAACCCGCCGGTTCCTGCTTTGCCCTCTGTGGTTCCTGTCCCGGTGGCTCCTGCACCACCCCCATAGGTTCCTACTCTGGCACCCGAGGTTCATGCTCTGGTGCCCGAGGTTCCAGTTCCCGTGGCCGATGCGGCACTCTCCGAGGGTCCCAACCTAGCAGCTGACACGCCGCTCTCTGTGGTCCTGGTGGGCAAAACAACACCCCCCCACGCTCTGCCCCTGACAGATCCTGCAGCGGATGACGCTCCACCCCCGGTGGATGACGTTTCGTTCCCGTGGAAGAAGATGCTCCGCTCCCAGTGGTTTCCGTCCCAGTGGATGATGCTCCACCCCTTGTGGTTCCCGTCCTGGCAGATGATGTTCCACCTCCAGCGGCTCCAGCATCGATGAGGGATGCTCTGCCTCCACTGATTCCCATCCCAACGCTCCTGCACCACTCTCCATGGTTCCTGACCCAGTGGCTCCTGCAACGACCCTCGTGATTCCACTCCCTGCTCGGCCCTCCGTGGTTCCTGACCTGGCCGCTCCTGCGAGTTTCTCCTCTGGCACCCCATGTTCCTGCTCCAGCGCCCGAGATCCTCACGTCCAAGGTTCCTGTGCCTAAAGTCTCTGCTCCGGCACCCAAGTTTGTGGTGAAATATTTCATGGTGCTAGATATTTGTTCTGCTCTCTGTGGTCCGGGTAGCCAACATGACACCCCCCCACTCTCTGCTCCCAACTGATTCCTCAGCGGATTGCACTCCACCCCCGGGGGATGACACTCCAACCCCAGTATTTCCTGTCCTGGTGGATGACATTCCAGTCCTGACAGATCCTGTACTGCCCACAGAGGTTCCTGTTACAATGCTCGAGATCCTTGCACCCATGGTTCCTGCTCCGGCGCCCACGGTTCCAGTACCCATGATGCCCGCTCCCGAGGTGCCAGTCCCTGTGGCTGATGCATCACCCCCCGTGGATCCAGTCCCGGTGGCTCCTGCACCACCACCTGAGGTTCCTGCTCTGGCAACAGAGATCCTTGCGCCCGAGGTTCCCATGCCCGAGATTTCCTGTTCCGGTGCCCAAGGTTCCTGGTCCAGCACCCGAGATCCTTCTGTTCGATGCTCCCGTGCCCGAGGTCTCTGCTCCGGCACCAGAGGTCCCCACGCTTGAGGTTCCCTTTTCCATGGTGCTGACTCCCAGGGTGGCAGTTCCTGTAGCCGATGCGCCGCCCTCTGTGGGTCCCGTCCCGGTGCCTGACGCGCCGCACTCTGTGGTCCCGGCGGCTAACGCGACACCCCCCACGCTACACCCCCAGCAGTTCCCGCTGTGAGTGCTCCGCCTCCAGTGGAATTTTAAAAAGTTGTCTGACCACTTTTCAAATCATTGTAAAACATGCCTGGAAAAATTATTTCTCTGCCTTAATTGCCGAAAACCAACATAACCATAAAGTTTTGTTTAGTAGTGTATCTGCACTAGAGCACTTTAATTTTTATCTTGACTTGTCTGACGAAACGTGAAGATTTTTTTCAAGTTTGATTCATGCTATTAGATAGAATATTGCTCCAATGGCTGGTATTATGTCACATTCTTATGATAGGATCCAAAGAAAACCATTGACAGATTTTGAACCTATTTCCCTTCCTCGTTAAGGGAAATAGTGTCTAAATCAAAATCTTTTTTTTTTCTTCTTCCAGTATCATTCCTTCTAGCCTTTTCAAAGACATGTTTGACATTGACCCCTGGGTGCTTTCTTTTCAAAATGCCTGTCTCTCAACAGGAACTCTTCTCTCCTGTTTTATACACCCAGTAGTCCAGCAATTGCTTAAAAAGTCTAATGTAGACTCTCACATACTTTCCAATTATCATCCTATTTCAAAGTTCTCTGAAGTTCTGAAAAAAGTGGCCCTTTCACCACTCCTTCCTTTCTTACCAAGCAATAATGTTTTACAAATTTTTCAATCAGATTTTAAAGCCCTTCGTAGCACTGAGACTGCATTAGTACGAGCTAAATGACCTCCATATTGCTGACACTGGGAATTGAGGAAATATAGGTTCTTTTAGCCATTTTCAGATCATCAAATTGTACTAACCTTATCTGTCTTATTATTTTAGTCCCTGTTTGTAGTGCACAGGGAGTTTTGGAAGCTCTGGAGCACTTGTGTACTGTGTGGACCTTATGGTTGTGACGGGTGGGCACTGTTATGACAGTAGTGAGCCATGAGGCACTGGTCCAAACCTTGAACTAATTAGAGACAATTATGATAGTCTGTGCAAAACAGTGCAGATCATGGGCTGTGGAGTAATGCCTCTTAATGATTCAGCACCAGACATCACTGCCAAGTCAGAGTGGGCTCAATGAATAAGCAAATTATAGTAACTATCAGAGAGAATAACATATGTGAATTTATAAAAAGCTTCGACCTTTACATACAAAAAGAATGTTTTATTATAAAATGCATATCACATAAACGTATGCAAATTACCCAAGTCCTTGGCCGACGTCAGGTCTGCAGAGAGTTAGTACACGGCACTCTTGATGGGGCTGCCTGCATTTTCATCATACTACCAGGTGCACACTGGAAAAGCAAGGCGAGCAGGTCGGCGCACAGTGCTTTCTCTGCAGTGCATGAGCATGACGCGCTGTTTAACGGCACAGGCTCAATCTGTAAAGTGACCCACAGGTGGACAAAGAAGTGTGACACTATAAGGCATAGAATGAAATGTTTGTTATAATAATAAACAATGAGCAATAATAAGTTTCACGGAGAAACAAGAGCAATATGACACTAAGGCAATCAGCCAGTACAGGTAGCCCTCTAGCAGTCGTATTATATTTGTATTAGTATCAAGCACCCTTACTGTGTAGCAAGTTATCATACCAAGTTAACATGTGACATTTACTGTCACAATAATATTGACTAATTTAAGTAGATTACACACTATTCACTTCAGACACAAAGCTCTCGCAATGCCATACACACAGAAATATTGAAGCTGAGGAGTTGCTTTGGCGGGGAGGTAACCAGTACCAATATGCTACACAAAATCTGTAGGGAATGTGGTTTCTCTCTTTTCCTCATTGTTTTTTGACACCTGCATCTTACCCCTCTCTATATTCAACACATTTCATACTAATCACGTAAAAGAACAAAAAATAAACTGCTCGATTCATAAATTAGCATGCCTTGTGATATTAGCTAGCAAAGTAGCATTAACAAGAGAGCGCTTACCTTCACCTTTGAAAAGAATTTTTATAAAAATATTTGTGCCCCTTTTCAAGTTCTCGATGATGTGCGGCTTTCCACTGATTGTGTAGCACATGCCATGGTCATTTTTTAGAGAACAGCCGAACAACAACCCCCGATTGCTCCATTGTGTTTGCCGACCACCATTAAACAGGAAGTTGGTTATCCCAACACGAAGCTGGCAGGAAGTTGTCATCGATACCTACTGGATTCCTCTCCCAGTCAACCAATAAATTACTCAGACGAGGATTCGAATTTGCATCCTTCCCAGCATGCTATACTGGGTCTGCCAAGAGAAAAATAATAGAAGAAAACAAGAAATAATGCAAGAAAATTATTCATTTTTAGATGTAAGCAATTGTAAAATGAATCATCCATGTAAAAAAATGTAGTAGTTGGTAAAATTGAGGCTTTATTTGATGAAATAGTAGTACTACAAGCTGTATGCGGCCACCCATCGACATGAAAGTACACGGGGGGACGCAGTACAAAAACAGCTTGGCCAGCTCTGACTATTGTGCTCGCTTCGGCAGCACATATACTAAAATTGGAACGATACAGAGAAGATTAGCATGGCCCCTGCGCAAGGATGACACGCAAATTCGTGAAGCGTTCCATATTTTGCAATATTCCATGCTAGATGTACAATTTTCTTTGCATGACTAGCCAGTGAAAGGCTTAGTAAATGCCTAATTTCAATGCTGCATATAGTGAGTACGTGTTAAAAACACTAGTACTCAAACTGCTTGCTGTTTATTGACAATAGTGCAGAATATTTTCAATATTAAGTTTCATTTGCGTTAATCTGAGTTGATTTTTTCATTCTCTTCAATTCTTAAAGGTATTACTGTAAATCTCTGTATCACTCCAATTATTAATGTGATGCCAAAGCAACCCATATATTACTACATATATAGTAGATTTCAAATTTATCTGTAGCGTAAAACGAGACTGTCTTTGTGACAGAGGGGACTGGCTATCATTAAGCAATCTTTGAAAGTCATCTGAAGTGTAAAATCGATACAACAGATGTTTATGAGGCTTTTTAGTTAATATACTCTTTGTTCCATACAGTTACAGTACATTTTCGTGGGCCAGTGGAGAAATGGATAACGCATCTGACTACAGATCAGGAGATTCTAGGTTTGACTCCTGGCTGGCTTGAGCAACTGAAATATGGGAGTTTTGATCATTCTGTAGTACGAGCTCACGGTCTGTCCTGTATTTAGATTCGGATTACTTTATTGATCCCTGAGGAAATTATGTGGGTACATTTGCTCGCGGACAGTAAGAAAATTATTAACAAGTTAAATACCAATAAGAAATTTATATATGTATATATTATATAAAAAATACACAAACAATATTCTAATATATTACAGAAACTAACTATACATGAGGTTGAATTTAGGTATTCTTATTGGTATTCTACTGGTATACTTATAGTGCAGTGTAGCGTGATACTTGTGCTTATGTGGAGGCTGATGTGCGGACTGTGCACCGTTTTCCAACTCACAGCCCGGGGCGGGGATTATAAATAAATATATTTTACTTCCACATCAGTCAATGACTATATTAGTCACTATGTAATTTAAGTAATTACTTTTTACTTAGCGCATCCATTTCTGCTTAAGATTGTTTGAAATGCCCTTAAAAAAAAAAAACATTTTGAACTTTTAAAAAGGCAAACTGGAATTTAATTTCAATAAACAAATCATACAAAATAAACCTACAGTTTATTGCTGGGTTCTCTCTTACTGGGCTCGAAGTTTCACTTTGATGTTACAGCCGCCACCCGCCGTCCAGTATTGAAAAAACGCGACGCCGCATTTTAACTACTGCCGAACATGATTTTATATGTATCGAAAATGGAAACCCTAAAAGCTGGAATTTGTGGGGACCTTCTAAAACGCTTAACGTTGCTTAATGTTCCAAAACAGCGATCAATAATAACCACGTTTCTCTCGGACGTATGTGGTCATAAACACTGCCACTTGGCAAAAAAAGGGCGGTGAAATAAGTTCGTAGAATTCACGGGTGTAGTTCACAAGTTTTCGACACTGCACAAGCTTGTTGCTTGTCCGACTTCAAACTGCAGAAAGTATCACCACAATACCGAGTCTTTTTACCTTTTTTATCCATAATATGTCCTAAACAAAAGATTCGAATGCTGAGCTGCATACGCCTTCAACGGTAAGGGAGGCTTCCTCTGAAGCAGCGCTAATTTCCAAAACAAAAGCGTAGAAGCGTACGTGCTTCGGAAATTCAACCAATCACGCTGTCCGTAGGTTGCCGTATAACACTACCGTGTGATTGGCTGGAATTGCGTTCGTGTTTTGTCAAGTAATCACTGCGGCTCACGTGTGCCATCTAGAGTTATTCCTTACTTTTAGACGAGCGGTGAGAGCTCCACCGTTTCTCAGTCAGTTGGGTTAGATTCGGTTGGAAGTCGTGATCGTCTGATAACTGTTTAGACAATGGGTATTTATATCGGACAATCATAACTTCAAGCTGAAGTTAACCCAGCTGGTTATGTCGAAAGCCACCACCCCCCTATCGCGTGCACGTACATTCTCCGTACCGCGGTGTTTTAACATTATTTAATTCGCTAACATGGACTGAGAGCTACACACTTGTAATGTCTAGGGTATAATCTAGGAGTCAGTGAATGTAGGTAGAAATCTTTAGTCAGCCTGACATTCTAATTCAGAGATAGGGGGGGGGGGGGGGTGCTGGCATGGAAGAAAATCACGATTCACTGCCATGCTGTACTCGTGTAACTGCGTATGACACGTGTTGCATTGTACCACTGGTAAAACCACTGCTGAGTGAAACAAAATCATGTAATAGATTAAAAAATATTCACTCGTCATAAATTTGAGTGTCAGGGGTGTGAATATTCGAGAGCAGTTATATTAAAGTATCTTTTGTTTGTCGGATTAACTTAAATTTTGCTTAGGGCCGACCAAGCAATAAGACGGACGTTTACATAAAGACGATAAAATGGTGTGACAGACTTAGGTAATTGCCTTTAGAAACCTTAAGTTTAATTGAAACCGTTCGTTTCAGACCTTGTGAATTAACTGCGGCGCCACTGTACTGAGTATGCGCGTGCACGCGAAAGGCTGGGAGAGTTTCGGCATGAGACCGTGTTTATTGCTTAGCCGTATAATCTATCGGATTTAAGGTACAACTGACATGGATTTTCTCTTTGTTCACTTACTTGTATTCCAGACTCCCACAAATCCTGCTTAATGATACAGGCCCCTGCTTTATCATGCAGGCCCCTGCATAGGCCCAGCATATGCTCGCAAGCCAAATAAATACAGCAACATGTAGCTCAACAAGTGAGCTTCCTTTCGTATAGTACAAAGCAGGTGCCGGATTACGAACGGTCCTAGGTCCTTCTTCAAGTCGAATTTGCAGCCAAGTCGGAACAGATGCATATGGTTGCTATTTAGCGTCAGTCAATTGCATAGCATACGGTACATATTTTGCCTATACATATAAACACCTATAAATGTGAAACACTTCCAAATACACAAAACATCATAAACACAATATGGTATATATAATAACGATATAATAGCTAGGCCTACAGTCATTACAAAATTAACTACATACGGTACTGTATACCGAAGCTCTCTTTTGGGTGTGTATGTGTGAAGGTATACAGTACTGTAAAAAAAAATAAAGTTCATAAATGGGTTTAGACATAAAACATCATGACCAAAGTTTAATACTTACCGTCGCTCCATCGCCGTCCGGCATCCCAGCAGCGACATTCGCGATGGAACGTTACAGTTAACCGCCAACCGCCAGAGACCGCGCAATGTTCTTATGTGCGTCACAAAATAGTGCGCGCATGGATTATCAACTATTCTATTCTAGTCAAATTCTCAATATACTGGGCCATATGTCCGTCCGATTGTAAGTGTTGTTGTTCGTCAGTCGAACCTTATTAACCCGGACACTCACTGTACTGAAAACCCCCCAATTCATCCGCCTAAGTCGACTTCGTAGTATACTTAATTAAGAGTCAGTCACGTTTCAACTTAAAAAACATTTTTCATCGGACTAGAACATGTTAGATTTAAAAATTTAAAACACAGTAAACTCAAATTTCTGAATTTTTAAGACCTTAATTGGTTCAACTCGAGTTTAACATTTTTCAACACCCCGCAGACAAACCTAGAAGGTCAGCCACCTCGATCCATTTCAACACACTGCAGAGGTTAGTGTGGGATTCATTAATTGTCTCCAGGACAATTCCGCTGGCCTCCATTAGGTGGCATTGTTGTTACACAGGTGAAAACCCAGCAGTTTATTCTACGGTGGAAATGTTCTTGGTGTGTGCCAGTTAGCATTATGCTGTATTAGAAAGCATTTCTACTGTAATTTACAGGTGTATGCCAGTTAGCATTATGCTGCATTAGAAAGCGTCTCTACTGTAATTTACAGGTCTATACCAGTTAGCATTATGCTGTATTAGAAAGCATTTCTACTGTAATTTATAGGTGCAACTTCCCATGTGACAGGAACACCAAGTGATGGGGGTGATGTGTGGCTCCTACCGCCAGCAATGTGTGGAGGTAATTCCTAGTAGCCAAGGCGAATCATGTTTGCTCCAACCGAGATTCCAGTAATTCTATAGGTAGCGACAGCCAGTCACGCTGCCTTCTACGACCAAGTTTTGAACCAAAATCTTGGTAGCGACAACCAATCATATTTATCCCTCCTGCCAAAAATGAAAAGCATGGCCCAAAAGGTCAAGTAATTCCAAAGAACAATTTATTATGATAAACATTCCAAAGTTGGTGATTTAATACTAATTTATATATTGGTCTAAATTAATCATTAATTAATCAATCATTTATATATTATAATTAATAAGTGAATTAATCATTATGGATCAGTATGTGTATTATATGATGAAATTCAGAATTTAAAACATTTTTTGAGGCTTGTAAGCCCAATATGGCCCCATTTTCGAAGACATTCACAGCCTTGCTTTGCCATGGGAGGAGTCAAACCACATTGTTTCCCTCTGACGGGGGCACAGTGCATGCTCAGTGCATGCTCTACATCCCTATTATTAAAATCACGGTCCTCGAGGTTTGAGCACTGCTGGTTTTCCAGCCTTCCTTTTCATGTGAGCCAGGTGTGAAGCCTCTGACCAATCTCAGTCAGTAATTATTAAATCAACTACCTGGGAGAACTGAAAACAAGGCCTGGATTTGGAGTCGAGGTCCAGATTTGAAGAGCCCTGCTCCACGTTATGATGCCAGCATCAGCAAAGGATGCTTTTGGGCCTCAAAGAAAATTGTAGTGCCAAAAAGGTACGGTGATATGAGCAGTTGTGCTAATTATCTCCCATTGCTCCAATACATATGCCTTTAGTGACCTATATTGTTTCTGGTCTTTGTCAGGTACTTGGTTGGAGCACACATTCCTGTACAGTGGCAGTGGCAGCAGCTACTGAAGCAGGAACTTGGTCGCAGAAGGTTAAAAAAGTAAATTCTTCTGTAAAAAGGCAGAAGGGAAATCATTTGAAGAGCGGAAGGCACAGGATGAGTAGCTGCATTAATTAAATGCTTTTATTATGAATTTTTTATAGTTGTATATTCTGTAATTTATCTATTCTATAATTGTATAATACATTATTAGATCATATTATTGTACATTATTTTTTTAAATATGAAGTTTTTCCTCAATTGAAAGCTATGTAAAAAATTTTTACAGTTACGGCTGGAACTGGATTTGATCCCACGACCTCTTGGTCCATAGTCCAATGTTTTATATACTCGGTGACAAAAAAAGCTAAGCACTCAGATGGGGTTGTGGGAATGAAATGAATCTGCAGGTGGTGAAAAGTCATGTGACTTTACTTCAATGATTATAATATCAGATCAAACAGGCAACAGAGTTGGCGGTATGTGCACACAGCCAGGGTGTGGCACCCCGATCCCAATCCTGGGCCTGGGTACATGTGGCGATATGATGCAGATGGGAGTCGCCCAGCCGTTGTATCCTCTCCTGTGACTAATCAGCCCACAGCTGTTGTAACTGGCCCTCGAGATCCTGAAAATTGGCACTGGGTCTACATTGATGTCCAAGCTGATCCCACACATGTTTGATTGTGTTGAAAAACTGTCCCAGTTTGCTGTCTCAGTAGGGGTAAGACATGTAGATGCAGGATGTCACTGACGTAGCGCTGTGCCATCAGGGCCCCCCGAATCACTACCAGAGACAACCTGAAGTTATACCCTATGGCTCCCCACACCATGATGTCATACCCTATGGCTCCCCACACCATGATGTCATACCCTATGGCTCCCTACACCATGATGTCATACCCTATGGCTCCCCACACCATGATGTCATACCCTATGGCTCCCCACACCTTCATGCCATGATTCATGAGACACCATTGGATAACACTAGTGTGTCTCTCCACATCATTGGCAGGATTGGTCCTCTCCCCTGAGTACAGCCATACAGGCACATGACGGTCATCCATGGTAATGCAGAAACGAGATTCATCGTTGAACGTGGTATGACGTCACTCGTCATTAGTCCCTCCAGGTTACGACACCACTCCAAAATGCAGCTGCCTCTTCTAGCTGAAACGTATCCTGGTGTGACAATTTCCGGTAGTGGTGCCTGAGGCGAACATGCAATTAAAATGAAGAGGGTGTCCTGCCGATGGATCTGCCCCCTTGTGGCTCCTTAACCCTCTAGGGTTGTCTGTCATTGCTGGATGGTCTGGCAGCTGAAGGTGTTCAAGCCTCCAGTGATGTGAGAAACCCAGGGTCATTACTGGCTGCCAGTTACCCTGGCCACTCTCCTTCACCAGCTTCTGACCGTCATTAACTGTCTGGGATCTATGCCACTGTGCTGGCACAATATCTGTTTCCCAGCAGCCATAGTGCCTGCTTCCCTTGCAGGTTTGTAGACAGAAATGCAGCTCTGACGCGAGGAGGTCCGCGGAGGATGGTATGGAAGAATTTGGCAGAACTGGAACCATGAAAAGCGTGAAACTCAATTGCATTTCCCTTAATGGCTGTAACACTATCATTGGATAACTCAATATAAAATACAGCTTAGGAAAAAATTAGAGACCAAGCAAAATTTTTAGTTGCCCTCATTTCTCAGTTTAGAGGTTTATGCCTGTGTAAAATACACATTTTTTTGCAAACACCAGCCTGGCTCTTCCTTCTCATTAATGAAGACCTTCTACCTTGCTTTATGGAAGTTCAGTCATGCTTCTAGGAGCCTGAACTGTACTAGCAGAGCAATTCGCACCTGCACTTAATGTTTCCCATTTCTTTTGAATGTCACTTGATGTTATACTCTCATTCATGAGACACCATTGGATAAGTTGACTCTGCCTTTAGAAAGTCACTTCTGTCCTCTGTGTCTCCTGCTTCACCTTGTTCTTGTGTGCGTCTGTCTTAGAAATTTAAGTCTGGAAGCAGCCTGTAGCTCAGTGTAGCCTCTGCCAGCAGAACCAGGATTAAACTAGAATTTAAAAATGAAGATTTTCTAAAACTATGGAATAGTCTCTTGATTATTTCCAGAGCTGTACCTGGTTTAAAGATGATTATACTAACAAATTTTGCCCTGTATGGATGTTCACTCAACAACATGGTAATACTCTAATGGAGTTATTTTATGGACATGAGGAGTGAGGTGCATTTTGGGTCTGTTACCTGATCAGTAGACATACTCAAGAGAGGGTTTCTGTGACTGGCTGTCATTAATAGCAGAGGAAACATCTCTTTTTGATGTTTGCTTTTGAGTTTGTTAATTTGAAGTTCAAATGTGTATTGACAGCTATGCATTTTCCCGTGACATCCAACTTCCACATTAAATAAACCATCAGCCCTCCCCCCCTTTACAAAAGCTTGTAAGAAATTAAGGGTATGTGAGTTGGCTTGGGTAAGATACTTTAGGTTGATGGGGTAGTAAAGTTTTGGCAACAGCTAAGTCCAAGAAATCAATCACAGGGTCGCCAGCCTCGGTTAGCTGACTGACGTGAGATTTTCATTTCGAGACTATTCTGCACACGCATGTACACACATTTGTATATATGTAAGAGTTTTATTACCTTGTAAATAATCTGTAGAGTTTCAAAGTACCCCAATGCTGTTGATGTAGCTCATTTTCAGTTTATAAATGGAATAATGTAGATTTGCCGTAAGATTTCTTGCCTGGGCGTCTGAAAGCGTGGGTGTGACACCTGATGTGTGAGGGGTGGTCACCCTGCAGTCGACTCCCTGCTCCGCCAACCACCGTCATTTTGTCCTCATCCCTACCTGATCCCTGTCATCCCTGGAGAAGCCAGTATTTCCCCCTAATGAACAGCCCCATATCTGTGTTAACAGAGACACTACTGTCTGTCTAGTGACATCCTGGAATTTTCTACAGTATTAGACTCCTTCTAGTTCCTTGTGGCTTCGCTTTGACATCCTGAATGTCAAATCACCATCCCATGGCTGGTGTTTGGAGAGAGGATCCCTGCAGGTGTTATGGTCCAAGGAACAGGGACAGGGGGCTGGGATTGCTTGGTGATTGCCCAGTAATTGCCCATCTCCCCTCTGGGTCACACACCTTCATGCCAATTCTTCAGTCCCAAAAGTAATTTAAATGGGCAGATGGGCTATCTGGTCCAGCACTGCATCATCTCTACTGATCTGTTTTTGCTCCCTGGATGAGTACATTCCATGATGCAGCTCCAGGTCACTGCCTGCATTCCCATCATCCTGGTGCTCTCTGAAGACCAAATGGGGGAACAAAGAGGAATCCTACCTCCTCATGTTTGTATTTCGTGTCAGAAGACCTGGGGCAAATTCCAAGCAGAGAGGTTGTTCATATTGACTCCTGCTGTTCACATCAAAATATCAATATATCTGCATGCATTCTTTGTTTTACCATAAAAAAACATCACTCAAATTCAGTAGAAGTTGCAATAAAGGTACAATTAAGCTAAGCTAATTAAGCTAAGAGACTGAAATGATGGTTTTATAATTGTGATATTGTATTAAAAAGCAGATCTAAAAATCTCCAGCACTCCAGATTACAGCCAGGCCTGAACATATTGGACGTACTGAATCTGTTACTAATGTGGTTTTTCCGGTCTATCCAAAATGGTTAAATTGTGAGTGGTATCCAGGATTCCTGTGTGTGTAGAGTCTCTCCTTGATGTAATGAATGGGTGGCAGTCACAAAAAACTTGGGAATACACATAAAATACATAGTGGCGATACAGGTTACAGTGTAATTACATGTAATTAGCATTTTTTTGAGACACGGTAGTCCCCCAAAATCTGCAGGGGACACATCCCGCGCGCGACCTACCACAGACAGCCAAAACTACCAAACCATCCGCAGACCCCATAAGTAATGATTGATTTTCATGCACTCACATTTTGTGCACTTGCATATAAATTATGCACAGTACAATTTTACCAGCATTAACTGTAGTGATGAGTACATTATTATACAGTGCTGTACTCTCTCATGAGTTAAAGGATTCTGATGTTTTAGCCTAATTCTCAAGAGATGAGAGAGCAATGAAGTTGTATCATTTCTCAAGCGACGGCTGAGCAATGAGAATCATGCTTTTTAATCCCTTCAATGGACAAAGGAACTGAAAAAAACAAAGGCTACTGTTACACATTTTGCAATGAAAAATATTGTATCATGTGCCTGTACGTGACCTGTAAAGAGAAAGCTGTATAAATTTGTTTAAAAATATCATAGTCTATTGCCAGTACTCTCCAGTTTATAGCTCGTACACAGTTGGCGCACAGCTTGAAACCTATGAGCTGTTTATTTGTGGAATTCTTAAAAAAAAATTGTCCCAGGATAAGTGAGTCCGAGGATACTGAAAGCATGGATAAAGGGGTGCGTGTGTCCACTGTGTGTAATGATTAATGAGAATAGATGTTCCGCAGCTGGGGGGTAATGAGCTTGCTGGAGATGCAGATGAAATATTAGCTGAAGATCATGGACCAGCACATGAACCAAGCAGCTTCTGCGCAGTGACACACCTCCAGCTGCTAGCTGCTGATAAAATCTCCCGTTTTCTTTGCTTCGACCTGCGTTGTCCTTCCATTTCATATTAATCTTATGTGTCTTTTTGTGTTTTTTTTCTATTTTACGTTAAACAAGCGATTATCTGTGTATTTCAATAAGCTGCTTCTCCATTTATGAGTTTCATTGTGTACTCTTCCTTCATTGCAGTGCCCCACTGCAGTGCAGAACAAAGACATTACATTGTGCATTATGCTAACAGCAGCACACATGTATGTATGTATGAATACATTAGAGCTCTGAAGTCATTAGCAGGGAGAAAGTGGGGGTGTGTACTGAATTTATGCTTTATGTAATTATCAGATGCTTTTACCATTTTTTCTAAGAAAGTCCAACCATCTTTGGGGCAATTGGGGATTAAGGGCCCAGTGGTCACATCGCCATTGGGCCCCTGATCAAAGCCCTTGACCCCCAGTTCCTCCCCAGGACTGTCTGATCCTGCTTACTCAAAAAAATGTTATTTTGGATAAGAGCATCTGTTAAGAAAATAAAATGTACATCATGTAAAATTATTACAATCAAATAATTTGCATAACTGACCCACACACATTCAAATCATGGGATTTAAACCAGCAACCTTCTGAGCAAAGGCACCGTACCCGAACCCCCTGCTCTCTGCAATCCCTCAAAGGGCTGGTGCTCCTCCATCAGCCACATTCCTTGAGCTCTATCCACCCTCCAACACGTTTTCAAGTTGCCTCTTTCCTCTTGGTTGGCTGCTGCAGCTGTTTCTGTACCATCGATGTGGGGGGCAGTCTGTCCATTAAACCAAAACGCCGCACAGCGATAACTTTTCGAGGGGCAAGTTTGCACTGAACCATCCTGTTTTGGCCGTGGCTGGTGGTGAGTTAGGAGACTTTTTTGTGTGATCGTTGGTAATTGAAAAAGGGCACTTGGAATATCAATAGCTGGTGTGTTCAATCATTCACACGAAAGAGGTAGGTGATCAGGCAGCCCTTGACCCCCCCCCCACGTGCTGCCAATTGGGGCATCTCCTCTAGCGCCAGTTCACGGTGTGGTCATATATATGCTGTACTGAGTATGACCACTCCCCCTCAGGGGTCAAAGGTGGAGGCCATGTGGAGGACAGTCAGGTGGGAGGAGATGGACCAGGCTGGATCACGCCACCATCAGCCTGCCTTTACTGTTCATCCATTACAGGGTCACATTTAATCTAAAGCCTGTCACAGGAAGTACAGAGCAGGGCGGGGGGTGTCCTAGGTGGGAAGCCAGTCCATCAGGGCACATGATGCCCACTGTGCCACCCTGCCAGTTATTATCTGTCCATCCACTCATCCATCCTACTGCTGTTCAAAATGGTTGGAAAAAGGGAACCAGAACCATTGCTGTGAAACACAGATAGGGGGCGCCAAAGTCAAGCCAATCGACTTCTCTCTTTGTCATGTTGAGCTGCTTCAGCAAGAATTATACCACTTGCCCGGAGAGAAAATATAACCTCTATTAAAAGAGAAAAGGTTATTACCGATCAGTATTAAAAACAATGATGCTAGTCATTGAGAGGAATTATTACTACACACAAAACTTAATGTGGATATTGAAAGTAAATGATGAATGAGGATTTTCAGTCCAAATAGTCATTAGAGTTTGTACATGTTTTCTCATTTATTAAGAAGTGGTGTTCACAGGACTGTGCTTTCGTAGGTGCTGTGAGGCACTCTCACTTTCTCTCCGTCTCTCATCTCTTACTATCTCTCTATCTCCCATCTCTGTCTCACTCTTCCGCTCATTCTCTGTCTCTCTCTCATTATCTCTCTCTCCTTCTGTCCCTCTTTTGTCTTACTGTTTTTCTGCCATTGTCTCTCTGTCCTTCTGTCCCTCATTATCTCTCGGTCTCGCTCACTCTCTGTCCCTTTGTCTCTCTCTCTCTCTCTCTCTCTCTCTCTCTCTATCCTGTCTCTGTCTCCCTCCCATACCTGCCAACAACCCCACCCCCCCATGTGTTCTGCTCCCGCGAATGCCAGGCTCTGGTGTTGCCGTGGTAACGTGGCCTGGCGCACGGCTGAGATTCCACGCCCCTGCTGAGCGCAGCACCAAAAGCCAATGTGGTGGTGGGGGGGGGGTTGGGGCAGTTTATAACGACAACACAGCCGCTGATTGCTGCTCGTGAGAAACTCCTTAGTGGGGCGACGTATTGTCACATTACCCTGTGCTCACAAGAGAGGACTCAGGCCTGACGTGTGCTTAAGTAACCAAATTAGTGTGAGATATAATCTAACAAAAAGGCACATGGCCATAGGGCACAGAGACGCACAGCGCCCCCAGGAGGCCGCGGTTTCAGTCACGACGACGGGCCGCGCTCCGCTGGGGATCCTGGCCTGCTCCATCAGCCATATGTTCCTGCAAACTGATCCCATTTTAGCTCCGCTTTCTTGTTTATCGGATTTTTTTTCCCATCATGTTACGTAGAGCCACAGATCCCAGATCAGTGATGTGGCATTTCCAAGCACTGAGCACAGAGACCTTCCTCCCGCGCATTATGGAGTGTTGCTGTTTCAATATGTTAATGCCACTGCTGTTGTGAGAGGTGTGTGAAAAATGCATTTTGGGTGTGAACAAGGGCTGGCTTTGTCGCTTCTGCCCCCCCCTCCCCCCCATATGTTTCAAAAACTAATTAAATCATTAGCTAGTCAGATGACGGTAGCAGAACATGCTGTTTCAGCATCATCTAAATAAGTAATGCATAGTGTAGTGACTGTTTGTTGCCAACAGGGGGCACCACACAAATGCGTGGTTTGAGTGGTTGGAATGAGCGCCACTGAGTTTATCACAGAGCAGGTCACTGGTCCCCAGAAGGTCTGCTCTGAGACTCTGGATGATCAGGTGTGATTTTTCTCCTCAGTCAGATTTAGAGCAGATCTGGACACAGCTGCAGATTCTAATTTTCCATCTCCCGTGCAGTTTTCTTGTTCCTTACAGCAGTCATCCCTGGAGTGGGATTCAATCCCATCCTGGTCAGCTAGGCCAGGTAACCATGGAGACGACACCTCTCTGTTGTATATCTGCTCCTCAAACCCTCTGCCATGGAGCTCTGGTCCGTCCGAGATGCCGCCTGAGGAATTTTACAGCGCGAAACAGCGCTTCGTTCTGACGGGATAGATTTGCCATGTGGTGTGTTTGTTTTGAGGAGCAGCTGGTAGAAGTGCAGCACTGCTTTGCCAGCGCCCTTATTTTAAAGAGGGGCATGTGGGTGGGGTGGGGGGGGGAGACTTTCCCCACGATCTGCTCCCCCGCAGTGTCAAGGTTACTTTCATTTATGGATGTGTGGGTCCCTGGCCTGTCACACCATGTGGCACAGAGCCCTGAAGGCAGGTCCGTGCTACTGCTGTACAGTGGGGAATCCCACTGGGGGGGGGGGGCATGGTAGTTTTTAAAAGGTCGCTTAGGTCACACGATTCACTCTGTACAGGAAACTTGTTTTGTTTTGGTGGGAATATTTCCTTCAAGCCAGTGTATTGTTTAGAAATCTTCAAGACCTCTTACTTCACAGTCGAAATAAGATCCATCCTCAGAAGTGGGGAATTTAGGCAGTATGACACTATTCATTTCAAAACCAAATTTCTAAATATGTATTTTTAAATAGAATACATGAAACACACGATTCCCATTTGAACACCTTCTATCACATACTTGACCTCAACCCAGATGGAGAAAAGACTGTTTAATCTAATTTGTCTGCATTTGGGTGATTTTTGTTACTCCACATTTTTTATGTGGGATGCAGTGTGTGACTCAGTGGGTTAGAATGCTCTCTCTGTATTCACAAAATTTCCGGGTCAAATTCCCACGCCGACTGAGTGATTTCACTGAAAACATCTGGTGTCCCTAGATTGTTTTTAGTGTGATATTACCTGTACTGAACCGGCATCTCATTGTGGGACCTTCACCTGGGTAAGTGGTTATGGAAGGTCCAAATCCCAGCATCAGCAGAGTGATGTCACCATTGAAGCCTGAGTAACCCCCCTAAGCCCCCCGAATAGCCCCCGGGGCAATCTGACCCTGCAATCTCAAATGATGTTACATGGATGAGAGCATCTGCTAAGCAAATTAAATGTAAATCATTTTTAATTTTTAATCAAGTTTAAATTTGTGTACCTGACCTATGTACCCATCCAGTTTACACCACTGAGAGGTTATTTGAATGTAATTTTAATGTCACTTCCCGTCAATCATTTGCCTAATTTCACTCCACGCTCCACGCCGGCTTCTCGATAGAGGCAGCCATCACACCGCAGCGGGACAGGTGAGTGGTGGTGTTTGTGTTAATCTTTCCGCGTATTGTTAATATGTTCTGCAAATGTCCTCAGAGGAACACCGATCTCCATGTTCGTACCTCGCCTCTTTCCCAGTTTCTGTTTGCGTTGAAATCCATCCCCTGGCCCACAGTTCCTCACTTCCTCTTTGCTGTCCTCCACACCTATTTCTAAGTCTGCAAATCCAGTCCCTCACTTCCACTGGAGCCATTTCTCATTTCGGCCTGAAAATGTTTCAATGGCCTTGATTTATCCAGCCTCACCGCGACGTGCCGCCACTCTGATAAACTGCTTACCAGGCAACACCATACATAAGATATGCTTTTTGGTGGAAGCTGTTTGTGCGAGTGTATTTGTGTGTGCGTGTGCGTAACACAGTAATGGTTCTGTGTGGGATGATTAATGTTTAACGCCAAGTCGTCTCTCTGTAGCAGATCAGAGAGGCAGGCGTGCAGAGCTGAAGCACGTGAGCCTGAATGTTTTATGGTGTTGCTAAAAGCAATTGCCTTTGATCCATAACAGTTCACCTGTCACTCCTCCCTGTTACCGCAGCAACTTGTCCACCATTCACTAGATTCCGTGTTGCTGTTATTTGTGTCAGGAATCATTTACCTTGCATTTTATTTAGCAGAAGCTTTTATTCAAAGTCAGGCAAATTTTCGAGGATGGAGGGTCAATCGGTGCCTTGAGCAACTGGGGGTTAAAGGCCTAGTAAAGGGCCCAGTGATGACATCAGTCCATCAACCCTGGGATTGGAGCCAGCAACATTCTGATCACAGACACACCACACACTAACTTTGTCAGAAGAAGCCTTGTTTTCATAAAGCTTACTCAGGATTAAGCATGTTCGCTAATGACTGATGGAAAATCCAACCGGCAAGTGTTTACTCACCTGCTGCATTCAAAAGAACAGTAAGAATTGTGTCAACAGTCAGGGGTTGTGTGTGCTGGGGGCCGTCTTTGTGCTAAAGGGGTTATAGACAGCGGGGGAACGTTCACAAAACTTCAGAAACTTCAAATCCAGACAGATCCGGAAGATTTTGTTTCAACCAACCAGTGGAGTTCTCTGTGACTATGACACTGGTTGGCTGAACCAAAATCCTGGACTGAATTAATACTTTCTGAATGTTCCACAGGTGTCTATTCTGCATAACGACATTCCTGAACTTATCCACTTTCGGGAATAAAACACTTCAGGTGCTGTTTCATGGGGATGTAGGCCGCAGGCCTTTCTGGATGATTCCAGCAGGATCATCTACAGCGTTAAACTGTGGTACAAGTGGGAGGCGTTTCTGTTATAGTCGCAAACACCAATCATCTTATGCAGGGGGAGGAGCCACAAATAACTCCTTTCTTCACAGTTTATCATGCCGATGGGATGCGGGGTGACAGCCCGTCACAGATGCCCTGGCATTTTGTTTTTTTCCCGTGACATTGGCACCCCTTCCTCAAATGACTGACCCATGTGGGGCCCGCTGGCATCACTCACTGAAGCGGAGAGCTGTGGGAAAATCGCGTCCCAGTTTAACAAAGCAAATCTGCTGTGTTCGACTGCTGTTGCAATCAGCCAGTAACCACGGTAACCTAATGACTCCTTAAGTTCAGCTTGTATGGGAGGCATGGCATGAAACTAAGATTTCTATTTACTGTTTATACAACTACGATAACAGGAATTTCAGGACGTTTTCATTTATACATATCCCATCATGCTTTGCTTTTTAAGACACACATATATAAAGGTGAGAGTGAAGCCTGGGGTCAATTCGACCCTGGAGCATTTTTCAGAGGTTGAACACCTTGCTCAAGGGTCCAGTGGAGGCAGCTACACTGCCAAGAATGAGATTTGAACCAACAACCTTCCAATGAGAAGTATAGAGGTGTAGCCCACTAAGCCAGACATCACCCAGGAGAGGCCTGGTGACCTTATACCACCAAAAGTTTTTTTCCCAACTAAATGGATCTGCATCATTTCAATCTGGTCCTCCATGTTCTTCTAGCTGCCATGTGTTTGTGCGTCTACATTAGGAAGGACATTCAACACGAAACAGAGGCCGCATATCTGTCAAACTGAGGCCTATTCTGCATCTACAGCTCAGATTGTTGACCTTTGCTTGTCTCTGATGGTTCAATCACTTTATGATCCAATCACTTCATTACACAAACCACCAGTGCTGTCTTTATATAATCTCTCGGCACAAATGCTGGTGAAATCAAGCATTTTGTAGTATGCTACGATAAAGTAAATGGACAAAACTATTGAGACACACCTCTTAATCATTGAATTCAGGTGTTCCGTACAGACCCATTGCCACTTGTGCATAAAATCTTGCAATTAGCAATTGGGTCGTTCTGAAAAACAAAATCAGTGACTTGCACTGTCAAAGGATGTGAAGTCGGTTTGTGATTTTCTTTTCAAAGTGGAAACATTCAGGAACAACAGAAAGTCAGCTATGAAGTGGTAGACTGCATAATGTAATAGTGAGGGTTCGCTGAGTGCTGAGGCACACAGCATGTAAAAGTCGCCAACGCTCTGTTGACTTAATAACAGCAGAGTTTCAAACTTCCTCTGGCATTAACTCCAGCACAAGAAACTTCATGCAATGGGCTTCCATGGCCGAGCAGCTGCACGCAAGCCTCACGTCACCGAGCGCAGTGCCGAGCGTCAGGTGCAGTGGTGTGAAGCACGCCGCCACTGGACTCTGGAGCAGTGTAAATGTGTTCTGTGGAGTGATGAATCACGCTTCTCCGTCTGGCAGTCTGATGGACGGGTCTGGGTTTGGCGGATGCCAGGAGAACGTTACCTGCTTGTTTGCATTGTGCCAACTGTAAAGCTAGGTGGAGGAGAGATAATGATATGGGATTGTTTTTCAGGGGTTGGGCTAGAGGCCTTAGTTCCAGTGAAGGAAACTCTTAATGATTCAAAATACCAAGACGTTTTGGACAATCCTATGCTTCCAACATTGTGGGAACAGTTTTTCTATTCCAGCATGACTGTGCTCCAGTGCACAAAGCAAGATCCATAAAGACATGGTTGGATGAGTTTGGTGTGGAGGAACTTGACTGGTCCACACAGAGCCCTGACCTCAACCCCATCAAACACCTTTCGGATGAACTGGAGTCTGAGAATCAGGTCTTTACATCTGACATTAGTTCCTGACCTGACAAATGCTCTTCTGGATGAATGGGCAGAAATTCCCACAAACATTCTTTAAAATCTTGTGGAAAGCCTTTCCAGAAGAGTTCTAGTGGCAGCTGTTATAGTTGCAAAGGGGGGACCAGCTCCATTTTGATGCCTGTCATTAATGGGATGTCATTAAAGTTCCTGTAGATGTAGCAATGAGGTATCTCACTACTTTTGTCCATATAGTGTATTTGTGAACTTCTCCTACACTTTTGTTTTGTTATGTTACTACACCACAGTTTGCAGTTACAGGGTAGTGATTCCGAAGACCAATATAACACTACATGATACCAGTGAAACTCGCAGGTCAAAATGCAGGTCAATGGCGAATTGTGAGTGTTTATGTGGCATGAGTTGTATTAAGAAATACATTCATGAAAAATGATTGCATTTTACCACAGCAAATATTTCCTCTTTTTTTTTTAAATGGACTCAAACCCATTGTGAACCATAATGACATTTTTCTTTCACAAGGTAAAGTAAGTCCCTTGATTCATAAGGATGGATGTGATCTCAGATTATTTCCAGATCACAGCCTCCAAATAAACTCAGACTGAAAATCAGCAACTGGCTTCCTACAGACTATAACTGATAACAGTGTCATTTATCTACATATGTGTGGACAGATTTGGTGGAAATGTGATCATCTGTAAGCAGCAGCTCCTGGAAAACTCCTTTTGTGGGAACTTCCCAACAACGCAAACAGATTTTTAAAAATGTATCTGCCAGAATGTTCTCTTTGTTATCAGTAATTGAATTTTATTGCAGTGTCTTAGGAGTTATTTTGTGCCAGAGTCAATAAGAAATCCTCATAAAGATGGAGCCTGTGAGCTCTGTGTGTGTGTGTGTGTGTGTGTGTGTGTGTGTGTGTGTGTGTGTGCACGCACTCCCGCACGCACATAACAGATTGACAGAGAGAGAGATCTTCTCTCAAGTAAGTCTAAGTCCAACTTTTTCCACAGAATTACTTGTTTCAAATATAAAAAATTAAAGAAGCAAAAACTTTTAAATGGCGTCCAACTGAGAACGTTGTGGGTAGCTAAAGACAGCTAAAGCTGTTTGCAGTAGTCTGTATTTCATACGAATCAGTGGCTTAATTCTGGAGCTGTGACATCATAAAACGAGAACGCCAAAGTCCCTCTTTTGTTAAAACAATTACAGAAAATCAGATAAGCGAGTTTTTTTTAAGAAGAATCAAGTGTCAAAGCAGTTTAAAATGAATTGCCAGATCTACAGCCGCCGCTGATTTTGAATAGGCCTTGGGTTCAGGAGACCCCCCACTGCTGTTGCATATTTTTTCAGAAATTAGTGAAATATTTACCAAAAGCCTGCACTTGCCAGACTCGTCATGTGGAATTTCATTTTTCCTCTTCTGAGAGAGTGTGTCTATTTTTGGGAACCTCATACCCTCGCCCTGGGGGCAGTTTGGCGTTATTCCTAATATCGATCCTCATTCATATAGCACTGGCTTGACCACAGAATTTGCAAAGTGCTTTACAGGCATTTTAAAAGAAGAAAAAAAGAAAACACAAGTGACGTAAATAAGACTAACAACCTTTATTCCTCATCATAGTTTGACAATAAGAGAAGAACACGGCGATGCAGAGTCACACCATCTGTCCTGTGGCAGGATTAAACCCCGCTAGGGGGGTGAATGCCAGGGAAACGCGGAGCAGCCAGGATTTCCAGAAGCATCTACCAGAGCAGTCATGCCTTTCCAGAAACATCTATCTAATTAGCCCCACCTTTCCAAAAGT
This sequence comes from Brevimyrus niger, assembly GCA_015164015.2. Taxonomy (NCBI): domain Eukaryota; kingdom Metazoa; phylum Chordata; class Actinopteri; order Osteoglossiformes; family Mormyridae; genus Brevimyrus; species Brevimyrus niger. The sequence continues at coordinate 45,350 of JAABNY020000065.1, forward strand.
ATCCCCCAGTACGGCCATGACTTTCCAGAAGAATCTAAAAGGACACACGTGCCTTTAGCCATCTCTTTATGTTCTGGGACAGTTCCATGGCTTGATGCACCGGTCGCTCACTGTACCCCCCCGCCCTCTGGCCTGCAACGCCCTTCCCTGGATGACAGCTATGCCAGCCATCAGGGATGATGGCGAGCCAGGTGGATACAGCTAGCCATGAATGTGTGATGCTAGTGGTGGTGTGGAGTGGGGAGAGGAAAAGAAGGATCGACAGGAACACCCTCATGCTGCATTTCAGCTCGCTA